>OX246737.1:127389673-127989673 GCA_945910005.1 Isoperla grammatica
AAAATGTGTTATTCAATTTATTGACTTAATCTATTTTAATTTATTTTGTATGTAGAGTAAATTAAAGATATCTTTCAGCCAAAGCTTCATTCCATTTGTACAGTCATTCTTGTCTGTACATTTTATTTTATTATAGTAGGCTAAATTTTGACAGGTTATGTTCAACTTCAACTTCTTACAGTTTGGAAATGAAAAAGCATCTAATTGTCCCATGCAATATTGCATGGGAAAATTAAAATGGAAACATATGTTTCCATTTGTTGCTTTTGAGTTGTACTACAGCGTACAGAATCATATTATAAGATTGTATAATAAAGTTGCGACATGGATTTGTAATAGTAACTATATTACTGGTCCTGCAGCATTTCTGGAGAGTGCACTCACAATTCTCATGTACTATATTTGACATTGGTAGCCATTTTCAAACTGAGAAATCAGCTGTCGATAATTGTAACTTACTACAAATCAATAAATATGCCTCCATTTTATAAAGAAAGGCCGATGCACAAGTGGAACTGCACAAATGGTGGCTTTCGAGCTAAGTTTGGTGGTTTTTGTCGTACACTGATTACTTTAGTGATTTTACTTTGTAGATCCAGTAATGCAGTTAGTATTAGAAATCCATGGTGACAGTATAACCCAGTTGGCTATTTAAGTTATACCATATGATGAAACCAATAAATGGCATACCATAGTATGTTACCTTGTACACACTATATAAATAAATAAACCCATTATTCAAGCTCCAACCCAGAAGCTCGTATGTAATTTAGGAGCTCCAGAACAGTACATAGTAGTAAGTGATTAACTACCTCAATCAGTGTAGGGTAGCCATGTGTTTATGCAAAGTAATCACATCCCAAGGTCACCTGTGTAATTTGATTCAATGCGCAAAGTTGTATTTTCACAACAGCTACGTTATCTTGCACTCCCGATTAGCGCAGCTACTCGATTACTTGTTGTTCACTAGTGTGTTGTGTCTTGGACTCTTATCTGTGCACTCGCACAGGTGGTTCTTTTCTTTGTCTCCTGTAGTCGCATTAGTATAGGATATGCAACTCTTGCCGAAGGTATGCAGGACTAAAACGACAGGAGTATACTAATTTAAAACGTACAATACGTATTTTAATTGAATTTAATTATTTATCATACCGCTTCATCTGTAAAATAATAATAATGATGATTCTTGGTGATATTTCTACAAATAAATGTCAATTTTATTGAATATTTTAGTTAATTATTAACTAATGCAATGTAGGTGTTGTTCAGGGCAAAAACAAGTACGTATTAATTTAATATTATTCACTTATTTACACGAGATTTATAAAACAAATGAAAGGATTTGAGGCAATATCTTCACATTTATGTAAACGTTTACGTCTATGCGTAACAGACAGAAACTAACAGTGTATTTGTTTTTCTTTTATAGCTTTTAAGTTCCAAGAAAACCTTTTACGAACCATGATACAAATTGAAAACACCTTCTTTGCCCTGGGAGACTCTTGTACACGGAACTGCCTAATTATCTGTGACAGAGGAGCCATGGATGCATCTGCTTGTAAGTTATCTTATATCTTCTTCTTTAATCCCAGAGTGTACAATGATTTCTTGTTTCCTTGAGCTGCTGTATAGTGTAGGCCTACCTATTTGATATTCAAACAGTTTATAGCTCTGTGCTCGATGATAATTATGGGAATTTAATGTGATACATGAGCAATACTGTATTACGAAATACTTTACTCTAAAAGTTCAGGACTTTACTATCTATCTCTCAGGAATGCAGTCTAAAATTCCATACACGTTAATAATCTTGATCTAAAATCATGTCCATCACTTTTTATCCACAATTCACAGATGTGACCAAAACAAATCAATAAATTTGCACTTAGCCGGATACCGCCAGTTTTTACTATCCAAGTAATTTGAAAATTGACCATTTTCAACTTAGATTTTAAGTGATGCATTTTTATTTGTTACTTTATCCCGTGTATGCAAGTCTGGCTGGTCTCTGTTGATCCAACACAATGTGGCTCTCCCATTGTAAAGCCAGCATTATTTCAGAGCAACTAGTCTCGTATTTATTCAGACATTTTGCTACCCGTGTACAATTTCTTTATAATTTTTGGGTAGATTACCATTGCTAAATAATATTCTTTCTTGTTTTAGTCATTTCTACTGAAAAGTGGGAGCGCATGATGACAACAAACAGCTGGAACTCCGTCGAGCTACGTGATAACCGTTACAACCAAATCGTCCACATGGTTTCTGCCGCCAACGGAGCTGAAGACTTCTACTCGACGGAAGATCACGCCTGCCGTAGCGAAGGAATGGACATGGCCAGAGAGTTAGACTATAATGCGGCCGCCGCTTGGGTTGGCCATCCGTATTTCGACGTAATAGACAACTCGACCGACTTCGAAGTGAAAATATGTCGTATGATAGAGGTGCATATTCAAAGTTGATTATTTACTTATATAAATTATACACATACCGTGTATGGTCTGATAGCGATACTTTTATCAGGTTGATAGAATTGATATCAGAATTTTTTTTTGGGCACAAAGGTCAATGCTACAACTAAATTAATATAAATACTTTCCTAAATAAAATAACTAACAATCCCCTATGTCAACAAAAATCACCAAATCTATTTCCGGGGGGAGAGCTGGTGAAATTGTTGCAAAATAAATATAGTTAAACTAGGTTGTGCAAAAAGGGAGGGGGGGAAACCCCCACAGGCAGACTTTTTTAAAGGAGCAGGCCTAAGGCTCGAATGCATAGTTCATACTCAAGCCCTCCTCAACTCAGCCTCTCCTCAGCCTCACCTAACCACCAATCACAGAGGCGTCCGCATGGCAATGCTGTTCTGTGATTGGTGGATAGGCGAGGCTGAGTTGAGGAAGGCTTGAGTCTGGACTATGCATTCGGACCTTTGTCTTTAAGAGTTGGTATTGTTCAAAACACTACTTTTAAGCAAAAACTATCGACTTTTAACAGCCTTCCTAACATCAGATTTGAAGTCAAATTAGCTAAAATGAATCCTAATTCCTAACAGATAGCAGCACTGATTGTTTCAAAATCAACTACGTAGTAGCACTGACATCAGTTCGTACCCACGAATTTCAGAAGTTGAAAACTGGGTATATCACCAACTGTTCATTTTACCACATAAACGGAAACTAACATATTAGTAGTACATTGGTAATGGAATGGTATATCTGCATTGGTTCACTCAAAAAGAGAATTGCTTATCGATATCGTCAAATTCTGGTTTCGGCTTAATTCTAAAGGTACATACATGAATTAACAGAGTTATATATGATTATTTTCCTTGTAGAGTGTTTGTCAGAAGTTGGGCATTGATACCGGTGATCGTCTGCTGACAACATCAAGAAAACTTAAGTTTTTGGTTAAAAGTCCACTGCCAGATGACTTAGTTTTCCCACCATTTCAAGACTTTGATGTTGTTCACCATTACCTGCAGACAAATACACCCAAGATGCAAGCTCGACTTAGAAAGCGAGGACAAAAAGGTTGGTAATGACATTAAAAATTATCTACGTTATAGTTAGTATACCTGTAAATTATTTTGATCTGGTTCTAGTAAAGTAGGTAGCCTACCTACTATGTATTTGCTTCCAAACTGTCAGTGTTTATTAATTGTGTTGACCAGAAGATAAATAAACAGGATAGGGGATGATTGATATCAGTAGATAATCAATGTTCAATAGGGTGTAATTTTGAGATAATAACAAAATATCAATATGTACACTATCAGTAATGAAAATGTTAGTAAACACTTAAAAACCGAGCAGAATACTTCATTCATATGGCGCCATGTTCGGTTATTTTGGAACATTTTTTATTGACATCTGAAAAGTTTACTTTGGTCGGTACTTAATTTGCAAACTACATTATCAATAGGCGATAGTAGCCTATTGATTCGATATGAACTTTCCTTTTCTATAATCCATAATCTAAATGTGTCAGTGTGCATCTCTAACTGACAGTCTTGTAATTACTAATTTTAGATTCTGAGGAGCTTTGGTCAAACATCCCTCAATTTATCCTTCAAGTTGTAAAAGCTAAATCTGTAAATCCCAAATTCATAAGCGACTCACAGCCTACTGACACTAGGAAGGGTATACACATTATCTGTGTGTAGTATGTGGATAATGTGTCAAAAAAGTGCAATGGCTAAACTTGTATATGAAACAGGATTACTATGTACGTAAATGTATTATTCTAGGTCATTGGAGTTATATCCATACCATTCGTAAGCCAAAGATAAGAGACCAGGTGGTGGAAGTGAAAACACAGCTCACTCATCGTGACTATCTCAATATGCTGACGCAGCAGGACGATTCTCACTTCACAATTTACAAGAAAAGACGTTGCTTTCTAGTCAAGAACCAATATTTTCAACTGGACATTTACACAGAGCCTTGTCACCCAAGGTATGTGTATCCACATCTCAATTATTTATCCTAGGTACCATGTGTGCAGTGTTGCACTTGTGACGGCAAACATATAGAAAATGATCTAGAACCTAGATACGCTTGTGATTGAAAAACCTTTCCGAGATATCAATGTCAGTGACTTAGTTCTTGATTGTAATCGCATACAATGGTCACAATCACACCCAACTGCAAGTTTCACTTTGCTGCAGCTTGCCAACTTAAGGCTGAACTTCATTGCAATTCTAATGTCATCATGTTTTCATTTATTATATTATTATTTTATCCCTTGGTACGATTCAATCTGTATTTGTTTGAGTTGTAATTTTATTACAATACACCAGCATGATGGGTGGAGGGACAACTAGTTCTATTACTAAGTTCTTTGTTCCATCTACTAATTTTTTTCCTTGTAAAGTTCCAGTGTTTCTGGTGCCTTTTGGGTAGTGGGTGGCGGGGGAGGGGCAAAGGTAAAAGTGTAAAAGTTTTATGTCTTGCTCCCTTAACTTATTACCTTGCCCCTGCACTGTCCCACCGTTGATTTTTTTCTGGTGCCACAGTATAAAGCCCACAGCAGCAACAATTTAGAGTAGGGATGACATAGGGTAAAAAAATTCGGAACCGGTTCCAGTTCTCATATTACCCGGGTCCTGAAAACGTATTTTTCGATGTGTAGGCTTGATTTGAAAATCGTCGTTAGGCCTTGTGAAGTGTGCAGGGTGCGAAGACGAGGAACGACTGATATGCACCCTGCCAGCCTCGGAATTTGCCTGCAGTAATCACGTCGAGTAAGAAAACATTTCTCAATACACAACTGAAGCACTTACATAAAACATGATGTTCTAAGGAAAATAAATAGAAATAGAATAATAATAAGTATTAGCCAGAATGTTCACCAGAATGTAAAACAAAGAACAAACAGTAACGAATGCAAGTCGGCTAATTTAGCCTAGAAACAAACTAAAAAATTACCCGGACCCGAAAAACGGCTGCGGGTAATATTTGGACCCGGGCTACCCGGGTACCCGATGTCATCCCTAATTTAGAGTGGGTTTTTGGTTATTTATGAATGAACTAACATGTACGTATAATGTTTTTGTCTCTGTTTCTAAGATGTGATGGTCTCATTCTCCTCGAGACGTACTCGAGTGCAGAGGAAAGTTATCTCAAGAAGAGTCTACCGGACTTCCTAACCATCGTCGAGAACGTCACCGGTAACCCGTCATACAGTATGTTCAACCTCTCCCTACGAGAAGAGTGGACAACAACGAAAAAGTTCTGCCACGCTCTTCAACTCCAAGGTTTGTGATTATTTATTAATTTCAACTATTTGATTTCACCCGCCCATGAACAATTATTTATCTTATAGGCACCGTGTGTTAGTACATACAGCGCTATATGTGGCCAAATTTAGCAACTAGCTGATGAAGATTTCATTCCGCAGTTGAAAATAGTGCTGGATTATTTTGTTTAGTTTTTTTTTTTTATTGTCTTGTTTTGTTTGTGTTTGTTGTGTGTTATTTGTTGTTTGTACGTCTGAAACCTGTCCAGAGCACACCTTTTTAGGTGTGCCGCACTTCAGAATGACATTGACGCCCTGCCCAATGATAAGAGCAGGTCAGAAAAAAGCCATTTTATATTGGATAGCGAGGAAGAGGAATGGCTGAGGAAGCTGTCTCTGCATAGGCAAAAATAAATAAATAATAGTGGAGTTAGGGCTTCATCTCGCTAGCATGTCCATAGCCATTCACCACGCACCATTTAGTATTTACTACCCAAATTTCATCCACCCCATTACTTCAACAGATAGTACTGCACGATATGTATGGATATGGACTATAAGTAGAGATCCTTGTATTTCGCAATGCGCGATAGCGCGAAATCATTTGAAACGTGCAGCAATAGGGAAGGCTCATAAAAAATAAATATTCCTCAAAGTACCTAAAAACAGAAGGCCTTTATCAAAAAGTACGGGCTATATAATTTTTATATCTGAGAAGTGTATATTTCCCATTCTATTAGCTTTTAGTTTGAAATTTGGAACTTACCGCTCCGTAATTGAAAAACGGCTCGTGACGTCATAACTCTTGTCAACAACTGCCTCCTTGAAGTATTCTTAATAATATAAACGATATTAAGTTGGACATTTTACAATATCTAGGATGCAGTGACTTTACAACAATGTCTTTTATACCACTGTTTTCTTCAGAAAATACATTTTGATACAGTATTTACCAAAACGTGTTTAAAATAATGCAATTATTTAACATATTGTTGTAAATTAATGTTGAGCAGTGTTCATTTACTAACAAGAAATAAACGTTGATTCAGTTAAAGTCTTATGAGAGCAATAATCTACTAAATTGTGGGATTTCAGTACTATTTGTATGATATAAAATGATTGTTTCCAGAGTTATGACGTCAGAACCTTATAATCACGAGCAAGATGGCGCAGGTCCGTTTCTAAGCGTGTTTTGACAGCAATATCTTTGACTTGCTGTTAAAGCGATGTTAATGCACCTTTCGAGCCGAAACCAATTAGTTCCCGTTTATTTTAACTTGAGGTAACCAGTAAGCAAATAAAAAAAATGTGTGAGCCTTCCCTATTGAAATATGTTGGCATGACAGTGTGTTGTGAGTCCAAAAATAGTCTTTTTGAATCGCGAAATAAAACGAAATCCCGTGTATACGCGAAATAGCATAAGTTTACTGTTATAAAACGAAAAAGACTGAAGCTGTTAAATTGACGCGAAATCGCCGAATTTCTGTCAAAAACCCCAATTTTTTTATTAAAACAATAGATAATTAATCAATAAATAACATACTCAGGTACTAAAAATTGCATTTCATTCCGTAAGTAGAATCCTTACTGACTGTATTACCTTCCATTTCCTTTTTTACCATCATGGTAGACCTACGCGACAATGTAGGCATGCCACATATGTTAAAATACAAGATACAAATTAGATTTTGTAAATTAAAATTGAAACACCGCCAAAAAGCTGAAATTACTGCTCAACAGCGAAATTTGGATTTAATAAAACGAAATATGCTAAAAAATAAAACCATTTACAAGGATCTCTAACTATAAGACCTACTCTCTGTATACGTTCTATATGGAACTGTGTGTCAATTGTGGATATTTTCATTTCAGGAACAGAAGAAGATCAGAGTGGACAGAGCGGAGACTTGAAGAAAAGAAATGGTTTGAAATCAGGAATCGTTCTCAATGGTAGTTAAATACAAGTCATTTTGTATTAGGCCATGTATGTTTTATTTTTAATGTCCATTTGCTAATGTGAAATCTAGAGGGTGCTTAGGTTAAGCTATGTGAATGAGATATGCTAGTAGTACAATGGCTAGAGATGGAAGATTCGAGATGGAGGATCAGTGATCACATTTGAAAATGTTTCCAGTTTTATCATAGAAATATCGTTGTTACCTTGATTGTGTAGCTAATTTTTTAAGAAATTTTTCCAATACTTTTCCATTTTCTTATTTATAATGAGATTTGAAAAACAAATACCGGTACTGTACTTTCAATCAATGCATGTTGTTTTTCAGTGAATACCTTTTGGAAATTGATTTAATTTGCTTCAGCTATTACGTTTACCTAAACAAGATGTTGACCACTATTGACCATGCTGAGATTGCTTGGTTATATTATCTTTTTCTGAAAAGGTTTATTTTCAAGTACCTACGTAGTAGCATACAAATTTTTGAGTCCGATGCATTTTAGAAATAAAATTTTCAAAATTGAAACCTTGAAGCAAAAATGTAAAAAATAGAACGAATGCTAAAAACCTACTAACTCATATCAAAGAATAACCTAAATGCCATCTGAAATTCATTTTAACAATCCTGGGATTAAGAAGTGATTTAAGAGGTATACCGGTACCCTGAAAGATGTTATAGACATTTATTTACATACTACTAGTAAGAACTACTACTGAGTATAAACACATTAAAAAGCAGTATTTTCTAGGATTGTGTTTTTCATTAGGCAAGTACTTATTATTAATAATTAGGTATATTTATCAATGGATCGTAGTTTACTAACCTGCCAGTAGTATTTTTTGTTACACATACACTACAAGTACAATAGTCAATAGGCTACGTACTATTAGTATAATGATGCTATATTATTACTTATTAGGTATATCATGGCCAGATTATCTATACAGTAGATGTATGTATTAAACTGGTGGGTAGCCATTTGATTTCAATTCTGTAAGTTTGCAGATGAAAAGATTGTAAGTTATATTTAGACTACAGTATTTCATGATTTTTTATCACATGCTTAATACTGAAATTCTCTTCAGATTACATCTGACAGGTTAGATAAGCTTTTCAAGATCTGTACTATGATTGGTTCATGAGATGTCAGGTTGATTCGTATGATCTAAATATGAGGACCAATTTTCGGGGTTAACAGATGACATGAAAACTGAGATTTTCAATTTGTTTCTAAATAACATTTTATATTTTAAAATATTGTGGTACATAACAAATACTAATCGATTGATTGTCAATCAATTTTTGGTGGTGTCTCCGTTCATCGTAGTTTGAAGCTATAAAATAGAGAGCTTGGTTTTTCAAAAAGTCATGACAGTAATTCCTTGCAACTTGCAGATTAGTTGATGCATGGATAATGCATGTTTACAACACAGCTCATCAAGTTGTTGATCGAGTAATATATGTGCAGATAAATGGCCATGTGATGCCAGTTCCATGACTAGGATCCAAACCTTGAATGATAATTATATTTGGGCTTTACATATCATATTTTGCCGTAAAAGTAGTGACAACAGTTTTCCAGATTGGCCAGTACAATATACCTTAGTATTTGAATGGTGACAAAGTAACAACTTTAACCACTTAGTAGTTGTTTGTATATTGTAGTGGACAATGGTCTTAATGAAAAGAGAACTTTAATTCCATGTAAATTACAATTAGGCCTAAAGTTAACTCAAAGTGAGTACACCTATATATATAAAAAAAAACATTGAATACTTAGTTTAGGATGGGGCTGTGTCTAGAATGTATTACACTATCTTAAAAATGTACTATGGGAGATGTATCAATTTATATTTTATATAATTTAAATGGTCATTGTGTAACTTGACCTGTGCATGATAGTTTGGCTACGTTAATCATTCATTATCAATTATCATGGCCATGATGGCATAATAGCCAAATGTGGGCATTTGAGAAGAAGTAATTATGTTATATCATGCACGAAAAGAAACTTATTGTTAATTCTTTTTTTTGCATGTCAAGTGGCAACCTCTAAAAGTGATGCTTGTACGTACTACATATTATATAATTTACTTAAAACATCAAATTAAATTAGCATATTTTTGGATAAGTGATAGTTTGTTATATTAATGTATGTATTTTATAATAAGTATCGTTCATAATCATCTTTATGAATGTGAACCACAGTACCATTTAAACACTGAACAGCTTTAGCTTGAAGAAGCAATAGGGTGTACAATTAATTAATTTAAAGATGGCTTTAGTGTGAGTATTGTATGGGATGCCTCTTGATCCCATGTAAAAACATTGTTGATACAATCTTGACAAACTTAGATGAGCCACAAATGGCTTACTTTTACACTAAGTACACATCCAATGTACAGTGAGATAAGTCCTGCCCAGGACACTCTCAAAGGCAGGGTTAAGTTGCAACTGTCCGCATAGTTTGTTAATCACTGTCGAAGTCAAGCCAGCCAGTGAGCATAGGGAGAGAGAGGCACTCATAATAATGTTACTCTTGGCTTTTCTACATGTTTTAATTCATGACATTTAGATTTATTAATATTATAATTATATATCGAATTAATTTAAGCCTGTAAACAAGCAAGCAGGTCTGGAAGAAACAATCTTTTATCATTTTTTGTGTATATAAATCAACTTTGTATAATAAGATACTGGTATCTCTTTATTTTATGCAGTGATGCATCTTGAATTATGCATAGTACCTACCTACCTAGTTTAATTTACTGAAAATTGGATTTTTTTGAAGCTCACAATGTATTCACTTTCTTTCCATTTTGTAACAATGAAATTAAACATGAATCATCCATGAATACTTATGTGCCACATGGATCAAATTACATTTCCTTAAATATCCATAAAAATAAACGGGACTGGAACTAAAAAAGATATCAGATGCTAAAAATATTTTTGTGTGGAGTATTACTCTTGATATTGTGTTGTAAATATTCTGGAACCAAAAACCAAGAGTGTGACGGCTAAATTTCTGTACGATAGGCTCCAGTGTATAGATCCTTGCTCACCTTCATTGATGCTGTGAAGATCAGAAAACAATAACATGTGGATGGTATCTATGACAGTTCTGGGGTCATAGATATACCTACATAGTTACATCCTCCAGTACAAATACAATGCGTTGTGTATCGGCGGATGAAAAATTCGTACAGCAAATCTATCACAGATACATTTTCCCAAACTGCTTAATATAAATATGAAGACTCAACATAACTCAACAGCTCGAGCAACTCAACATAAAAAATTCCAGCCTCCCTAATAAGTTTATTTTTACAGTGATATTTAAGTAACTTAAATTTGCTCCAGTTGGCACTTTAACTAATCTATTTTTCCATACTTCTAAAAGACAATTTCTACAGAGATAATAATATAATAATACTGTACTATTTAATATTTTATGAAATTATACACTTTTATTGAATTTGTAGTCCCAAGTGGTTGGCCGTATCGTATCTGTATCCAAAGCTAGGCTTTTTCCTACAATTTGCTTTTACTGTTAGGGATGGAACTATAGGGAATAATCTCACTTGGGTGCAGACCTTTTTCTCTCATCCTCTTGCTTGTCACATTTCATCTAAAATTTAACCTGTGCCTACTTTATATTTTATTTGTTTGGAGAACCTTCATGGCTGTCTCTTCAATTGGTTACTTAATTGTTAGAGAAGATTAAAGAGGCTATTAGGGATGACATCGGGTACCCGGCTCCAAATATTAACCCGGAGCCGTTTTTCGGGTCCGGGTAATTCTTTAGTCGGTTTCTAGGCTAAATTATGCGCCAGTATTGCACGATCGATTCCGGTGGAGCCAGCAGGTACGGCGGACGTCTACCCTTCCACAACACGTGACTCGACGGGGAACAGAACAGACGCAAACCGACTTGCATTCGTTACTGTTGGTTCTTTATTTAACATTCTGGTGAACATTCTGGCTAATAGGTGTTCCATTACTATTTATTTCCCTTAAAATATCATGTTTTATGTACGTGCTTCTGTTGTGTATTGAAAAAAGTTTTTTTTACTCGACGTGATTACTGCAGGCATATTCCAAAAGACTCACCGAGCATATCATTCGTCCCTCGTCTTTGCTCCCCGCGCACTCACAAGGCCTAGCGAGGACCTTAAAATCAAGCCTACACATCGAAAAATACGTTTTCAGGATCCGGGTACCCGGGTAATATGTGAGCTGGAACCGGTTCCGAATTTTATTACCCGATGTCATCCTTAGAGGCAATTCTTATGAATGTTATTACAGACCAAAAATACTGTTCTTGTATTATAGGTATAAAATTGATGCAATTGAGATATTTTGTTGTTGGCTGTTGCATAATTGCAATATATTATATAGTATTATGTATTGGATTTATTGTTTTCATTATACTATATTAATTATTCTGTAAATTGTGTTATGCAAAATGTCAATTCTCTATGATACTACTTGTTAGAGCAAGTTGCAAGTAGATTTGGTTTAGGGTTCAGTACTTAGTACTTCATGTAAAAGTACAGTGACACCATAAATCCTTGACACACGAGACGGCCAAATCTAAAACATTCTTACTAGAACCACTTGTCTCAAAATGGATGATAAATAACACACCGAATTTTATTTATATTATGGTTACAAACTTTCGTATGGAATTTTAAATGAAATTAGTGTATAAATTTCAGTTTGTTCGTTGATCATTTGTGAAAACGATTAACTGTACTAATGAAATCAACAATAAAAGTTTATATTGAATCAACTTGTTTCATTCATACTGACTAGGGTATACTGGATAATTAATCATCTCCCTGCAAATGGTTTAGGGGGCTTTACTTTCCAACAAGTCAACACCAACATACACGACACAGTACTAAGTGGAACCAAGTTTGTGCATATATGCACAATTCATGTAAAATTATCTCTTGCAACAAACAAACAAAAATACATGTTGACTTATTGATATTTGTGCAACGCGCCAACGCCTTCATCGAGTTTTCTCCATTATACGTTGGTTGGTTGCTGCGATATATGTCAAACTACAAACATTTAGCTTTAAAAGGTGGCTCGACCCCAGACTAGTTCCTTACCTGGATAAGTCTCTGCATAACGTTTGGGTCGGCTGTCTGTATGGCTTATTGTTAACTTATATAATTCAAAGTTATTTAAATCCAAATTCATTTAAAACTTTTGCTGCATCATCATGAACAACTCTTAGGTCCAGTCTTACAATGTCCCAATAACTACTTATTCGTCAAATAGCTTGTTTTCTCCATAGCAACCACCAATCAAAACCCTTGAAATCCTACAAATAGCTTATTTGCTACAAATAACTTTCTTATTAGGAGATTGTAAGACCGGCCCTTAGATGTCTGGAAAATTAAAAACACCCCAAAAACTAAATTTTGTTTAGCCTAATGCCCTTTTTTTATTGTTATCTGAAGGCTTCCCCACAACCCATAATTTAATTTTTCACTCAATATTTTCATTGTTGTGATTTTTTAAAGTTAAAAAAGCGTAAGCAAAACATCCCAAAAATAAATGCATTGCTACAGGGTGCTTACATATACCTGATGGATCCGATGAACTCTTGATCAGTAGTCTTCTCTCGCTCATCTCTGCGAGAGAAAGAAAGAGCTATTGATCAAGTAGCTTGGATCAGGTTTGCATATCACTAGAGAGACTTGTTCACTGCTCAGATCCAGTACACAGCCATATAATCATCTCACTCTTAAAAGGAAAATAGGTATATATATTAGAATCAAAGTTTGTCTCACTACCCTCTCATGGGGGGGGGGGGGGGGGGAGGGGGAGGGGGCAGTTGTGTAGTGCAGAGCAGCCTCGATGGCTGAATGAGGCAGTTATCAGACTAGTGATGGTTTGTACAGTGTAGGGTACAATAAAAAATTAGTCTGAAACTACAACAGACATCTTGTGTAGGCCTACCTACGTCCTACAATAACCACCATAAGAACTAATGAGAAATCACAACCTTGGAAATATTACACTGGACCAATCACTTTTTTGCATATGCCTAATGGTACAGAAAGTTATTTATTCTGTTGAGCTAGTTTAGTTTAAAGTCAAGTTTAACTTTATTATTGGGATATCAACCAAATTAAACATTTGGTCAAACTGGGCCTAAATAGTAGGTAAATAAATACCCTTAGCATGGTACAATGTATATACTTTTGTCAGTAGAATAGCTCCAAAATTGAATAAACAACAAAATTCCTTCAAAATAAAAATATGTTTCCTTATTGAATACAAATACAATATTTAAATTTGATTGACTAGTAATAATTTAAATGTGTATATTCCACTCAATATGTTACGAAGGCTACCTTAATTCTGATAACTTTGTGAAAATTACTAGACCTAGGCCTATACATGTATGCCTAGAGAATCATGAAGACATATAAGAACGTGAACTAGTAATTCCTCTTTAATACAAATTCAAAGGGACCATAAAAATCCCCCTAAGTTGAATAACAATTTTTTTAATTAAAAGAACATTTACATTCAAGGTGGTTTCATAGCAACACTTGCCACAGAAACCTGGAGCACCTGCCAGTCCAATAAGACCATCTTACATCACCAAACCTCTTCTTATCGTCGTTTTGGCGAGCTGTCTGCCCGCTAAATTAAATTAGGTAATGGATACGTAAAGTAGTCATGAACATTAAAAAACACAAACGTTTTTTAAACTTTCGTTTTTTGGTTGATTTAGTAAAAATGGACAAATGAGTATACAATTATAAGCTCAAAAGTGTTCACTGAACCTTTGGTTGAATCCACGGTTCTCAAACATAAGGTCTAGACTTGACATATCCAATATTTGTTTGTCTTGTAATCTTTGGTGTTTGCACTTTATAATGTAGCCAAGATAGTAGATACAAAGAAATATTTTTTTTAAACCAGATCTTGAAGTTAGTTTTTGTTTCCATGTTTTTGGGAATCAGTTTTTTTTTTCTCTGCATGAATATTATGTTCTCCTTAAAGAACAGATAAGCCAGTCTATTGTTGCCATTTAAAGGCAATGCTTACAATCTTGAACTATTGGATCACCGCTTCACTATATGGTTCTTCACTAGATTGAAGTAAATACATCACTTTGATTAAGTTAACCACAGGGGTTAACCACTAGTCCACTATTTAGGTCTACGAGTTTGTAGGTCCCAGCATAGTTCACAGTGTAAATAATATGTATTACTGCTTTCAAAACCAAAGATGCAGGGTGATCTAGGTAGTCATCTAGTCTATATATACAGTAGTTTTATTGCAAACTTAGGGTGATTTTGGATACTAAACTCTCAAGGTTATTAGTAATTTAAGGGACGTGCACTGATCACACAAATTATATTAATCTATATAACACACAAGATTAACATGAGTGTAAAGGTTATTACCAGAGCTTGTACGTACATACTAGAGGTGTGCAAATATCCGAAATTTTCGAAGTACTCGTGAGTAATTGACTATTCGTATTTGATTTGAAACTCGAATAGTAACTATTCGAATTTTTGATATTTACGAAGTATTTGTTTTTAATTGTTTTTGAACGTCCCGCCGTTTGCTACCAATTTGCAGTTTACTGCATATTAGGTTTGTTCGTTTGTCCTGCCTCAACAGGAGTATTTTACGCCAGGAGTAATCCGGAAATATGTCATTATAAAGGATATGGGAGTAGAAATCACAGTCACTCCCACTTGGACAAAAAAACAGAGTTGTCACAGTTGTGATCGTTTCAATTGTTCCTCCTACTCCTACTCGGGAAGCAGGTGTAAACACCTTACTCCTATCACAGTTGTAGTAAGTTACCACTGGACAAAAGAACTTGTCGCAGCTACTCCCATCACACTTACTCCAGAACAGAAAAACGGGGTTTTCGTAATACCGTACTCCTGCAGCAGGCCTAGTGATCACAGGACAAACGAACAAAGCTATTATTTCCCTTGTATTTGCTTACAGTGCTGGTACAATCAGTCAATAAACCTTGAAAACCAATAATATGTATTGATTAATTGTGTGTAGTAGCCTACTACTGCATTATCGTGGGTAGGCTAATATTCAATTTCGATATTCGACTTTTACAGTGTGTACTATTTGATATTTGAACTGGAAAAACACTATTCTCACATCACATCTCTAGTACATTACTCTTACGTACATGAAACACAAAGGTGTGATTCCAGACCCGCTCGCCGGAACCGCATTATTCTTTACAAAAATTGGTATTGCCATGACGACTATTGTTTGCTTGGTAACTAACATCTGATACTGCTACATGTACTCATGGTGCTGCAATGTTTTACCAACAACGCATTGCAATTGTCCTACTTTTTAAAACTTTTGAGCTCAATTTTCGACAGGCTGTGGCTGAAAAATGTATCACTATCTGGAATCTTTTAATGAAACAGATGTTTTTTTAGATTGTTTCTTATACATTTTCATAACTTTTTTCCCAGGAATGAGCCCTTGACTCAACCCTGGCCTTTTACGTGTGTTATTTTTTTTCATAGTGTCTTCATCATCAGCATCTAGGCCTACTGCATTAACAAACTCCTCCTCAATTTGTAGCCCTAATGTATTGTCATCACAAACAATATCATTTTCCTCAATACCACCAAGTGTATCTGTACAATGAAGGTCCGAGTCATGAGCAAATTTACATTTGTGACCAAACCTGCATCGACCTTTTCTGAAGTTCCAACATATTTTTTTGCCATTAATCATTTTGATATTATCTCTTGTTGGAGTCATTTTTACGTGTTTTTCAAGAATTGCTTTCTTTGCTCTTTCAGCTTCTGAGAATGGATTAGAAAACACTGAGGTAGTAAGTGAAGCGCTGCTTGAAGTTGCAAAGTCTGGAAGTGGTAGTTTATCTGATGAATTTGAATCTTCATGATTTCTTGTGTTTGTCCTTAAATAAAAAATAAAAACAGTTTAGTATTATTTAAAGAGCATAGGCTATGTAATCGTTTTTCCAGGGTAGCCAACGTTTTTACAATTGTTTATAAACACAAGACATTTCGTGGCAGTGCAGATACCGGTACATGTAGGATACGACGTGTCTATAAATCTGGCCTTAAATTTAAGTAGCTGGAACGGCAATGTTCAACAAGATCAAACATGCAGACATTCCATTGCCGGAGATTGCCAGAACCAATCAGAATTTAGTTGGGTGCTAGGTGTACGTTATAGGCAAACTCGATTATATTTTATCAACCTGTTAACGGGGGTCTCTTTTGTATTGTGATTTGTGCTATTGTGCATCACAGCACTTCCCATTATCCTAATTACTTACATTGTCATATAGGCCTAGTGAATAGTTGCCGTTTATCGTGAACCAAGCCAAGACCATCCTTTTACAGTAGGGCTATGAGAAAAATAACTCGAGAAGAGCTTCCTGTTTCCTGTTGCCGTTAACGGACACTATCCCGGATTATCGTGCAACGTGCACAATTAGTCAAACCTATTATTTTAGGGTAGGGCTTAGGCCCTGCAAAGTTTACCGGACAAGCCTATCATGTTATGTTATGTTTATGAATATGTGTGTAACTATTTCGTTGGGTAATTGTACAGTATCGCTGATCGCGTTTCGTACTCACTTTTTTCCGTGGGATGACAGGTAGGCCCTAGCTAGGCCAAGATCGACCAAATACAATAACCCCCCCTAACCTCGGGCAGTCACTTTCAAGCGCAAATCGGTTAGGGGGGGTTATTTTATCTGGTCGATCTTGGCCTAGGCCTAGCTACCTGACATCCGAAAAAAGTGAGTACGAAACGCGATCAGCGATTACTGTACAATTACCTTTCGTTGTTCTATATACTGTATTTTTCCTTTTACTTTCTTTGGTTAATATAAGTATATTTTTTCTACCACATATAACTGTGTATATGAATAAGATATAAGAATACAAATTGTATCAAGCTAAAACTGGACTGCTTAGAGGTTAGGTCAACTCCTAGGCATAGGCTCTAGGAAGGTTCTAGGGCTAGAGAGGTTGTGTACGTGCAGTAAATTACTTACAACTCAACATATGCAGTCGTCTTAGGTTCAGACATATTATTAGCACAAGGAACGTCGTCACTGTCACTAGTATCATCGTTTTCATCTTCAGTTGAACTGTAGTCAGCTACCAAAGAAGCCATCATAAATGCAATCATCTGTCTTGTTGTTGTTGTTCTTGGACCGCCCCGCAGCGAGCCCTCTTCACACTGCTTATCCAAACGGCAGTGTATTTTCAAGTTGCCCGCGGGTTGCCGAGAGATTGCACCACTTGACAGCGCGGGATTTTTAGTTGGAAAAGTTACATGATTTTCATCTTACAAACACGTTTCGAGGAAAAATATTGATTTTTAATGGAAGTCAAAAGAAAAGAAAGGAATGGACGCAGGAAGGATACCAAAATGAGTTTGAAAGACTATAAGAGAAACGTAGACAGACCCAGAGACAGATGGTTGGACCAAATAAAATAAAGTGTGGAGATTGGAGAAGCAAGGTAGGCTACAGCATGGAACGAAGTAGAAGCAGAGGCTGTGGAACGAGCGTGAGCAATGGAGAGAAGAGAGAACTGGTGAATCTTGAAGCCAATCTTGCATCCAGAAGAGGAAGTAGTTGAGGAAATAGAAGTGGTGGTCGAGTCAGACATGGCTCAACCACCAAGATGTCATCCCAAATAAATGAAGCAGCACGCTGCTCCCCCCAACTCGATATTAAATTGGACAAGGGGCCAAGATATAATGGAAGTGTGTATGGTAAAATGTTTTTGTTTCAAAGTTCCCATTCTTATTCTTCCTTTTCTGTGGCGGCACTTCCTTGCTTCACGTTGGTAGTGATATTTTCAAATTAACCGGTACTGAATAATTCATTACGAGCCATGTAGACCTACTAGAGTTGTAGACTCAGATTATCTATTTCAAGTTGTATTTTTGAGATATCATTTTATAATTGAACAACCGGTTCGAACATTAGTCTGGACAGGGGTTAAAAATGAAAATTGTGTGTGGTCTTTATACTGACAGTATCCCTTCTTAATGGTATACACTTGATAAATCACATCTATGGAACCGACTTTTTCATGTAATTTTCATAGGACAAAGGGATGTCATATGTTTCAATTAAGACATTCCCAATTTTCTGGAAACAAATAAGTACAGTATTTCCATAAGTTATAACATGTTTATTATTGACTATGGTTAGAAAATCAGGTATTACCAGTAAAGTAGATCATAATGTACTAACAATTCAGCTTTATAAGGCCTCGTATTATGACAGACCACTAAATATTTAGCCAGCTGCGAGCTTGTTTCTCCCTTGACATGACCACTAATTAGAAGAAAACCAGTTAGGGGAGCCTATAAATATATATAGCGAGCTATCATAATACTGGGCTTAGGAAATTAAATGAAGCCTTGAACATCAAGAGTCAAATTGCATTCTTGTTGAATTGGATTATTAACAGTTCTCATAACATGCACCTGTTTAATACTTTCATTATTTGTATTCTGTATGCATAATCTAGTACTAGGGACATGCAACCAATATTTACCAAGGCCTGGTTTAGAAATTTCACAGTTGATTTTTGCTTTTTCATCAGGATCATCTTCCAAAGTATCATCACAAGACACACTTTCTCCATTATACCATCTTGTTATGACATTTACTAACAAAAAAGGAATATTGTATTCCAATGCTAAATATTTAATTATATTTGTCATATGATTCATAAGACTTAAACTACTATTATAGTGACCTCCTAGAAAAGGGAAAAAGGTGGCTGGTAGGGAATCAACAATAATAAGTCTTGTGCCACTTTTTTCATCATGCAAATTTCTTTTCAATAAGTGTAAAAATGACAGCAGCTGATAAATGTCTTTTACTCGTGTCACTTGAATTCTTTCCATGATGATTCCAATATCTTCTTCTGAACATCCTCTGGTTTCTAGCATGGTTTGAATCCTTTTTCCAGAAAAATCCATTTTTGTATCGATGTAGTGAATAGGTTGTTTCAAAAACTGAGCTACGTTAGTGGATATTGTAAGACATAACTGCGTTTTTCCAGAAGCGGATAACCCACATATTTCATACAAGTTTCCCGTTAGGAAACCTCCACCTAGGATGGCATCTAACCTGAAATAGAAATAAATTTCTTCACTAAATGAAACTGGAAACAAGCGAGCATCAGTTTGGCAGCAGTTGTGTATCCGAACGATAGGCCTACAACACCTGCGCCGAGAGGGTAGCAAGGGATTGGATACCTAGGCCTCTTTAGCCTAGGCTATCGTAGGGTAGGCCTAGACCCTAGCCTTACATCACACCTAATTAATTTTGTTGTTAAGGTGGCTAAGTAACAGAATCTTGTAAATCAATTGTAACCAATTGCAATAAAAAATCGCACTTTTACCTTATCCCCGTTGCCGGGACCTAAGTTCTAGGCTAGCCTAGGCCTAGGCCTAGCTTACAACTTTCAACTTTAGGACAAAAATAGCTTACCTGTCTATTCCAGAAGGGATCAAGGCAGAGTTTGATACTAAATCATTGTATGCACAAATTCCAATACAGGGGAAAGCAGAATAATTTGCTGTCAAACAATGCCTTAGTTGAATTACATCCTTGTATGGAAGTTTAGTGATGTGAACGAGTTTTTCAGAGTCTTCTTGCAAAAGGTCATTCAAGGAATATATTTTCTGTTGGTTTAAACGTTTTATAATGTCTTCTTTCAATAGAGGACTCATCTTTGTTGACAGCCTAACCATTATCAACAAGTTTCAACAAAACACAAACGAAACCTAACCTGCAAATTGATGTAAAATTTCCGCGCGGGAGCCCGACCATCAGAGCCAACGACCATAAATCATAGACTGACCAACAGGTTAATCAAGCTAAAATTGGGCAGCCATGACACAAGAAGCGTCTGATCCTGTTATCTAATCTTTGCCTGTTATTGTAACGACTTCAGATATTGGAATATAATTTAAAATTACATTAATTGCAAAATAAAATATTATAACAAAACTGTAATTCTTGTCGCCGTTTACGCGTAAAAACAGAAAACGACTTTGAAATGCTTTGACTGACAGTCAATCGCAGCGCTGACAGCGGGGTCATTATATCCATCTACTAGCATGTTCACCGCCATCTTATTTTATGAAGTCAAAAAAGCGTGGGATTATAAAATAAAACATAAATAAAAGGAACATTCTGTGCTGGCGAATTCTTTCGCCTTTACAATGAGAAGAAATAGTACAAACTAGATTCTAATGGATTTACATACACAAACGCTTCTTCGTGATAGTAGATAATATTTTATCTATTTATTAAATATTTTATTCATATTTACAATATTAAATAGGGGTGGGCACAAAAGAGCACAGCTCCAAACAGAAATAGTGACTGCCAACCCATAAGCACAGAGCATAAGATTTCTTAGATTTTGTTAATTGCAAAATTTCGGTATGTCATGAAAAGGACGACTCTACACGTCGTCGAAACGTTGACATTTATTTTGTGAAAATTAACGTTAGGGCTAGTACCATTTGCCCAGACGTTAGATTGGGTTTACCGTTAAACTTTATTTATTTATTTATTACGTTACTATACATTTTGCAACCAACAAAACCGAATAAATCATATAATATATATGTTAACAGGGAAGGATACACCTACGTCAAAAACCGCAACAAATTTTCATTTTTAATTTATATCACAAGAATGGGCTTCGAAATCAAAAATCTTAAACAACAGCGCACTGTGGTTTAGTAAGCCCTACACATTGAATGCGCTAAGTCGTGACTTATATTATAATCAGTATGTTTTTTTATAAATAATTAATTTTATTACTAATTATCGAATTATAATCAAAATACTACGCTAATGGTTATAATATTTTATTCAATCTGTAGGGCTTACCAAAGCAAAGTTCGCTGCTGATTTAGATTTTCGCTTTCTTGTTGCAATCTTGAGATATTATTTAATAATGAACATTTTCTGCGGTTTTTGACGTAGAGACTACGGCTATATGTTAAATAATTACTTCTTGGGGTATTATCTTGTGAGTTATAGAATGATGACACTTGTAACTCTATTTAACATCACACTTGCATTGGTATATTTTTAACATTTAGGCTACCTAATTGATTTTTTTTTTTATTTCAATACCTTTTGTTTTCATCACAAGTCTGACCGACTTGCAAAGAGTTTATCAACAGCTTGCCAGCCTTCAAGAATCGCACCAAATCAAATCAAGAATCACCAAATTTCACAAAATAAATGTCAACGTTTCGACGACGTGTAGAGTCGTCTTTTTCATGACATACCGAAATTTTGCAACTCAAAATCTAAGAAATTTTATGCTTCTGTGGTGCGTTACCAACATTTTAGTTTCATAAGATGTAAAAAGTAGATCAACGAAATTTCAAAATTACGATTATTTTTATTATTTTTATTTCTATTATTATTATTATAATAATAATAATAATTATTATTATTATTATAATTATTATTATTATTATTATTATTATTATTATTATTATTATTATTATTATTATTATTATTATTATTATTATTTATTGTCTATTCTTGTCATCCCAAAAAAAAATTTAAAAAATGAAAGTTTTGACAAGAAACGGCGTTGACGCTAGCAAACATTATGCTAAAACACTTATAAAATCCTAAGAAATCTTGTGCCGAGTTCTTAACACTAAATACTACGCTAATGTTTTAATTCTTATCTTATCTTACTAGATGCAATAGTTCAACATTAAACTTTGCTGGAGCGCTCTCCCGGGCTGGGCCCTCTAGAGCAGATGATGAAGGAAACAGAAGTAAAAACGCATAAGCCCGAGGGCTGGGGTGATAGTAAGAATTAGTGTGGGAATGAATGGGGGTAGAACCTGCTACATGAAGTCAGTGGGAAAACGAGAAGAAAACTGATTTGGTGCAGTTCGGATGGCGCCGTTGGCGTTCCAGGCTATGATGCGAGCTTGAGATCTAGCCATTTTGGGGGATGGAGATTAGTTTGCGAAGGAGCGCTGCAAGTGCGGCTACCATCGGATCCTGTGAATAGCCCAATAGGGCTTCAGCAATGTATCCGATAACGATTGGTATGGGAGTTTTTTCGTTCACGTAGTTGTGTTGGGTTTGAGTGGGGGGTTCAGACACTGCCTTGCGTTTACGCGGAGGGGGAGGCTGAGGGGGCTGGGCGTAGAGCGGAATGAGTGGAATGTTTTAATTAAACTAAACTAAACCAAAACTAAACTAACACTAAACTAAACTAACACTAACACGTCACAGGTTTAAAAGTCTGCCACATGTGCTTCTTGCACAGCAATTAATTATTAATTCTATTAATATTTAATTAATCTATAAATATTAATTATTATAATGCATATTATTATAATGAATATCAAAGCTAGACAAAATTAGAAGCCAGAAAATCAGGATAAAAGTTAGAGTTGAAAAGCTGTTATATAAAATAGGACGAGAAAGGTTGAGGTGGTATGGACATGTCAGAAGAATGGGAGAGAACAGAATCCCAAAGACAGAATTTGAAAGCGGAGACCAAGTTAAAAGAAGAGTTGGTAGACCGAGGGAGAGGTGGCAAGATCAAATAAGAAATGATGTAGAAGATAGAGGTGGAAGTTGGCAAGAAGTGCAAGCAAAAAGACTGTGGGAAGACAGAAGTGGATGGCGCGAGCTGGTGGGAAGAAAAGAGAGTGAACTTGAAGAGGACATGACAGGCCTGGCAAGCCGTTGTTAGGAGCTCTTGAAGTGCCCTAGAATCCTGGTGGCTATGGCCACCCCCTGACCTAACTTAAGTTGGAAACAGGAGCCATATATATATATATATATATAATTCTATGATGGTTGGCTTCCAAAATGACAACTACTGTGGCTGCATTCTGTAACGTCGACCGCACTCGACCGACTGTTGTATACCATTTGCATAATACTATTGTAAATATCATTATGATTGATTTAATTTAAGACTATGTATGTTGAATAGTTATTTTATACTATTAATACCCTGTTAAAATGTATTATTATATTATAGAACTTAATTTTAGCAATGACGATGTCCATATGTATAATATATATCAACGGAATAATAAAAATGAAATGAAATGAAATAAATAAGGATACAGATTATATATTTGAAACTTTTTCATTTCAGTATTTAGTTCTTGCGGAACTTAATATTGGTTAAAAACCTCTTTGTAAATATTCAAGGCACAGATAATATTATTACACCTCGTACCTACGTACGTACGTAATTACTTATCTGTGCAGTGCTCATAAACTGAACTCACGCTCAAACTCCATCTAAAACACGTATTTTGTGCGGTTGTGATAGTGAGCAAACTAGCATAGGCGTGCGTAGGGAGGGGGGGGGGGGGGCAAGGCCAGTCCCCCCCTCCCCCATTAATTTGTGTGTGTGTGTGTGTGTGTGTTTTTTTTTTTGCAGAATGAGGCATGAATTGAAAAATCGTATTCATTAGCGTCTTGCTCACAAGTCACAACACAGTAGAAATGTCTGCCTCGACTTTTGCCCGCGGTTGCTGTGTGTTCTGTCACAGTTCGCCGCTCGGATTTTGTCTTTGTGACTGAATGACCACTTCCATCACTTTGTAACAATGCTATCACTCATATTCAGCAAGAATTTTGTGAAATTAACCCATTCAACAGACAACCTGTACTACTCCTAATACACTTAAAATACATTACGAAACGCGTGTTTGTAAAAAATCGCCTGTGGTGCTTTTTTGTGGGGGGCATCCCCCCCCCTCCCCCACGGCCCCCATTGGCGCAATCGGTAAGTACTTTGGGGAATTTATTGTGCCCCCCCCCCCCACCCCCCTTGATCAACTGATCAACCTCTGCGCACGCCTATACAAACTAGTAATTCCCGTTACCATACATGTTTTGGGATTTGGTTACTTGTTTGTTCACGGAACGCGAAAATTATTTCGACCAAACACAACGCGCGATACCGTGACGAAAGTTGAAAATGTTTGTTTTATGTTCATGTCAGGTCGCGTCACGTAACTAATTCCTTGTGTAACAAAATTGGTCAAAAATAATTTTCGTCGTGAGGCGTCCATGAAAGTGTTTTCAATTTCATGGTCGCGATGCCATGATGCTTGACCGATCACACGCGCGATCACTTCAACCCAAGCTTGACTCGACACGAACTCCACAGATAACTAATTTCAAGGGTTTGACATCTCGACTGTTATGCACACTAATTTTTGATATCGAAATTATATTTTTTTTTAATTGTATGATTTTTTTTAATTTTTAAATTTTTGCTGATTTCTTTGTTTTCAATTTATTATTTTTTTCTGCTGATTTTTTTTTTTTTTTTTTTAACCTGTTACAAAGATGTTTTCGGTGATTCTTTTCAATTTCGTGATATTTAAAGTCATTTTGATTTCGTAGATTTTTTTGTTTTTGATTTCATGGATGTTTTTATATATCGAATTTTTTTAAATTTTATGATTTTTTACAATTTTGATTTATTTTTTTACATTTTCTTAATTGTACACCGATTTTTTTTTTTTTTTAAGTTGTAAAATTCTCATATTATATTATCTTCAACACGATTCTTGTCTTCGCCGCAAAAACACCTGCCGATAGATTTTTGTCGCTGAATGTTTGTATAAATCCTTGTACTTTATATCTCTTTTAGCGCTCTTTGCGAAAAACAAACTGAATTCATATACGACAAATTTTGTTAGGTGAATGTGATCATGATTATTTAAAAACATAAATGATTATAAAAAATAATAATATGATTATGGTTTGGACGTGCGGTTTGTCTGTGAATACGCTTCTTTCTATCTAGAACCTTTTATTTATTTCTTGACTAAAATGTCAGCTGTTTATTTTTAAAGAACGCTCTCGTCCAAATCCGATTATTAGTTTTGCCAATTGAAATTGAGAAAACAGAATTATCCCAAACATTAAAATATTTGTTTTTTACAGACGCGCCAAGGGCCTGTGCCATTGTCAAACCAAAGATGTCTAATCTTTGGTCAAACCACAGATAATAAATTACACTACGTAGTGTAATTTGTTGCCTGTGGTCAAACAAAAAATGTTATGTTCAACATGAAGTTACATTTAATACCATTAAATTGTATACTGTAAATTGTATAGTCGGCATATCACATTTCATCAAACAGCTAGTTTACCAATAATTCTTTTCTGACATCCCTAGGAAACCTTACCCAGTAAATGATCAAAGGTCGGCGTCACCTTGCGTAATTTGATACTTTTTAAATGATCCTTCTTGAATACACTTATTTTGCTTGCAGGACTAGGCTGATGCTAAGTATACAAGCTTTATACAGGTAATGCAGTAGTTTTACACTTTAAATTCAAGATGAATTACAATAATATTGATAATCATGAATGCAAAAAGGAAACTGGATATTGCTGCATGTGGCTACTGATTGTCGTCACACGTCGCACACGCGCAATAACGGTGGTCTACATTGATGCGACCTTACGAAGAATCCAAGCTCAGCTAACACCATCTACAAGCCTTGGATTGGGCGTCTCTAGCAAAAGAGAAAATCGCGACGCCATTGAATCGGATGCGTTAAAATGTTCGTAAAAATCGTTGATATATTTTGTATTTTGAAAGTTACGTTTGGTACCTAATTGATCTCTATAATTTCTAACATCCATATCTGATGAAACTGTGACTAGATGGCTACTTATTGCACGAGAATTTTGTGATTGCAGAATGGTAAGACAACTTCAGCAGACTTGTAAGGAAGGGCCAATATGGCGGGAGGGGTTTTCCGAGATGGTTCCCTTTGTTTTACATCATGCATGTAAATTAATTTTCGGATTAATTTATGAGTACTGATATCGATTTGAAACAATTGCCAAGTTATAAGAATGATTTTAAATGTTCGCAGCGAACAATAGGCTACCTAAATATTAAAAAAGCGTATTATTGGTGTTATACAAGAGGCTAGGTTAAACTATTTTTGAATTGAAGTAAGGTTATGTTCATTTGTGAATACTGGCAGCCTTGACAATAGGTTTTGCGCCAAGTCCCGCCTTAGACTAGGTTGCAACAATATCCTAAGCCCTAGATAAGGCTATAGCCTAGATAGGGCCTAGGCCTACTAACCTTGGCCTCTAGGCTAGGGCTAGGGCCTAGGCCTAGGCCTAGTAGGCTAGGCCTATGCCAGGACTCCCCTTGTGTTGCATAAGATTGTACTAAACGAGCATCTGTTCTAAAAGTGAAGGCTACACCCTAGGCCTACGCCTTGACTCACTGCTTCTGCAGCTCATCGAATGGCAAGGCACCTAGGCATAGCCTAGCTCAAGACCCTAAGCCATAGGCCTAGGCCTATTTCAAAAAAGAAAAACAGGCTCTTGGCCTAGGCTAGGGCTTAGGCCTATAAAGGCTGTCAAGTTGCTTTGTATGAAGGCACATGTTTAATTGCCTGTAGCAAAAACGAAAACAGGAATTGCCTATTCCTTTCACAATCATCTAGGCCCTAGGCCTATGTAGGCTATTACATGAAGTGTAAGATGTTGATGTTTTTGTGAACTGTGATTAACCACTTGACAGTCAAGTGGCTGTGTGGCAAGTTCTCCAGCCATGTCCAGTTATTTCACCTTGCATATAGGCTTAGGCCTAGTAGGCGTAGCAAATATTCTTGTATCAAGTGTCAAAAGAAACAACATTGCGGACAAAAATATAACTTCAATGTGTTTAGGAAACTTTCTTCTAGGTAGCAGCATTGATTCAAACAAGAAATAACAGCTAGGCCTATATGTTCTAAGTAAATGATTTAACAAAAAGAGCGGGCGTTGAAACGGATAATTGCAGGCATGCCAGTCAAGTGGTTTTAATTTGATTTTAAGATCTATATTTTGACAGGGTGACCTTGATTATGATTTACAATATATTTTCAAATGGATCATGCATTCCAGCTGTGAATAAACCTAACTGCAGAAAGCTCCTGGGAATGAGAAGATAGAACTTTTGTTATAAATTCCTGGGTCCATAACGAGATACGTATTGTGCATGGATACTTGCTTAGACCTACACACAAAATCTCATTCCTCATATTCTGACTTCTCGTTACCATTACTGCCCCATTACCGGGGTATTGAATAGCTGCCTTTAAGCAGGGCTCCTGTACAATGGGAAGTGAAAAAGTAAAGAGTAGGAAGAAGTAGGGAAATTATTTTGTATTTTTTGCCGTCGCACTGTAAGGAAGTTTTGAGCAAAAGAAACCTAGTGCATGTGGCATTACACGTTGGCTTTTTTAGGAACAAGTTGTAAGAACAGTGTTTTGGTGTGTTTGTGAAAACTCTGTTTTCAGTAACAAAGTCTGTTTTCAGTAACAAAGTCCCGTCCTTCCAATTTTTAATAGGGTACCTGGGTAGGCCTACCCGTCGTCATCCCTAATTACGAGAGACAATAAATGACACTATGTTCACTATGTGGAACAAGCAGGAACCAGATAAAATGCCAACCCTTTACTGCAGGTTGCAGGTGTTATTATGGCGTGCTACCCTCGCCTGGCGATCACTCTTTTACATACAACCACTGATCCACACGTTCCGGGGCACGCGTCAAAGCAAACCATTGTACAGTGAGTGGGCATTGTCCATGGATGCCCACCATCGCGGTTTTCTTATCTTTTCTTGTTTATTTTCTTGTTTATTTGGTATATTAAGTGAGGAAAGGATCCAACAGCTTACCTTCGTGTAGTAAGATGACGGATTTGCGAGTTTGAAGTACACATAAAGACATAATACAAAATACAACTCGTTATATTTTGTATTATATCTTTATGTGTACTTCAAACTCGCAAATCCGTCATCTTACTACACGAAGGTAAGCTGTTGGATCCTTTCCTCACTTAATATACCATTCCAGCCGATTGGCACCTACTTTCATAACCTTTCTTGTTTATTTGTTTGTTTATTTATTTGGTTCCCAGCAAGTTTTCTCGATGTCCTTCTGAACAAAAAATAGGCTACCTACTTCATTTTATGCGGTAATATGCCTTTGACGGGTTAACTACTGGTAGGCCTACTAGTGTATTACAATGACACGGATATCACATTTTTATTACTGCAGTTCATCGCGAGTTAAAACAACAGTTATATTGTACTTGCATTTTAACAGACACCACTGGACCAGTGTAGGTCTTATTGATTATTTGACAACCTTCTCACATGGAGCCCTACAATATGCAAGCTTACTGTCTTTGTGTTATTTTTAGCATATTGTTTGAAAGGCAGAATAACTCGATTTCTACAAATCCATGGTTGTTTTAAGTTTTTTACTTCTACCGCTTGCTGTACAAAGAAGTGTGGCAATGCAACAAGTGTTGATGATCCGTAGGCCTACTGGGACTTTTCTTAACCGCTATATTTTTTGTATTTAAAATATTATTTGTTTCACCTTAGGATAAACCAAGGCCAATGGGAAGATGAGTGATCATCATCCTGGTGGAGGACTCCAACCTCCTCCACAAACACAACCCTTGAATGTAGCTGCTGGGCAGACTGTCCATCGGATACAGCAAGTGTTGACAACAGCTGGTACCCAAAATGTGAACGTAATCACTACAAGGGGTCAGCAGTTTGTCATCACATCTCAAGGACTTGCACAGGTGAGGACCCTTATAACTGTGTGTCTAAAATACACGAAATGGGCTGTTACGGCTTGTACACTAGTTTGGAAGTTAAGATGAAAGTTAGAAATTGAAGAGACAATGTATAGGCTGCTCTTCATAGCTGTCACACACTGGGATCACCTGTATGCTTTGCTACGCCACTTTCATCTGCTATTGTGGCGACAACTAGGCTAGGTTTGCTGTAGGCCTATGGTAATTGTTAAAGAAATAAAATATCATCTGGTACCTGATTCTTGAGCGTGTACGTTTGTCATGCATAAGAGCCATAGGTGTGGCCCTGAGCCTGCATATATTGTGTTCTGTGCTATTCTTTAATGCCTAAGTTTGCATGCATCTTGTACTTCATTATGGTACAGGTAGCACGATCCATGCGTGAGTTGTTTCAGTCACTTGTGACTTATTTATTTATTTTAGTGCACACTCACACAATCACAACCAAGTTGTGAGCAGAGCACAAGCTCACCTCTATTGTCAACTAAATGATATGTCCTAGTCTATTCAATCTCCCATGGAACAAGTTTCTTTCCTTGCAAATTAATCCAGTGTGTGTTTTTGTTATTGTAGGAATGTGCATTTAAAGTTCAAACTGAACGTCTTAAGCTAACCTATTGTCTGTTTCACAGCCAGGGATGACTCGCATACTGAACTTGGGACCGTCGCCACGTGTGAGCGTCGTGGGAGCGCCCCAAGGTGCCAGCAGGTCTGGAACATTGCAACTGTCGAACAACACCACGGCAGACGGCACCGGTCGGAATCCAGTGTCTCTCGTCACGGTCAACGCCTCGTCTCATCCCACGTTAGTCAGTTCGTTATCCACTCCACCGAGGCAGAGCTTTGGTGGTGTAATGGAAGTAAAGGTCCAATCGCCCACCCCGTCATTAGTGTTAGCTAGTTCTCCTCAAAATATTTTACGAACGTCTGGTTTTTCTACACCGCTCACTTCACCTCAGTCTTCGACATCAAGTCCTCACAACGTTCAGTTGAGAAAAAGACATCGTCCAGTGGAACTGCAAGATGTCCCCCCTCCAAACGAAAAAGTAGCCTGTGTGCGTCGTGAAACTATAGAAGTGAAAACAGATAATATGAATGCGTCACGTGTAAGTTATGCAGAACTATGTGCAGAAATGTTTTTTCTTCAAGTTGGGGGCACTCTTGTCGATTACCATACTTGGAGGAAACGGCCGGCTAATGCTCAGTTTTTGCGCTTTCTCCGATCTAATCCCCTCGATCCCGACGACGATGACGAAGATCTGACAATGGCGTTAACATCGTTAGTTCATCAAGAGATCAAATCAGCAGGTGTTAGTGGCACTCCTAGCACTGCTTCTGCAACTATGGCTCCTACCGTTGCTCAGCTCAACCAACAAGGTAGGTTCTAGCATGAAATAAGTAATTGCTTCTTTCCATTTAACACAACTTATATGACCATAGCATAAAATATGCATGGGATCTTTTTCCTGAATTAACCATATGCCTAATGCACATATATTCTTTTTAAAGTTCTTAGGGGAAAGGTACGTTATGTACAAAGAAATGCCCTGCGTTGATCGAGTATCGTACTGCAATGTCACATTAAAGCTCCCGCTCAGATCCTTATATGTCCTTGTACATGTTGTTAGGTTGTCACCTCTTTTTCTTATATGGTACACTAGTCCGGGACACTTATTTGATTGCGAGCGTTAAGGGGGAGGGAGGCCCCTAGTATGTTACCTTAATTATTAGGCTAATTTATTATCTATGGTGACGGAGTAATTTTCAAATATGATTTTCAATTTTGTTACGGTACAAATGTATTTTTCAGCAAATCTCCTTATGAATGAGACACCATTGCATACTACGCAACGTTAAGCAAACTGTCTGCCTGGGCCCCTATCGCCGAAACGGAATCTGATAAGCGACCAAACCCTCAAATTCCGTTTCAGTCATTTCATTTGATACTTAGGCCTACTTGGAAGTACTTGAAAGTTGGAACACATCACTAGAGACTAATTTGTATAAAATTAACCTAAACAAGGTTTGGTGTCCGCTACAATTTTCAAAATTAGGCCTACCTTTTTCGATGATCTAAAACAGCGATGTTTGCATTGTTGCCATGACCGTTTCTTTGCCGCTTGACGTTCTGAAGGCCTACCAATGTAAAAAGGTTACTACAGTACTTACTAATGTTGTTGTTTCAGCAACTTTTGTTTATTTAGTTTTGAGCTTTGACTGTTTTAGTGTAGTTTTACTGTAATTACTCAACACAAATTCATTAATTTATAGTACTGTGTTAAAGGGGTTCTCACCCGCTACACCAAAAAAATATGTTTAACTAAGGCTGATTAGCTATGAAATTAGCGACTAAATGAAAAGAAATCGGGTTCACCATAACCCGAGAAAAAAATATCAAAGTTAGTGATTTTCGAGCTAGGTCCCATCGGCGAAAATCTCCCATAAGAAATAGCATTGGGACGACCTGTATGCCTTGGGACCTTGGAGGATTCTGCTCCAAAAAAAAAATGATGTAATACTTTTCGCTGCGTCTTTCTTTTCTGCGTATTTCGTATATTTTGGTTTTGTAATCGGAGCTTCCGTTCAGGTACAAAATAAAGATGTGTAATCAGGTGCTCCATTTCGTTTTGAGCGTTGCTGTGCACGTCGAGTCGGCGGGTGTCGACTGTCGAGTTGGTGTCAAGTAAGCTAAGCGAGAGAGAGAGAGAGAGAGAGAGAGAGAGAGAGAGAGAGAGAGAGAGAGAGAGAGAGAGAGAGAGAGAGAGAGAGAGAGAGAGAGAGAGAGAGAGAGAGAGAGAGAGAGAGAGAGAGAGAGAGAGAGAGAGAGAGAGAGAGAGAGAGAGAGAGAGAGAGAGAGAGAGAGAGAGAGAGAGAGAGAGAGAGAGAGAGAGAGAGAGAGAGTGAGAGAGAGTGAGAGAGAGTGAGTGAGTAGTATTGGGAGGGGAAATAGTCAACGCATGCACAATGAACGCGGTCTGCTTTGCGGTGTCGAATGGAGTACACGAAGGCCGTCTAGATATATATCGCTTCGAGTACACTCGCACCAAAAGCCGGCTGACACCAACAGTCGCCGCGGCAGTTAACCAGAAATTTCATTAATTAATAACAATTCACAGGTTTCAACTCACGATGTTTAATGGTTCATTATCGATTGGTGTGGTGCAGTAGATCATATGGTAAAAAATAAATCTAGCGGGTGAGAACCCCTTTAAGATATAACATTGTCATTGAATTATAGGGTTGGGAGTTGACATCGATTATTTGATTTGACATCGATGTCGAAACCAAAATTGACATTCGATTCGACATCGATTTGCAATCTCAAATCGTAATAATCGTTCGACATCGAAACTTCCGTGCGGTATTTAATTTTCAAATATCCCGCGTTGAGAGCGCGGAAGTTAGTCAAATTGGCAACCTTGTACACAAAGCACAGGTTGATTCCAGCGAGTGCGCGCATGCGTAGGTTTACTATAATTTAAAAAAAATAATAAAAAAAAACATAACATAACAACATGCGTAGGCGCCAGGCGGTGAACATGTTTCACCCTGTGGGCCTGTCCATCCAGTTCCAGCCTGTAACGCGGCCTTGAACGTTATGTTCCGTGTTGACTCATTACTCAAGAAACAAATCAATCGTATAATATATTCGTCTCTCCGCGGTTTGAGATGTCATCTTTGCCAGTAAGGCCTGTTTTAGTGACGCCGACGGGAAAGTGAAGTGATGTGTGGAAGTCATTTGGATTTGTGGCAAATATAGACGGCCAAATAACGAACGACAAACACGTGGTTTGTCGTCAGTGTTATACATCCGTGGGAAAAAAATAACTTTTTTTCGGGGGGGGGGGGGGGGGGTTTGATGTCGAAATAATTTCGATTTGATGTGGAAATTTTCGGTTTGACATCGATTACGAATTTATAATCAAATCCCAACCCTATAATGAATTATAGGCCTATGTGTTGGTTTTGTCCAGGAATGTTTACTGTCTGAACTTAGTTTTACGTTTCTCTGATGAACTGATCAAGTACTCTCTGACGCTTACCTTCAACTTGGTCATCTTGTCCTGATCCCTGTTATAACAAGGATCATGATTTTAATTGTCGGGATTTTTCACGAACGTAAAACATGCGTGACTTCTCGTTAGCCTACTTAGATTTGATTTGATATTGATAATATTGTCGTATGGTATTGTTATTATTATTATTATTATTATTATTATTATTACTATCATTATTATGTTAAATGGTACCGGTACTAATGGTTCTGTTATTTCAGGTGCTCCTCAGTTGGTTGCTGAAAGCTCCTCATCAAACATAGGAAGATCATCTAGCACTCCTTCCTCAATGACAAGTAGTAGTCACAAAACCAACAAGTTACCAATAGTATCACCGTTGTCTCGGCTACACACAAGACAACATTCCATATCGGCTGTTTATGACCAATCCATTGGTAGTCAAGAGCAGATTGCAGAGAAAGCCAAACAGGAAGCGTATGTAATGCAGAGGATAGTGGAGTTACAACGAGAAGGTTTGTGGGCAGAGAGGAGACTCCCTAAGGTTCAAGAGCCACCGCGAGCTAAAGCACATTGGGATTACCTAGTAGAGGAGATGGTTTGGTTAGCTGCTGACTTTGCTCAAGAAAGGAAGTGGAAAAAGGCAGCTGCAAAAAAGGTACTGTTATCAAGTCTTGATTTGCTAGGTAGGCCTTTGTAATGAAAAGTTCAATAAAATATTTCATGTTTTAGTGTGTTTGAAAGTGCTGTCATTTCATTGGTGGAGCAGTGTCACCCGAGGGTTCAGTGTACATCCAGTTGGTGGCCTGTAGAGCAGGTGATCTCTGTTGGGGGGAATTTGATCTTGATCACCGTCGACAAAATGCATGCCCACTTTGCTTTTTGCCACTTCTTGTTCCATTTCCCTTTTGGGCGTCTGTTCTACTCCTCCCTCTCGGTTTTTATCTATCCCTCTCTCTCTCGCACACCCCTAGCTGTCTAACTAATCTGTAGAATCTAGTGGTTTAGGTTGTTTGCCATTATGGTTTTTGTGTAGGCATATGCCCTACAATTATTTATTCAGTGCCCTTCCAGTCTAACTTATTATTAGTGTTACCAATCACCAGTTTTGTTTTTAGTGTGCAAGAAATATACAGAAATACTTTCAAGAAAAGGCAATCCAAGCAAAAAAGGAAGAAAAAGTTCAAGAAGTACGTCTTAAGAAAATTGCAGCTATTGCTGCGAAGGAAATTAAGTTATTTTGGAGTAATGTGGAAAAGGTAAATGCATATCTTTTATAGAACCATAATTTAAATTAGTGATGACATCGAGTACCCAGAAACTGGTTCCGAACCGGTTTCGAACCGGTTCTGTAGCAATCCATTAAGTACGGTACGTCTAGGCCCTAGGCTTGTTTATTGTGTACACAATTGTCTCATTGCTTATTTGTACAGTCATGAGACATTGTTCAAAGTGTGTTTCCTAGATACATTTTGACCTGCTGAATGTAGGTAAGTTGTTACTTGTTAATGTTTATAGAGTTTTAACAAAAACTAAATGCCTTAAAAACCAGTTCCAAACTGGAGAAACCGTTTGAATTTTTTGGATCCGATGCCAATACTAATTCAAATGGACCAGAACTATGTTTTCTTCCTCCTATTAAGAAGTATTGTTAAGTAGGGTTGGGATTTGATTATAAATTCGTAATCGATGTCAAACCGAAAATGTCGACATCAAATCGAAATTATTTCGACATCGAAACTATTTTCGACATCGAAACTATTTTCGACATCGACCCCCCCCCCCCCCCCAAAAAAGTTATTTTTTCCCCACGGATGTATAACACTGACGACAAACCACGTGTTTATCGTTCGTTATTTGGCCGTCTTTATTTGCCACAAATCCAAATGACTTCCACACATCACTTCGCTTTCCCGTCGGCGTCACTAAAACAGGCCTTACTGGCAAAGACGACATCTCAAACCGCGGAGAGACGAATATTTTATACGATTGATTTGTTTCTTGAGTAATGAGTCAACACAGAACATAACGTTCAAGGCCGCGTTACAGGCTGGAACTGGATGGACAGGCCCACAGGGTGAAACATGTTCACCGCCTGGCGCCTACGCATGCGCGCACTCGCTGGAATCAACCTGTGCTTTGTGTACAAGGTTGCCAGTTTGACCAACTTCCGCGCTCTCAACGCGGGATATTTGAAAATTAAATACCGCACGGAAGTTTCGATGTCGAACGATTATTACGATTTGAGATTGCAAATCGATGTCGAATCGAATGTCAATCTTGGTTTCGACATCGATGTCAAATCAAATAATCGATGTCAACTCCCAACCCTATTGTTAAGAGTATAGACGGAGAGCCAGCAACATAAAAGCTCCCCTCATAAGGTACATATGATTTGACTTTTGAAATAGGAGCGGAAAAAACTACTCTACTAACAAAACGCGCGTCTTACTCCTCAACGTGGGGGCTTTTAGGCCCCACAGGGGGCCAAAAAAGCCGAAAAAAGGCCCAAAGTTCCCCTCATAAGGTACATGGATGGAGTAAACGCCATTTTGTAGAGATAAGTGTCCCAAATAGGAATTCGAAGAGTAAGACGGGATATTAGGGGGCGTTTACCGATCAGACGCCATTTTACCCAAAAAGGGCCATTTTTTATTTTCGCACATGCATGCGCTTAAACACTCAAAACATATCCGGAAATGTCTCGAGACGTAGAAAAACATAAATTTTAAAGAAATTTTGGGTTATTGTCCTCGCCAGACGCCCTCAAAAGGGGCCCAAAAAGGCCAAGGTTCCCCTCATAAGGTACATGAATGGAGTAAAAGCCATTTTGTAGAGATAAGTGTCCCAAATAGGAATTCGAAGAGTAAGACGGGATATTAGGGGGCGTTTACCGATCAGACGCCATTTTACCCAATTGGGCCATTTTTTATTTTCGCACATGCATGCGCTTAAACACTCAAAACATATCCGGAAATGTCTCGAGACGTAGTAAAACATACATTTTAAAGAAATTTTGGGTTATTGTCCTCGCCAGACGCCCTCAAAAGGGGCCCAAAAAGGCCAAGGTTCCCCTCATAAGGTACATGAATGGAGTAAACGCCATTTTGTAGAGATAAGTGTCCCAAATAGGAATTTGAAGAGTAAGACGGAATATTAGGGGGCGTTTACCGATCAGACGCCATTTTGTCCAAAATGGGCCGCTTTTTATTTTCACACGTGCACGCGCTTTAACACCCAAAACATATCCTTAAATCCTGACATTAATAATAATAAATACTGGTATATTAAAGTTAGGGGTGGGCGGAGCTTCAAAACTATGGCATCCGGATCGAGGCTGTGGGGGGGGGGGGGGGCTGGCGAGGACATCACACAATATCTTAGAAATGTATTCACCTCTAGGGGCATTTAAGGATATGTTTTGGGTGTTAAAGCGCGTGCACGTGTGAAAATAAAAAGTGGCTCTTTTTGGACAAAATGGCGTCTGATCGGTAAACGCCCCCTAATATCCCGTCTTACTCTTTGAATTCGTATTTGGGACACTTATCTCCACAAAATGGCGTTTACTCCATTCATGTACCTTATGAGGGGAACCTTGGCCTTTTTGGGCCGCTTTTGAGGGCGTCTGGCGAGGACAATAACCCAAAATTTCTTTAAAATGTATGTTTTTCAACGTCTCGAGACATTTCCGGATATGATTTGAGTATTTAAGCGCATGTATGTGCGAAAATAAAAAATGGCCCTTTTTAGGTAAAATGGCGTCTGATCGGTAAACGCCCCCTAATATCCCGTCTTACTCTTCGAATTCCTATTTGGGACACTTATCTCTACAAAATGGCGTTTACTCCATCCATGTACCTTATGAGGGGAACCTTGGGCCTTTTTTCGGCTTTTTTGGCCCCCTGTGGGGCCTAAAAGCCCCCACGTTGAGGAGTAAGACGCGCGTTTTGTTAGTAGAGTAGTTTTTCCGCTCCTATTCCAATAGTCAAAACATATGTACCTTATGAGGGGAGCTTTTATGTTGCTGGCTCTTGGACTAGTAGTGAAGGGTGTATTCTAGTTCCAGTATTAAAATTATAACAATGCAACATTACTGCATTTTTACTGTCAAGAATGCTACACAATATTAACAATGTAAGAACATTTTTGGAGGTCACATAATGTGCTTTATGCCTCAGCTCAACCCCCCCCCCCCCCCCCCTGCCCCATTACAATCATACACGTGGATAGCCAATGTCTCAAGCTCGCCCACTTTCCCGATTTTTTGTCCTTGAATGCCGACAAACCAGAGCCGAGGTGCTTTTTGCCCCATTTTCCTTGGCTTTACAATTGTATCCAAATGTTTATCTTTTGTGAATAGTATTTTTTTGGATTTGATTACTCGATTAGGGATTGTAGGCCTACTATCCGATTTCATCCCTAATTGTGACTTCATTTTTGTGACATAAGTGCCATAATATACTATTTAATGTACTATCTCTAAATGAATGGTCATGGGATGGGAGCTAGTAGTACTAGTACTAGTATGAATGACTAGACATTTTGTCATTTCATTTCTTTTAGATTGTCGAGTACAAGCAGCAAACTTTCTTGGAAGAAAAAAGGAAGAAGGCTCTTGATCAACATCTGAGTTTTATAGTGGACCAAACCGAAAAATATTCTACTTGGTTAGCCGAAAGTATGAATAAGTCAGGCCTAGAAGATGCAAACATAAGCCTGAATAATTCAACAACATCTTCTCGCATCTCATCACCTTCGAGACTCGAAACGAACATGGATGGTAAGAACCTAAACAATCCTCTTTGAAAGTACCCTAGTTCCTCAAAAGTAAAAATTTAGCTCTGCATTAGGAATAGGAACCTGCTAGTAGCTACCTGCATCTACAAACACTGGCAACATATCCTACTCTTTTTGCTTCAGAATGTCACATTCGATTTTTATAACTTTACGAAGTGTGACATTTTTCCTTTCCCGGATTTTTATCGTGAGAAACGGATGGTTACGTCACAACTTAGTAAACATCTCTGTTTATTGATTGATTGATATTTGGGTTCAATCAAAATTATGAATTAATTTACTACACTTTCCTAAGATTTAAGGTTTAAGATGTTCCTAGACACGTTACGTTATATATCAATCTTCTTTCATGTCATGAATATTGAAAGCATTTGCTTTTGTGTTGAGGGAGATTTTCTAATTTTCAAACTTGATTTCAGATGAATTTCAACCGAACCAAAGCTCTACAGATGATGAGGAAACTATTGCCAAAGAAGAAGAAGAAGATGAAGATATGGGAAGTGCTGGGAACTTCGATGAGATTGAATTATTGAAAAGAGAGTCAGAACTCACTTTAGAAGATCTTTTAAAGCAGCTACCTGATGACTATTTAAATACCAGGAGTGTGGTAAGAATTTTAGTACTTTTTGCTAATTTTGAGAAAGACATTTTAATTGTAGGCCTACTTTATAGCAGCGTTGCAATTTTTATGGATATTAAGGTTGCAAAACTAATTGACAAATTTTGTTGTTATTTCACAGTTATTTGGTTATATTTACATGTTGGCCTGTCTCCAATTTGCACAGGCTCACTTTCAGTGAAAAGCTCGAAGGTAGTAAAAAAATGGATTAAACTTCAACTCGCAAAATGTAAAATAACTAGGTCACAATGGTGCCTCATTGAACACCAACAAAAATGCATGTAGCCTACACTAACTCCAACTCAAGGATTAATGCCTATTTTCTACCAGTTTAGGCTAGCATTGTAGCCTATTTTTACTTTTTGTGTTATTGATTAAGATTTATCTTAACTCCTTTATCCAGGTTTTTGAAGGCAGGGAAATATATATATTATAGATGCTTCAAAATGCTACAAAATAGTTGGTATCATCAGATATGAAACTGCTAAATGTTAAAAACAAAAATTTTATTTCTCATAGGCCTACCTGTAATGAGGATTGAAGATTCTTGTTGCTTTACGTCTCTATTATTGCAGTCATGCTATTTGAGAGGATGATGGGTGGTAGATGAAGATTAATAACAGTTAAAAATATCCATGACTTACCATGGAATTCAAATCCATGTGCCTAGGTGCCATATGCTCGGAGAACCTGCGCCCCAAGTGAATGAGCCTGCACGTAATTTGATGTTTTCACTTCGCAATTTCTTGCCGGATATACATAGTTCTTTTATGATCTAGGCCCAAATATTGTTTTAAGTTGTGGTTGAGGTTGAATATTTCGCCCGTAATATATAGGCTATACACTTTGATTGATATAGGAGTCCATAATACTTACGACCACCAACCTTACGGTTTCCTAACCGTCTGCTCTTGTACCGGGTAACTCTGGCACGAAGTTTTACATACACAATGTATTTTTAAGCTGAAACATGTTTTTGACAGGGTGCTGAGAGTACATCTGAAAAAAGGGAAGTGCATGGAGTCAGCCCTGCCAGTTCAGAAGTTCCTTCTGGGGGGAAAGTTAAAAACGAGAAAGCAGAAAAAGAAATTGCCGAACTTCATGCTGAAAGTGAGATGAGCATCGATGAACTGATGGCTAAATATGGTAGTGCTGGAAATTTAGAATATGCAGATGAAGAAATGGACTCTGAAGAAGAAAAGGAAGAATCAGAAGAAGAGGAAGACATGGAGAGTTTAGAGAGTGAGGAAGAGTCTGAGGATGAGGAGGAAGATGAGGAAGCTGAGGCGGAAGAAGAAATAGGGTTGAAGTCTCTGATGGATGATGGAGGTGTGCAGTCAAGTGGGGATAATGAAGCTGCTGGAAAGGAAATCAATGATGTAGCTGCATTAGCGGAAAGTATCCAACCAACAGGAAACACATTATCATCTACCAGTGTAAGTTTATGTAATCATTTAGATAGATTTGTTGTAGTGACGGCGACTCACTCAAATAATTCAGGTTTTGCTGTACTATTTATACATTATTTACATTTTCTTTTTTAAGTAGACTTTTTTAAATATTTGTTATTTTCCAGGTTGTGACACCAATTCCTTCAATTCTTAAACACACTCTACGAGAATATCAACACATAGGCTTGGATTGGTTGGTCACAATGTTCGACCGGAAGTTAAATGGAATTTTGGCTGATGAGATGGGTTTGGGAAAAACCATTCAAACAATTGCTCTCTTAGCTCACTTAGCATGTGAAAAAGGTAATTCCTTAGAAAGTAATAGTACTAACTTAGTATTATTATTAATAATAATATGATATACAATACAGTACATACTTGACTTGAGTAGGCCTATCCGAGTTTATTATGGTAAATAATGTTTGTATTTTAATTGTAGGTAATTGGGGCCCCCATCTCATCATAGTGCCCACATCTGTGATGCTTAACTGGGAAATGGAATTGAAGAAGTGGTGTCCTGCATTTAAAATTCTAACATACTATGGCACACAGAAGGAAAGGAAACAAAAACGAACCGGTAAGGTTTTAAGATTCTTCTCTTTTTATTCTACCTAGCATTAAAAACTTGGAATTGCAAATATTTTAAGTTGACCACGATATGGCGATATTTTCGATATGACACTACCGTATCGATATCGAAATTAGCGGCGATTTTTTTGTGATATCGTTGAACATTTCTAAATTTTTTGTAAACTTCGTAGCCCACTGTCAATTTCTTCTTTTTAGTTTTTGCTCCTAGTTTTTGGGTTTGATTAGGATTGTGTGTAGAGCAGGGAGTCTGGGGAGGCATACAACAAATGGCCTACACTGCAGCGCTGTGAGCGGTCACTGAGCATTGCCTGCTAGAAGTCGCTGAATACCCCTCGAGCAGGCAGTACAGTATTTTTTATTGGAAAAATATCCATTGGTTGCAAAGAATTCACATAGTTTTGCCAACGCATTAGAAATTCTTAATTGTTAGCAGTTTTAGTGTAGGTATGCAATATTCAGTTATTGTTAGCTGGACTGCTCCCAAGTCTCAACGCTCTCTGTGCTGGCTATGCTTCCTCATTTCACTTACTCATGATGGTAAATTTGTTGCAGACAATTTCTGCAGGTCAACTACGTAGAGAATGAGCAATAATATAAATGTTTCTTTACAGGTTGGACAAAGCCGAATGCCTTCCACATTTGTATAACATCTTACAAATTAGTTATTCAAGACCATCAAAGCTTTCGACGAAAGAAGTGGAAATACCTAATTTTAGATGAAGCTCAAAACATCAAGAACTTCAAGTCTCAGAGATGGCAGCTCTTATTGAACTTTCAAACTCAAAGGTACACATCTATCATATGCAGTCAAACTTTGTTAGAACGTTCCTCGTTCCAACATTTTCACTCTGAGGACGTAAATTTATAAGCGTTTCTGTCCATATTTTCCACCAGCATAATGCTAACATTAATTCCTGATGACGTTTTAGAAATACACGCTTACGATGCATGATCTCTTCGCCCTGTCATAAAATAGCTCACGTAATAATAAAATTAAAATGACACAAGGTGTCTCGAGTTAAAAGATGGTTTAGTGTTGGGATTTGATTTAACAACTTACTTTTCAAGTGTGATGGAAGCTGGTGAATTTGAGAGATGATTGAAACATAATATAAAAAAAATTATATCCATTTAGGGTAGTGCAAAAAAATGATTGCCACCTTCTTAGGAGGGATCAAGATCTCACTTCGAACCATCTTGTGTATTTTTTTATTTTCAATGTTTCTTTCATCCCTCAAATTCATCAGTGCCCATCAGACTTTTAAGATTAGCTCTGGGATCCTATCCCCCACTACTCCAGGCGAATGGCATCCCTCAAGATAACCAACATACAAGATTTAAAGCTAACAACTCGTTATGTACCAGTACCTAAAAAGATGTATTCAGAGTATGTGAGAAAGTTGTGAATGAGTAGGCCTTATGTACACACTTGTAAATAGTAGGACACTTTAAACCTAATTTCACCTTATCATCTCTTTTCAGGCGACTTCTACTAACGGGAACACCACTACAAAATAACTTGATGGAGTTATGGTCATTGATGCATTTTTTAATGCCAAACGTGTTTCAATCCCATAGAGAATTTAAAGAATGGTTCTCAAATCCGGTGACAGGCATGATTGAAGGAAATTCAGAATACAATGAGAGTATAATCAAGCGTCTACACAAGGTATGTATAACGCCCTCAATTTACGCACCCTTGTTTTTGATGACTCCAAATAAAATTAAATATCTCCCCATATTTTACGGGTATACCCGGATAGCCAACTGACCTCTATTGTCCACCAAATTATGTATATATATATTTTTTTCTTTACAGGTGTTGCGGCCATTTCTACTGCGTCGGTTAAAATGTGAGGTGGAGAAACAGTTGCCTAAAAAGTATGAACATGTTGTGATGTGCCGGCTTTCGAAACGCCAACGATATCTGTACGACGACTTCATGTCCAGAGCAAAGTAAGTTATGTTTAAAAAGTATGTGGATGAAAAAAACAAAATAAATTTTACAGAGAAATTCTAGCAGTTTTAATTTTTTAAGTTTAAAAGACGGCTAGTGATAAGTGTCAATTAATCTACCCAATTGATATTTTGTATCTACATCTTTAAAACAAATTGTGAATTCTTAGTCCCCACAGTATAACATAACAAAATCAGAAATAATACAAATTTACAGTATTTACAAGTCTTACTTTAAAGGTTTGCCTTTCCCATCAATGTAGCCTGGACCGGATGTAACACTAGCGTATTTATGGACCTGTCAAAATCATTACTAATTGTGGCTTCTTGCCATATGGCCCAAATGCCAAAATGCAGCACAAGATTGAAGATAAAAGCAAAACTTTTATTTTAATATTACAATGCTGCAAAATCAGGAAATTTAGTTACTTTGAGAAGAGGGCTAAAGTCCTTGGCATTGGCTATGCAAGAATGTATTTATCTCCACTTTAGTTGCTCTCAACACTATATAATTCTAACTTTTGTTGATAGTGTTGTGAGCAATTGAAGTGGAGATAAGTAGCCTACCTATATTCTTGCATATTCCAGTGTCAGTTAATGCAAGTAATACCAGCACAAGGTCCACTAGATTGCTAGTAGCGCATACCAGCGCAGTGAAGAGTGTATGGTTGATTAGACTACGTACTGATTAGTTCAGTGGTACCCCATTGTTGGCATCTTGGACTGTGAAATATAATTGTATGCATTCTTTTGTCAGGATGAAATTTATGCAGACATGCTGATCTCATTTCCTGAAGAAAATGAAACTTCCTATATAGTACATACTAGTAGCAATGAAATGATTGAAATCATGATTTAGCAAGTCCAAGTTTATTAAGGAAGGCATTACCACTCTTCTGTTCATTTGAAAAAAAAAAATACTTTTGAGATTCAGCACTTCACTTTTCACTTACACTTACATCAATATAACATCTACCACAATTTTGCTGTCCCTGGACAATATTTTCACTGTGCAGAATAAGAAGACGGATTCTAAATACTCCATCCCCGCTCGGACTTGAACCCAGACTTAATGCTTTCTGGGCAGACACCTTGAACATTGTATTTCTTTATTATCTCTCTCTCGTATTTATAACAACATTGAAATTGTCGTATGTCATAGGTCAGTCGGCCAGCAGGGGGATTCTGAATGGGCAACGATAAGTTATCACCGGTTTCGGTTGTTAGAAGAAGGCGATGAGCCAATCACCGCCTTGCATTCGCCTTCAGTAACGACCAAAACCGCTGATAAATTTATCGTCGCCCATACAGAATCGTCCTGCTGATTGACCGTGCTATACAAAAAATGATTCACATTACTAGTAGTAGTATAGTATGGTACATGTAAAACTTAATAATATTTATTTTATCATCATTTACCATTCTGTTTTCAACTTCACTTTTCCAGAACACGGGAAACATTGGCCACTGGCAATTTGTTGAGCGTTATCAATGTATTAATGCAACTGCGGAAAGTTTGCAACCATCCAAATCTTTTTGAAGTACGGCCAACAATTTCTCCGTTCCAAATGGAGGGATTAACTTATACCACTGCATCGTTGTTGAGTTGTGCACTAGATTATGATGTCTTCAAGGTTAGTAAAGTAACATTACTGCCATAGGCCTGTAGATAGTGAAACATACCACAGCTTAACAACATTGTATTTGTTAAGTCATAACTTATAACTACAAAATTAAATGGTGCCTGATTGGTTTAGCTGTGTAATGACGTGTTATTAATTTATTTCCATTCTTGTCTTTTCAGCATGTGGATTTATACTTCCTAAATTTCCTTTTAATGGATTTAGAAATTTGCATGCCACAGTATATTGCCCATCGAATACGGAAGCTGAAAGCTCCAAGAAAATTAATTCAGATGATCGATTCTTTGCCACCGCAACCACCCAATTGCCCATCTGCTTCAACCAAGATCAGTATCTCTCGTGTGGCGGAGCCAATTGCCTCTTCACTCTACAAGGAGCTGCTTACCAATGTTGCCAAAGTTGGTACATCTCCGTTGGTCAAGACGCCACTTGGTCCTGGCATTACCTACAAAGTTGCTGGAGGAATATTTCAGGGACGTACCATACAACTAGTTCCATCTCCAGATGGATTAAGAGGTATGATCTAGTTATTAAAATGAATTACAATTTTCTATCAGTCTATTACAGTTATTATGCAATACAGACTGTGAACAGGTTCCATTGTATGCCTCCAAAGTTCATATTACTTTGCCTACTTTGCATAAGTTTTAAGTACGTTTTTAAGCCGGAAAAGTATAGCTTACATTCACTGTTTTTATTTGTGTCAGGCATAGGCACTTACATGTCAGACTTGAAAAAACTGCATAAAACGACATTGCCACCGAAAATAAATTATCGTCCTGTTGGAAAGAGTCAGTATCCACAAAAGTCTGCTACAGTATAAGAAAAAAATACATACATTTTTGTTTTGGATAATTATATACTAGACCATTCTGCTAGAAATGCATTCACCTATTGTTATTTGTCGAGAGGTTTAATTTCTTAAATTACACTAAACATTCATCGTGCTAGATGTTTGGTGCTGCTGCTCGACAATGGGAGGAAGAACAGTAGGTCTTGCGTGTTTGTTTAAATTTTAAATGTTTGTTACTTGACAGCAATTCCAGTTCGGCCACCTCTACCTCAACAGCCCACAGTACCTACAGCCCAGCCCGTAGGGACTGGTGTCTCCCCTGTCAAAGCTGGGTTTGCCCAGCTTGTTCAAACTGCAACAGGGCGGCACATTTTGCTGACATCTTCACCGCAAGTCATAGGTGTACCACCCTTGGCAACACAAAATCCCGGCAATACCACAGGTATATTGTTTATCTAAGCTACCGAAATAACCGCTTCCCAAGGCTTTGTTTACAATTATGTTTTAATGGCATTCGAAGCTTAGCCTCGTCTTAAAAAAGTAGCAAATCAATGTTTTTTGGTAATAGCTTGAGATCGCGAGGCCTACACAACATTGAAAAAGTGATCAATTAAAATTAGCGTGTGTGGTTTCGTAAGAACTAAAATCTGCATTTAAAAAGTTTGAAAGATTTGATTTGAATCTTCATGGTTGTTATTGGTAATTAATTAATTTATTTATTAAATGTATCCTTTTCAGTTATAAAACTGACTTACAAAGGAGGACAATAAATATAACTATGTACACCAATGATAATTGAAAGATCATAAAATAAAAATAGCAATGTAAATTAATTACAATTAAATTTACTAAATCTTTGCATAACCATTAAAAAGTTTGAAACTTATTCAGTCCAGATGTTGGTTCTCACAAAACTGCATAATCTAATTGATAACTTTTTCAATTTTGTGTAGTGTTCTGAAGATATTACTAAAAAACATTATTTTTGCTTTTTTAACGGTGAGACTACCCTTACTTCTTAATGGTGACATATTGGTGGTTTGTTTAGCGTTAGTCGAACTCTGTTTATTCCTACTCTGCTGTTAAATTCACCACAATTATATGGAAACAGAAATTGACACTATACTAAATAGTAAATACTAATATATAATTGAACTTTGGTTACTGCCTTACCTTTGTAATCACCGGTACTGCCAATCTTGGCCTACTAGGGCAGGCTAAGCTTTTTGTAGATGACCACAATGGAGGTTTAGGCCCAGGCTCTAGTAGTCTAAGATTAAATAGGCCTACATTAAAAGCCTAGTCTAGGCTTAGCTTTAGGCCTAAAACTATGTACTTTTTAATCACAGTTTGTTTTTGAAAGTATGGTTGCACAAAAATCTATTCTTGTATTAATGTGTATCATTTTTTTAAATTTCAGTTTTAACAGTAGGAGGACAGCGCTTAACTGTTTTCTCCAAAGCCGTCGGAGGCATTGCGGCAACAACTGTGACGTCATCCGCTAACCGTCTCTCTTCGCCTTCAACCCCTCAGTCATTACGTCCCGTCTTACGGCCATCGTCTCATGCTACTCTCGCCAATGCTGTTGTCACGGGAACAACTACTGTCACAACTGCAACCACAGTTTCCCCGACCAGAACGAGTTCGTCGCTGACAGTACCTTTGTTGACGCCACTTGTGCAACAGACGAGGAATAGTTCAACGCATAACAATGTGTCGTCTTCGTCCAGTAGTGTGGTCACACGAAACGAAGCAAAACATGCAGAGAAACTGAGACTAAAAGGAAGTTCGAAATTGGCTACAACCTCCATATTTTACCAGGTTCGTATTTTTATTACAACTACTGTTTTGAGAATTTGACTGTTTTTCATTTGGTAGTCAATAGAAGCCTTCACAGTGATAGTTGATAATTGCAATTCAAGTAGAGCATCTGTAATCTAGTCTCTGGTTGCCAGCCAAGAAGTACTGTCTAACTTGTTTGTCATTGTTGTAGCCCCACCTGGAAAAACGTGAAATTACAAGACTGAAGGAACACCTTTCTACCGTAAACGATGTGAACGATATGCGGTGTCAAGCTCATCCCATCTATGGTGTAGACTTGCAAACAACTATGAGTATAGAAAACGACTTCCACGCACCCCCAGGAACATTTAAAGATGGCGTTGGCCTTTTGCACTGCCTCAATGCAACAAAGTCTGGCAACAAACTTTCAGTGTTTTGGAACCAATCCAACGCACTTGGATCATCTATTCGTTCAACTCCCAACCGGTTTCACGAGCTCCGAGACGTTTTTTCCAGGTAACTTGTGTTTATCTACGTGTGGGTGGGATTTCTGAGCATTGTAGACAGGCTAAATAGGCTTACACTGTGACCATAATTACTCATACGTACAAACAAAAGCTTACCCTCCCCGCCCTACCGGTCGAAGTTGTACGATTGGAAAATTGATGTTTTTGTCCTCTTCTAGATTTGTCCTGTACGTGCCTGCTGTTTCTGCTCCTCGACCGTGTTTTCACGTTTCGCATCCACCACCGTCCCGTTTCTGGGAGTTGAAGAGGACGCAGGCAATGTTGCAACAAGAGTTATCATCCCATTGTGCCTTGCTTCATCCAATAGCCAGTGCAATGCTTACTCAATTCCCTGACCCAAGGCTTATTCAGTATGATTGTGGTGAGTTAAATATTATATTTATTTCGTGTTAAGAAAATAGGGCTAGAGAGCTGTAGGGCCTAGGGATACGTACCAGTATATCAGTGATATACTTACCAGTATATCAGTGATATACTATCACCAATCGTAGTAGTTACATCTAGATATCAAGGCCACGATTCCATAAAATGTGAGGCGGAAAGACTTGTTGAGAGACCTTTTAAATCTATGAGACTTATGTGCTATTTTCCCATTGCTCTACTCATAAGCCTACGTTTATATATTTTAGTTTGCGATGATGGAAATGTCAGTACTTTTGTTTGAAATGTTGTACGGACTTGCCAGTGGAATGTATAAATTGGATCCCGGTGCACACCAGAGTGACCTGTGGAGAACACTGTTAAATTAAATATGGACTGTAATTGTAATTCATATGTCAGAACAGAATGAGCTAAACTTTGTACCACATCAAGTTCCAACTTCGCTCACCGACTAGATCCCTAGAGTTCAGGCATTGTCCTCATGTTATGGTGGATCAGGGTTGGAAGTTGATGTGGTATGAACTATCAAAGAGATGTTTGTCTGTTGCTGGGAGAGGTTTTAAATATAAAATCAATCTTCAAAGAAAGCTTAAATTAAAAGGTGTAATGTCATTTTCCACTGATCTCATATTTCGGGCTACCCGCACACCCCTAGTCAAGACCGATTTCTAACTCTTCTTTTCCTTACAGGTAAACTGCAGGTGCTAGACCAACTTCTGCGTCAATTAAAAGAAGGTCACCATCGGGTTCTCATCTTTACCCAGATGACGAGAATGTTGGACGTCCTTGAAGCATTCCTCAACTTCCACGGACACATCTACCTCCGTCTCGATGGCACAACAAAAGTTGACCAACGGCAGTTACTGATGGAAAGGTTTAATGCTGATCGAAGAATATTCTGCTTCATTCTTTCTACAAGATCAGGGGGTATCGGGGTTAACCTGACAGGAGCAGATACTGTGATATTCTACGATAGTGACTGGAATCCAACGATGGATGCCCAAGCTCAAGATCGATGCCATCGAATTGGCCAAACTAGAGACGTTCATATCTATAGGTGAGACAAGTTTGTTTTGTTGGATTGAACACTTAAAAGTAGCGGTGGACAATTATCTATCACCCACTCTTCTAGGTGAGCAAATATTTTCTTGTGGCTCCTAAAATGTAAACACAAAAAATGCTACTTTTCAGTGTTTTTTTCTATGCTTCCTTTAAAACTCTCCATTGCCAAAATAGCCTACTGAACCCTTAGTACTTAGACCCCGTTTTTATTACTAGCTTCGAACGCGGGTTAAAACGACGGGCGTAACCCACTTGCGTTTTCACTTCCAACAGTGAACCATCGTAATTGCTTAGTTGTCAACCTTCGCACCAGAAGCGCTGCAAGATATACGCCTTCAACAACTTTGACAACTGTGAAGCAATGTCTTGCCATATTACACGATGACCCTTCTTTGTGTTTTTGAACTTTCCTTGAATCTCTGGTTGCCCAAATATTTTGATTAACAACAAAGATTCGTCGTCAGAAAATGCTGCCATGGTGAGAGGAGACGAAAGTGAGGTTAAGAAAGGCCAACTCGACAGCTGGGTGGGACGATTAACTAGCGTTGACAACCGGAGTGCGTTTTCACTGCACATAAACCCCGAGTTACTAGGGTAACTCCGAGTTCCGACGCGGGTTAAAAATTCCAACCAGCGTTGCAACTCTGTGCGTTTACATTACAAAAATTACCCGCGTTATCGACCAACCCGCGTTCGAAGCGAGTAATAAAAACGGGGTCTTAGTAGACCTACCGTGTCCATAGGCCTGGCTATTGGCCTACCTGGGGAGATCAGGCTTAGGGTCTGTCCAAAATCTAGAATAACTTGTTGCTTATGGCCTTAATTTGTTCTTTAATCATAGCTTGCTTCTATCCTCATTAGATTCTGACATTTGCTTTTATGTTTATCATAATAAATAGACTGCAAGTAATAGTCACTTGAAGTTGAAATAGCTAAGCCATATAGTGAGTCTGAAGCCCTCTCCCAGGAGGAGAACTTTTATATTAACTCTGGTTCAGAGCGTCTTAGTTTGGTTTTCTTTCTCTTTCCAGACTTGTGAGTGAGATGACAGTGGAGGAGAACATTCTGAAGAAAGCCAATCAAAAGAGACTATTAGGGGACCTCGCTATTGAAGGCGGTAACTTCACAACAGCCTTTTTCAAAAGTTCTACCATTCAAGACTTGTTTAACATAGACGCGAGTGAAAACAAAGCATCTCGAAGAATGGCCGAAGTATTGGAAAGTAACAACGAACGCGAGAAGAGGCTCTCGCCGTCGAGTCTGCCGAAAGAAGCGCAAGAAGAGAAGGGAGCGATGGGAGTTCTGGAGTCGGCTCTGGCAGCCGCCGAAGACGACTTCGACGTTCAGGCAGCTCGGACGGCCAAGGCCGAGGCTGCTGCCGAGCTTGCCGAGTTCGATGAGAATATCCCCTTGGAAGACGCGGAGGGAGAACCTGAAATGAGTAAGGCAGAACAAGAAATCAACAGTATTGTGCAACAGGTACGATAACAAATTCTAACATATCAGTTAGACAGTTACTAAGTTTTGTAGGAGTTTAATGTAGTTATTATGAATGGTAATGGGTCACTCATCAGGGACAACACTCTGAAAAGAACACAATTTCAGTCGTAAAAGTTATCTGGAAATTTGGTACATTGTGGCAGGAAAAACAGATAGGCCTAGGGATGTTGAGACTAACATTTTTCAGTCGAGCCGAGCATGGATACAAGAGCTTGATTTTCGAGCCCGGCTTTCGAAATTGTGATAATTTAGAGACGCGTTTTTATTTTAGTTTATGAAATGTGATTAGGAGTGTGTGGATGTGTATGTGTGTATGTAATCTAATGTTACTTAGACCTTGCCTTTTTTTTAAAGTATCTCACCCTACAGATTTGACAACAATTTAAATTAGGGTTGGATGATAAACAAGAACTTCCTACAGAAGCAAATGCTGACTAGGCTAGGCCCGTTAAATCTGTTTATGTTATGCCAAAGAAATAATGTAAGTTTAATTGAACATGATTTTTCAGTTATTATTGCATTTAATCAAGAGAATGGAATGCAAAATTTAGGGGTTTTCTGGATAGGATCATCAATAATATACTTGGCTTCTGCTACATAACCTAAACAAATTTATAAAAATGTATATAACTAATTTATAAAAAATGTTGTCTCACTACTCCCTTCTTTTTCATGACGCAAATGTCGCTATTGAGTTATTGTTCCACCCAGCTGGTTGTGTTAGCGGTGGTGAACATGTGGTTCACAGTACCGCTCATATGTAGCAGTAGTCACAAAACTATTCCCCCCAATTTATTTTTATTGAAATTGAATAACCTGGCGATGCGTAGAAGGTGAATAGCCTACTACATTATTGCAGTATTGGGTAAATTACTTTTTGAAAGTGGAATTTCGAATGTTTACAAAATCCCGTTAAATTAGTATTACACTAGTTGTTTTGATGCTTTGAAAATGTAGGCTACCGCACCTCTCTTTAAGTATTCATTGTATCTGTTGCAGTTGAATCCCATTGAACGTTACGCTATGAAGTTCATTGAGAACACAGAAGCGGCGTGGTCTGCTGAACAAATGGCAGCTGCTGAGGCTGAAATTGAAAACCAGAAACGTGAATGGGAGTTGGGTCGACTTCAAGCCCAGCAAGACGAAGAAGAAAGGCAAACCCGCCTGGCAGATGACGACGAGATGCTCACGTTCTCTAGGGAAGATGCACAGAATCAGGTTAATAGCTGTGGCAGTGATTTTCTCGCTAAGAACAATAAGCCCAAGAGAGGCAGGCCTCCTAAAGGACGTGGGAGGGGTGGGAGTAGAGGTGATAGGCGTAATCATACCGATCAGTTACCACTTTCACCCTCCAGTTCAGAATCTTCTGAAGACGATCAAGGTTCTTCAAATTGTTTGGAATCGGCTGCTAACGGTTCGGATTGTTTGGACGATAACGACGCACTGCCAGTTCCCAAGCCTACTGTCAACAATCACGTAAATCCTAACACTCCAATGACAAGATCTCGTAGCGGTAGTAACGTAAACTTAGACTTATGGCTAATGGACTCTACTAGTTTGCCTCTTCATACTCCAGATTCCAGGGTAGGGGAGAGAGGTAAAAATAATGTAAGAAGAAGGATAGGAGGTAGACCTAGAACATTAAACCCAGTCTGTGTAAATACGAACCATGGGAGTAGCACTGTTCCTAATAGCACTACGCTTTGCCATAATTCCATTCAGACAAGACGAAAGAGTACTTCTACAGCAGGCTGGAATCCAGACTGTCGTGAGCCTGTTGTTTTGCTAGAGCCAGTTGACCACTCAACCAATAAGAAGTTTAGCATTAAACGGTCACGGAGATCTGAAAGTGTGGAGGGTAATGGTCCTATTCCCTGAATTTAATATTAGGGCTAGATTATCTTTATCTTGTTGTATACGTATTGAATTTTTTGTTGGAAATACGTAGTAGCGGTTACTTCTCATCTGAATTAACAATAAGGAACAAGCTTGTGTTCAAGCCGAATCTATTTTATATTCAACTTTTTTACGTATCATGATTGAATTTTAATTTAAACGTTGGGATAATTTAATGTTGTAAATATAAATAATACCCGACTATGTAAATATCATATTAAAGCTAAACCCTTCGTTAGGCTGGTACTCGCCATTAATGTTTCAGAGAACACCTGAATCCAAGCAAATATGCTAAATACGTATTTTTTGTGTTGACTGTTGATGTTAATATTTTTTATATTAAGTACTAGTGTTCACGTACAGACCTTAAGTTATATGTTTGTGTGTAAAAGAAGTGACTGGAAATGATTTGTATGAATGATTGCTACATACTCGTAATGGAATTCAGTAGTATGCTTGTATGACTGTAATAATGTCCGTGACATATTGTCATAGACCAATTTAAACTGACATAATCAAGAAAATAAAGTGATTTTTTTTCCTTGCTCTGTGTAAACTTATTTCTTGGTTCTTCGTTTCCAAGTTCAAGTGATTCAGTCAAAGGTTGAGCTCTGTTTTGGTGTCAAACTTTGCTCGGTGTGCTTGTATTTTGCATTGTCTGTCAAAATTAGTTTGGTATGGCACAGGCTTGTATGGCACAACCTCCTAATTTCGAATCATCTGTGTAGTAAGTGAATGTTTCATGCTGTACTTTTAAACAGGACAACAACTTTGTAATTGGGCACAAGTAACAAAAGTTATCTACTGCACTGCGTCACGTATAATTTATTTAAAAACGTGTACCTCATAATCTAGTCATGTCATTAAGTACATTAGAAATACAAGCCCCTGTTTAAACCAAATACTGGCACCAAAACTCAGCCTGCCTTTGCCATTCCAAACTTGGAGACACCACCAAGATGAAAAGCAATGCTACTGAGCAAGGGAATCGCATCACATGCAGGCCAACCATTGGCTTAGTTGCTTACATCATCCCTTTCTTTTCACAGGTGTGGGTATCTGACAAAACTAGAGAACAAATGCCGGTGAGTTACTTTTTATGTACAGTGTTTTCTCTTTCTTCCAACGTTCTCATATTATGTATGCGTTAATGCCCTGGAACTTGGGACGGTTCAATGTTCCGTTCAAGTTTGCTTGAATTCAAGGACAAAGAAGCATCAAAACGTATGTGTAGATACTAGATAATAAATTACAACAATGCTCCACTTTCATTGATGTTTTTGGTCCTTGAATTGAAGGAAACTTGTGTGGAACATTGAACCGTCTAAAAGCAGCTCAAGTTGGGTTTATACACACTTATTTAAGATTTAAGGGTTAACAAATTTGAATCAAGCCAGTAGCATTATGGCGTTCACTTAACTTCCTAAGATTTAAGAGCTAAGGAAACCATAGCAACACTAACCCAGCCAATGAGGTGACGTTTTATAAATTCAGCCAATGGTAGCGATCTTAAGTAAAGCAATTGCGGAAATACGTCTCTAGGAACAGAATCTTTTATCTTAAATCTTGGGAAAGTGTGTAAACTGACCTTTAACATATTATTCTTGTGTACCATCATCATAAATCCCTAGATCTCCAAGCATGGCAAGTTTAAAAGTAATTGAAAGAATATATCATCAGTGCACATAAATAGATACATTCTTTTAATAAATTCAAATTACTTCATTATAAACTATAATATAATACTTGGTGACTACTTTTTAGTTTGTGCTTAGAGCTCCAAATAGATCTATATTTCCAGTGGTGTGGAAAGGACTTTTCAAGGAGTATTTTTTTAAATGTTTTTATGTTGCATATTATACTTGATAGGATTTTTTAAGTTTGATTGGTCCCGCGATCAAACTTAACCTCGAAACTTGAACAAACAGCCAGAGTCGATAAAGAAGTTCTCCCTGAAACTTCTTTACATGTGTTTTGGCAGCTGACTGTCATTCGCGTCGTCAACTTGATCTCCGCTTAGCGGAGGCTCATCGAACTCCGACTTGGGACTTCGACGAGCCTCCGTTAGGCGGAGATCAAGTAAACCGTGGGCTAGTCTAGCTGCATGCAGTAAGTATAATTAAAGCAGCTTGTTTGCTCCTGAAATCGAGTTTCGATATTGTGGTTCCCATTTGACATCGAAACTGATCAACTGATGGATGGTTTAAAATTCACTTCATAACATCACAAAATATTCCCTACAACAATATGATAAACAATGACTCTTTGTGAATACAGAGTTGAAAAAAATGGGTTTTTGGGGATGAATTGAGAAGGAATGATACAAGGAATTTTGACATAATGCCCAGCTTTGCGGATCTGGACCCAAGTGTGTTTAATAGAAAACTATTAATTAATTCTACACATTACTGAGTAATTTTCAAACAAACCAGTAAAACAAACATTTGTTTTGCAGCACCAGGTTTGAATATTATGGTACGTTTACAGCTGTGCGTTGCGAGCGAAGCAAAGGCGCGAGCTCCAATCAGTGGCCGAGTTTGCGTGAAACTATTAACTTCTTTGCATGAAACTCGGCCGCTGATTGAAGCTCGCGCCCTCGCTTAGCTGTAAACGTACCATTAGTTTGAACTAGGTTCATTTTGCCCATATTTTATAAAACTTCAAATATGAGTGGAACTGCCATAATAGACCATATTTAGAGTAAAGATGTCATTTCAAAATGAAAAAAATAAAGCATGAAGAAATATGAAAGAAATATAATATATTAACTACCTTATTAGAAGATATGGGTGCTAGGGTTAAAGCATTTTCAGATAGATTTTTTAGAACTTAAATTTTCAAGTACAGTATGGTCAATTTTTCTGTACATCAATAATGATTTTTATTATTTTTAATCGTATTGTTTCTTTAATATAATATTAGCTGTTTTTGGTCTGTATTACGTCTTTGTATTCGGTGCAATTTAAGAGGCATCTAAATTCAAAATGATATTACTAAAAGGATTTCCAGCTTTGCATCCATGTGTTTCTACGTAACATAACAATCAAGTCAACATACAAGTTGACTTACGGGTCTTTGCCGTATGGATGTTGAGGGATGCAAATTCCTAAATCAAAAAGCATTTCTACAGACCATTTTTTATAAATATATTATATTATATAGAAGGCCAAACTATTTTTCTTTTACCATTAAGTCATGCAAATATTAATTTAATCACGATCAACAGTCGCAATCACTGATGCTTATTTTGAAGTGCATGTATACCTAAATACAGCTCATTTCTTTATTCACATACTAAAGCCTTGTCTTATACATTTTTTATCTGATATATCCTTTAGTATTACTGTATTTATTTCAGCAAGATAGTTGACTTTCCACTCCCTGCAGAAACGCTCGGCAAGTTTGCAAAATGCAACAACGTTGTTAAGTCTTTTATGATTTTTATCAATGAGGTTTCTCTCCAATTTTGGTATTTCAGCAAAGAAATACAGCATCTGTCACAAGAGTAGCTATACCTGAACACAAACCCAGTGATGTATGAGTATGAGACATGTGTCACATAGAGCGAGGGTTGGATGATGGGTGGAATTATTAAACATCGACTGTTATTTTCTTTGGTTTACTCTCTCTTTCTCTGCGTATCCAAATTCGTGCAACTGTATGCTTCAGTTATACACCATTGATGTCCATCGTAATATTAAAATAAATGAAGACATTTCAATAAGAAGCAAATCACATAGCATGATATAAACGAGAAGAATGTACGCAGTGTAGGGTTGAGTTCTGGCCGTGCCATGTCGGCTGACTGTAATAAAGTGGCTGCTAGGCCTCTCATGCTAGCTGCATGTGGGCCGCTCCTCTCTGCTAAATCCTCCTTGGACCAAAGCTCTGCTAGAAGAATGCAGAGGGCATTGTTACACCTATGCATAGAGATCCAAGGATTTAGCAAAATGCTGAAAAAAATGAAAAATCTAAATTCTTCATGAAAATAACTTTATTTGGAATTTTTTGCCTAAGCCATCATCTAAATGTAATATGAAAGTGTACCCAAATGGGAAGTAGTCTACAGTTGATGAGAAATTTTTCCAATTCAAATTGCTTTTTAAGCAAAACAAACTGGTACTTCCACAAATTTCCAATATTTGACGGTTTGGTACATAAAAAGTCTCTTCGACTACATTGTACCTTATTAGGATTGGCTCCGATTGATACGGCGATTATTAATTACGATCCCCAGATTTGTGTACTTTTTCATTCAAGAGATTCCAAAATAGATTTGGCAAAAAGAAAACCCTTACCAGTAGCTGTAAGTATGAAATCCCTTTTGACCCTGAAACGAACGGACAAAATACCGACCCTTCCAGCACCACAACCTGTTACACAACTGTGTTCTGTGTCGTGTGTAGCAACAGACAGGGTGATTTGCGTGAACAAGAGAATCAAAAGCCACTAATTTCAAGTATTTATTGATTTTAAAACCTTGATTATTTTGGTTTAATTGATTATCATTTATCAATCATGTCTTCAAACATCGATTAGATTACGGTTGTTTTATATACTCATCGGCTCGTGACACGACTCTTAGATTGCTTGATAAGTTGATACTGTTCGTCATAGTGGCCTTCATCTTGCACGTGGTGTATTTCGAACGAGCCAAGTCATCAGTCTCTATGTCAAAGCAGGAAATCCTTAGAGACTAAACTACTTGATGTGTGTATGTTATGAAGATACAAGCCATACGAAACCATCCATTCCACGAGATTCTTTCTTTTACTGTCAGATTTGTCAGACATTTTGAAAATAAGCCATTGGCTACATTACCAACATTTGCATTTTAAAATTTTGATTTGCCAAAACTTTTTAATTTGGGTTTTAGCAATGATCTACCTTGGGTTTTTTACCTTTGTTGTTTTGCTAAACTCGTTATGGCCAGTTCCCATGCTTTTATGTCAGATGTTGGCCAACCGTAGCCCGTAGTATTCTCAACTAATGTTGAGGGGGCGTTGCCAGCGTTGGGAGTAAATTGCTATGATTGGCCAACGTCTGACGTAAAAGAATGGGAACGGGGGGGGGGGGGGGGGGGCATGTACAGAAGAACAACAGTTAACCTTATTAAGTCACTGGGAATTGGAATGAAATAAGAAGTATAAATAATTAAATATCAATATCGGCAACTTTAGCCTCCTTCTGATGGTCAATTCCAAGTTTGACACTGTCCGCTAGTAGACGAAGGAAAGAGGTAAGTTTGAACAGTGGAGCTACTTTAAGATGGGAAAGAAAATACTCAATAGATCAGTTTTTATAAGCAGATGTTAAATTGATATTTATTGTATGCTCACTGTTTTAGATGTGGTGTCCCCCTACTCCTCCGCAATGTGAAAATGACGTTTACATTGACCATTCTTTGGGATTCTTATACGAACAAACAACAATGTCTGAATCGCAACTGCCACCGGTATATGTGAAACGGGAACGTAGAAGAATGAGAATAGAAATGATGCCATCTTTGGAGCGTGAAGGTAAGTTACTAGTATATCTATCACATTTCAGTAGATCCTCTGTGGTAAGTTTTAGTTTCAGGTGGTTCTAAGTATGTTGGATTATTGTCAAATTTAGAAAAAAGGAAAACTAAGAAAATTTATATTTACAGTAATCGCATTTTATTCAAACTCAGTTAATTTAAATGAATACAGTATAACTATGACTAGAGATGAAGCCCCTACTGAAAGTTTGAAGCCCAGTCAGTGTAAAATGCTTTTTACGTTATAATTCATGTTTTTAAATTCAAATTGGGGTTTTTGAGGCTCCTCTGTAATTTGAATTAAATGAGGACTGTTATGGTAAGAAGTTATTACTAAAAGAGCATACAATAATTGAATAAACAATGAATGACTTGTATCAATCTTTAGCCCATCATGTCAACGAATATATGTTTGTTTTGAGTAAACACTTTGGTAATTTTATTTTTGTAAACTGGATTGACTATATGGGGTAATCGCGAATGGTTTTGCTTCAGGTCGTCGCCCAAGCAAGATCCGCCACAAGGAAGAATCTTTCTTCGCTCCGAGATCGCTCTTTGACCGGCCTACGCCAGCCGTGCTCAAGATGCGGCGAGACCTGAAACTCCAGAAATACCGAGGGCTTATTCGACCTCCCGTGTCCATACCAGGGCTCAAGCCTGCTGTGCCACTCAAGCCATACACAGAGCCAGAGAATATGCCAGATTGGACCATCAATGAAGATTGGGCAATTTTGCAGGTAAATTGGAGTGGCTGTGTACATTTTGTGTAGTTAATTATTACATTACTTTTGCGCATAGTGAATTACCCGTACGCCTGTTTCAGACTGTTCAAGACACCTTGGGCTTGCCACTGAACCTGATAGTTATTTCTCCAGGCCACTTGCCCAACTGGGACTTGGTTGCGGATATGGTTAATAGCGTCAGCGCTATTTTTCGCTCGCCGAAGCAATGTCGGAACCGATACGAAGGCCACATAGTTCCGAGAGAAGAGGGGAAAGTGTTGTATGATTCCAGTCCAAAGAAACAAAAGAAAATCAAAGGTGTTTTCAAGCTTCAGCCACAGACGAATAAGCCGAACCGCCCGATGCGAACGTCTCAGCTTCACATTCAGAACAATAACCTGACTCGAACGCAGGCGTTGACTCAGTGCTACGAGGTGACCAAGGCCGTCGCCAATAAGAGGACTCCGACCGTGAAGCCTCTGCTCGTGAATCCCGCTCTGAACAATCCGAAACATGCGGTTGTGATCGCCGACAGTGGGATCGACTACGAGAGCCCGACCGCTCCTCCCGAGGTCGCTCACAGGAGAGCTGAACGGATTGCCAAGGAGAAACAGAAGTCTGCTCTTGCTGCAGCTGCTGTAAGTAGTCCTTCAGTACAATACAGGGTTGAAAATTTCACAAAATTGATTGCAATGTAATTATGATTTTTATTTCAAAGTTGTGTTGGGTTAAAAGAAAATCACAAATCCAACACAACAAAATTAGGCTTTCATAAACTTACAGGACATGGTTTATTGTTGGGGTTATTGGGTTATTGATTGTTATGGTTGTGTTATAGATAAAACTTGTTGTAGGCTTTCGCGGCCCGAGTCAATATTAATACTTCTTGGCTGTCGGGTGTCGCCGCGTCTGTCGTTAATTAAAACCTGACGTTTCGGACTAATTGCATAGTCCATCTTCAGAGTGAAGAGACAGTCACTGAGAGAACCTACTCGATCCAGCTCTACCCAGCGACTGTGCCTCACACTGCCGTGCAATCTCCGACGCGCGAACATCCCGCGCGTGCGCACTAGCTTGCTCTCGAACCTTCACGATGTGCTTCGCATGTTCCGCCTGCGCGAGTTTCAAGCGCTGCAACGTAGGCTGCCACGCCCTACTCAGCTTTAATCCGTCCTCCCTATTGAAATTATCAGGTTGCATTTCAATTTCAATAGCCTCTTATAGATGTTGTGTAATATTATCTATGAGTCACGTAATACCCCAGTGTTGTTTATTGTCAGCTCACATGAAGAAGACTGACTTGTACAGATTACAGAATGACATCACTGACAACCCAGTGATGACATCACAGAGCAGCTGTTGCACAGGTTGCTGAGTGCAGCAAAGTAAACAACACTGGGAGTGGGGGCATCACATGACTCATACATAACATTAGGCCTAAATGTATTAATCACCTCCTATATATGTATTTATTCTATGTAATCTATTCCCAGTGTTATTTGTTTTATCTTTGCTATCCCTCCTCACTATATACCCCTATTCATTGTCACAACAGTCTAGATACAATTCAAACTGGTCGATATGGTTGGTCCAATACCTCCAAGACCAACCAAATGAAAAGAAAAAGAAGAAGATAACATTAGGCCTACACAACATTCATAACAATAAATGCGTTTTTCGAACGTGATGCCGATGTATTAAAAGACAAAAGGAGATCTATAGTGATTGGCATTACTGCCTTTAATTCTATTCAAGCACTGGAATAGAAGGAGGGGGGGAGGGGGGGAATTTTAAGTGCATGTCAAACCAGTTCATGACTCTTACTCGTTCATACTCATGACCAGCAACGGAACACATGAAACCTTCAAAATATATTTACTATGGAAGAAAATACATACTATGAGGCCCCCCCCCCCAAATTGCAGCTGAATAACCTGGATTCTCGGGTAATTGAGGTTTTACTGTATTTGTATTTGGGTCTTTGTTGAGTTATCTTTTATTTGCCAAGGAATTTTTTCCAATTTCAATCGCAAGAAAAACTCTCAGGTGAAACATCATGTTATGTCATTCTCTTATCGGCACTGTTCACTTAGCCTCACCCGATTGAGTGCAAATCCTAAGTGTACACCAGGTGGTGCATGGGTTGGAATCCCACTAAGGCATGCCTCGAATATACTTGGCCCACCTTACATATGCTTTCGTCACATACGAGGCACTCGTAGCCAACCAGCGAACCGCCCGAGACACACCCGGGCAAATACCGATTGCTGATTGGCTACAAACCCGTCGCCTGTGACGAAAGCATGTGTAAGGTAGTCTTGGGACAATTATAGCAAGATTGCGTTAATAGAGGCGTAAAGCAACAACGTATCGGCCTACAGGTAGGAGCGTCCGATGTGCGACTACCACAGCAGCAGGCAGCGGGCGTCACCAAGGTGGCTTCTCCCAGTCCAGGCGTGTCTACGTCGTCTACAGCAGTGGCCAGTACGCAGGTGACGACGGCTGCCACTCCCACTCCCACTGCTCCATCACCACGCCCTGTATCCAGGCCGGTTGCAACACTCACCATGCAGGTATACCACAACATATGTTGGCTCTTAGTACAGATGTTCAGCATTCACGAGGAATAGCTTAGTTTTATTAGGGATGACATTAGTTAGTAAAATCGCTACCATCTAACTGAACACCAAATCTAAACCAGTTTTCAAACAAAAAAATCACTATTCACCAAAAATAAACATTTGCACCATAAACAAATAAAGAAACAAATAATTGTTGCATGGCTTTTTTCTGTTAACTTTACTAAACAAGGCTAGTATCTTAGCACTAATCATTACTATTTGCTATAATAAAATATGCAGTACTAACTAATTACTATCATAAACTAAGTGGTGTAATTATTTGGCAATATTTTGTTTTGGATAAACATGATATTATAATTTTTGTGTTACCTATATTACCATTGAGTTTATTAGTGTAGGGTTAGAGACCCAGCGGCCATTGGCGGCTATCTACCAATAAATTTCCCGTGGACTCTAGTAGTACGATCTCGTACCGCTAGAAAGCGCTACACGTACCCACTGATGTCAGCGTTCCTGTGGAAAGAAGGGATACTACGTAGTACGATCACGTGGCTTAGGTCTAGCCTAGGTCTAGGCCCAACTCTTTTAGTCTAGGCCATTACTAGGCTACAATAAGCCTAGGCCTACATTAATAGGCCTACATAAGTAACGTAGTACTACAGCCTAGCCTATATAATGTATAAAACCTTATATAATGTGTTGTAATAAAGTATTAGCTTACTTATTGTTAACTTTGCGCCCGTTTGACATGTTTATCAGAACAGATGATAATGCTTTAATAACAATATCCACCGCCATCTGGATACTACTACCTAACCGACTTCGCATCTGCGCGTACTACGTAGTATCCCTTTCTTTCCATAGGAACGCTGACATCAGTGGGTACGTGTAGCGCTTTCTAGCGGTACGAGATCGTACTACTAGAGTCCACGGGAAATTTATTGGTAGATAGCCGCCAATGGCGGCTGGGTCTCTACCCTACACTAACAAACTCAATGATATTACTGTACTTCAATTGTACGTAAATCAAAGGCTATTACAAAATAAAATTACTCAGCAACCATTTGTTTGTCTGACCAAGAAGTGTGATGACACCGACTCTTAATTATAACTTATTTGCTATTACAGCTGATGATGACAATTTGCAATCAGCTGATCAACTTCACTATTGATGGTTATTTAAATTGTTTGCCTACGTAGATACGTGTAATTGTAGGGATTAATTAGGACAGCCCAAATATGGAACTGTTTGAACATTGGCTTGTAGAACATTCTTTGTCCCACACCTGCCACAATCTATTTTTGTTGATGTATTGATTGTATTCTCATCATTGTACTACACCAACTGTCTTCCTCTCTCGTACGTAGGACATGGTAACTGTCGGAAGCCAAGTGCGCAGTACGGTCAGCACCGTAGGCACGCCGACGATGGTGACGGTCGCCAACTTGCCGACGCAGATGCAGGTTGCGGGTCAGCGCTTGACGACTGCCAACCTGGTGTCCCAAGCGCAAACTGCCGTCACGGTCGTCACGACAAAGGGTGAGATTGATTTGCTTTATTCCTGGATGAGCGCTTGAGTGCTACCAAGTACATACAGTGAAACTTCTTTATAACAAACATCTTTATGACAAAATGATCTATATAACAAAGTGTTTTTGAGGTCCCAAAAGGTTCTTATGCATGTAAAGGTACCATCTTTATAAAGAAATGTTCTTCATAACAAAATAGTAACCTGTCCCCCAAAAGTTTGTTATAAAGATGTTTTACTGTATTTCTAAACACTGTGGGTCTGGTCCTTTTTACTGTGTTGTTGAAATGAATGCTTGCATCGTTTGAATGTTTTGTTTCGATGTGTTGCTCGATTAAAGCCTACGGTTTCTGAAGTTTAAACAACCACTGGTTATCAACTGTTGTGTAACTAATACTGTATATCACGTCGCCCAACGACTGGTGTTGTGGCATTTTTTACACTGTGTGCCGTAAAATTTAAAATCGAATCAATCTCATATCGTATTACAATTCCTAGCTATATTCTATGCATTCTAAATAATAAAAATAATTTATAGTAGATGACGTATACTGTACCTATGTTTGAAGGTTGGTACCACTAATCAATTACGCTAGTCCATCGGTGTCTGTGAAAACGCAAGCGAGTTACCCTCGATCGACCCTAGTTGCTTCGGTGCCATTTATAGAAACGGGGCCCTAGTAAGGGTCGTCATTTAGTTTCTCATTAAGGAAAAATGTTGCAGAAATGTTGCAGGAAAGTCGTGTAAACATGGTCTCTCTAGTTAACGACAGATTGATGTAGTAGAGACATTTTTTACCATGTTTTTGATTGGTAGGAATATCTGCAGGAACGGTAACAGCAGCCGGGAAGACCGTCAACCCAGTCCAGCTGCAGCTGTATCGCCAACAGCAGTCGCTCCGCCAGCAACAGCACCAACGCATGATGATCCGCGACCAGCAAGTGAAGGCGCTGCAAGCGGGCGGACAGAAGGTGTCCGTTGCGGTGACAACGTCCAACGCGCTGGGCGTGACCACGGTGCAGGTGTCTCCCACGCAACGCACGCAGTTCGTCAAGCAGACGACGCCCGGGGGGAAACAGATGACCCGGCCCATGACTGACGGCGAGCTGGCTGCGCTTGTCAAGCGCCAACAGCAGCTGCAGGCGGCACAGAAGGCAGGAGGACAGCAGGTGCCGGTCACACATGCCGGCCTCACTCCTGTACAGGTAACAAATACAACTACATTCTTTGCTCCAACAGCTTTGGTCTACCTGAGGTTTATACTGATGGGATTGAGTCAAATAGAGTAGAAAAACAGATGGATAATTTTTCAGAGAAGTTTTGGTCTTGATTACCTAGTTTGCTCGGAATGGCAACCACCAATCAGAAGCGTTGTTTCCATGGAGAAAATAAGTTACCTAGTCTCAGGCTAAATATTCAGCATCACGTCATAATAGAGGGCTTAAGAAAACTGATTTATTATGTTCATACAAAAAGGTGTTAACACGCCTAATAGAGACCTTGGGTTTGGTCTTAGTAATTAATGTAAGTGCCTCTTGTTAATTCATATTTATGTGTAATTAAAACAGGTATTCCATCCCTTTTTGCTATATGCAACTATTCCAGCTAATTGGCACATCAACATAACATAGTAGTCTATGTACTAGGCTAGTTCATTTCAAAATGAAAAACATCAAATACGCATCAAAAGTGTTCTGCTTTCTCACGAGCTATTGTGCATATTTGTAGATCCTAGCCCAGGCGGGGTTGCAAGTCCAGACGTCCGGCTCGGCACCTCAGATGGCCACTCTGGTCAAGACGGTGGCCACTCCCAGCGGCTCGACTCAGAGTCTGACCATCCCGATGAGCAACGTTACGCTCCCGCAGGTCAAGGGGACTCTGGGCGCCGGCATGAAGGCAGCGACCCCGCAACAGATCAGACAGATACAGCAGCAGTTGATGCAGCAGCAACGCAAGAACCCGGGACAGAAAATAACTCAACTTACACAGGTAACGAGCACTACTTTCTGTATACTGGTTTAGGTCTAGGCCTATGTAATGCAAGTAATGATAAGAGGGAAACTTAAAAATCTCGAATCGCACAACCCTAAAATAAATGGCATGACATCTACGGTATATAAAGTGAGGAAAGGATCCAACAGCTTACTTTCGTGTAAGATGACAGATTTGCGAGTTTGAAGTACACATAAAAACATAATACAAATATAAATGTTTTTTATGTGTACTTCAAACTTGCAAATCCGTCAATCTTACACGAAAGTAAGCTGTTGGATCCTTTCCTCACTTTATATACCATTCCAGCCGATTGGCACCTACTTTCATAACCTGTATGACATCTACTTTTGAAATTTATGTTGTGCTATCATTGTAAATTGTAAATTTGTTATGTTTATTTTCTCCATGTAGTAACTTGGTAGATAATATTATTTTATTAAAAATTGTGAATAATTGTTGTATTCTTTAGGTCGGAACTAAGGGTGCACAGCTGTTGGTTCAATCTCAGAAAGCAATGCCTACAACGATGACGTTTCAGCAGTTGAATCAAGTTATTAAGCAAGTGGCTCCTCAGCACATAACACATGTAAGTGCCATATGGAATGTGTAAAGTATGCTTGATGAAGCGCCACTATGTAATTTTCTATGAAGCAATTAAATTTGCAGAGCTACTTTAATTATATAAAATTGCATATTGCATTCTTAGGTCCGAATGCATAGTCCAGACTCAAGCCTTCCTCAACTCAGCCTCTCCTCAGCCTCGCCCAACCACCAATCACAGAACAGCATTGCCATGCAGACGGTTCTGTGATTGGTGGCTAGGTGAGGCTGAGGAGAGGCTGAGTTGAGGAGGGCTTGAGTGTGAACTATGCATTCGAGTCTAAGGCTCCTTCTTTGTCTAAGGCCCGGTATTACGATCTCCGGATAAGGTTCTAGATAAAGTTATCACAAGGATAAAATAGCTATACTGGCATCGTATAACTGGTTGTAATTTTTAAAGCAAGGTAAGCAATTCAATCTTAAAACATAAAAGCACTCGTTTCCATGACTTCTTAGGTATCTGGTGGGCAGACCCTTACCCAGGCAGGAGGCAGTCAAGTGATATCGCACGCAGTACTGGCCAAGGCCGCTTCCTCGGGCCAGACCCTCACTCAGTCGGCCGGGGGCCAAGTGATATCGCACGCGGTGCTGGCCAAGGCCACAGGCCAGACGACTTCCACCGGCCAGACTCTGACGCAGACCGGCGGCCAAGTCATATCGCATGCCGTACTGGCCAAGGCGGCAGCCAGCGGCCAAGTGATCACTCAGTCCGGCGCAGGACCGGTGATATCTCACGCCGTCCTCGCCAAGGCTGCGGGTCAGGTGGTGGCTTCCGGTCAGGCTCTGCAGGCGAGGGTCATCCCCGTGTCATCGGCACAGCAGCCGCTCAAGCAGACAATACAGGTGATGTAGCTCATACACTCAATACAAATCAGCTGTGCTTCACACAAACAAAACTCAGTACACATTACCACACCTCCTGAAGTAGTGTCATGCTGGAAGCGCAGAGAATTGTGCTTGCACTTTTTCACCTGCAAGGTGCTCCTTACAGCATTCATTTACTCTCAGAAATAGGTTTTAGAATTTGGCAATATATTGCTTTTTGTTAAATAATAAAATTGTCAATGTTATCTTCTTTTTTTTGCATACAAAGAAACCAGTATCTCAACATAAGTTGTTCTTACATCATTCATTAAATCTTTCTGTAAGTTAAATTCAATATTATTATTGTTCAGACTTGTCACCTTTCAAAAGTTGTGTATTCTCATTATCTCAATTTTCGAGACTGCCAAGGACTTCCCGAGGCAGTTCATGAGCAGGTCGAGTGAGCATCGAGAGGAAATCTCTGCCTGAACTTTCCGATACATTTCGGGGCTTGCACAGCCGTAGTGATTAGGGACAACTACAGATTAATGACGATTTAAAATTACACAATGTAAACGATTCCATCTCCATTATATTGTGATGTTCGTTGTAGGTGGTCGGTGGAGTTCGGACTGGGGTTCCCAACGTGACAATCGATGCTGCCGGACGTCCGCAAGTGACCGGCACGTCAACACTTCAGTCAGCCCTTGCGGGCAACCTCAAGGTCACTTCCAATCAGCACCATGCCATGCTCACACAGGTACAGTACATTCAGGTACCTTGTTGCGTCACTAGGCTACTCTTTGTACGCAAGCACAAATTGATACTAGGGAGATTGTGATTTTTATTTTTTTTTTTATATCTGCTCCCTGTGTCCAACAATGAAGTCGGGTAGGGGATAGGAACTTAATCCCATCATATTCTGGCCCCTAGGTACATCGAAGCCGGCTGGCCATGCCTGACGCTTCCCTCATGTTAACTTCCTCTGGCTCCTCCTCTTCACTTTCTTTTTCCTCTGCTCTTTCTACAAATTCTGTCCATACTTTTCTATCTTCCCACCATCGTTCCTGATTGACCTCTTCCCAAGTTGCATTTCTTCTTTCCACGTCCATTGCTATCACTTCTTCCCACCTCAGTCTTGGTCTTCCCCTCTTTCTTTTCTTTTTCCCTGCTTCTTTCTCAAACTCAATTTTCGGGATCCTGTCTTCCTGCATTCTTTTCATGTGGCCAAACCACCGCAATCTTTCTTTTCCCAGCTTAAAGTTTAGACTCTCCACTCCAAGTTCCTTCCTTATCTTTGAGCTCCTTATCTTATCAATCTTGGTCACTCCTGCCACACTCCTTAGGAACTTCATTTCTGCTGCTTGTATTGCTTTTTCTTCTTTTCCCCCAACTGGCCAAGTCACCGCTCCATACGTGAGTACTGGTACAAAATATGCTTTGTATATTACCAATTTGCATTGCCTTGGTATATCTTTTTTCCAAATCAGTTTTCTCACTAACTGGAAAAATTTTTCAGTGGTCCCCGTTCGTCTTTCGGCCTTCGTTCGTCTATTTATATGAAAAATAAATAGGGTTGCCATTTGGTAATCACTATGTGTAACGATTGTCCCTTGCATGCTGAAACCCTGTTTCAAAACATGCCTGTCACTGCTAGCAAGCCAGTGCTACTTCCCAGTCCCATGAAAAAATAAACCATCTTTTTCCTGGTAACATCGTCCAAGTAGGCTACTTCCAGCTTCCTGCTGCTAACATTATTTAAATAGTCCAGCCCCATTTGAATGTTATTCTAATAAAATTATTATCTATACTTACATTCAAGTATAACTTCTTAGCTAAAAGAATTACTTCAACCACCAGATAATTGTGAGATTGAATGCCAGAATGAATCCAGTCATTCACTGTGTAACATAAGGTTGTGTGTTATGTAGACTAGAGGTTTTACAATGAGTGTTGCATGGTTTAGGTGAATGCAGCTCTACAAGGGCAGCAGGTGTCCATGGCTCTACGGCAAGCTGGCCACACACCCATCCGCTTGCAGGCAGGGTCGCCACTCATTGCGGTGACCTTGCCTCATCAGACACAGGGATCGCCCACTCCCGTCACAGCTGCACCCACTTCAGTACAGTCGACCACTCAAGATGCACCACAAGTAGTGGTAAGTGTCATCAATTGTCGTCAATGCTATATGTATTCCCATAGTAGGTATATCATAAATTTATCGTAAATTAAGTTAAAAACTATGAGCTAAATGTGAGAAAATTGGGTTTAGAGTTAATTTGTCAAACTTTTCATTGGATTTGTGGGTAGGGCCTATGTGGTCACTAGAGCTAATTAATTCTAAAACATCGCATTAATGCTAAAATATGCTGTTTTTGCTAGTTTTCAATCAAATGCTAATGCTTCATAATAATTTAAATTTTTACTTTTTAATCTTATTAACAGCAAATAATTTTAAGAATTCATTTTTGCACAAATGATGTGCATAATTTCCAGTAAAACAAAAAAAAGTAAGTCAAAATTTGTATTAAAATTTAAGTTTTTTATCATTTATTGATTGGCCTAAATGCTATTTAATCTGAATTTTGGGAAAATATTTGCTACCTACATAACATAAACAATATGACTATTGTTAATTGTATGGGCCCCTCATCACAATATGTGTCACTACTAAGGCTCACAGTAATGGCACCTAAGGTCTGTTAGAAACTTGAAATCTGTTTCTCAAATGAAGGATCCAGTCTATTGGCCTCGACTAATATTACATTCTCTTGTTTTCAGCCTCGCACCTTGAATGGTTGAACTGGGTGTTTACATGATTACACCTGTCAAACCAAGTACTTGCTGAACACATGTGCATAGCAATCTTCACTAGAAGTCTGGAACAGAAGTGTTGCATATCAGTCAACACTTATTACTTGAAACGAGTCAGTCTCACGATTGCACTGACTGAACAATGTGAGAGGTGAGACGTATACTACGTTTGTACGAGCTACGTTCACCGGAACAAATGTGTTGCGTATCATTAATAGTAAGTGAACATATTTTGTTATTTCTTTAAATGAACCGTTCACGTGATTGCACCGGCCAGACAAAGTGTTTAGCAAGGCGCAGAGACGGCTTCATGTTCTATTCGAAAATGAACACTTTCGTAGTTGTTTATTTGTAAATATGTATAAAAGAGATAAGCCTGCACTAGTAAATTAACGAGTGTTCTTGTTTTTTTACTTATTTTTAATGACAATATGATTGCTTGAATTTAAAATTCTAGGCCTAGCCAATCCTAAAAATAATTGTGATCAGTCCTTCATGTCTCATTTTATTCAGTTTTGGAATCATTAGTGAATAATTTATTTAGTTCAATTTTATCATTTCTTTGCTCAAATGTTCTTCTTAACATAAAACTGTATTATAAAAAACATATAGGCCTAACAATATTGTATCAACTAGACTTCTGAAAAAAAAAGGTACACAAAAAAGTTTTAGAATAACCTGTCCGCAAACGCCAGCCTACTACTATTATGATATCAGCTATTTTGAATCGATCAGTATGTACACAATAATCGCAAATTGTTAAGTGCAATGAATAACGATGTGCTGTTGTTACTCTGTTTGTCGAGTTTAATCTTCCTCAGACAAGACACATATCTAAAGTGTTGTTCCACTGTGTGGAGATTAGTTGGGATAACTCGGGAGGTCCATTGAATTAAAATGTACTAACCGCTCAGAAATAATTAATTTTTAACTGCACTAATGTTATTATATATTATAAATTTGTGTTCAGTTTTCTAAGTTTTTTCAAAATGTACAAATAACCACAGGATCTACTGTTGCCACATTGGTTATTGACGTATTGACTCATTGTCATGGTGAAAACAATTTATCTGTAAGGTACACTCAATTTTTACTGGACCCATAGAGGTGCGGTAACTGCGGTAGCCTAAGACTCATCTTCTTTGAACTCCTTGGCTTTAAAACAAAATGTTTTACAATTACAACATCTGTGTTATACCAGTCTCTGATTGGTTCTGTATTGTAAGATTTACGTATTCTATATCTTTGGTCTCTGTGTTGTGCTTTACATCAGTTACGTAATTTGCCACTTTGTATTTTATGCAAGTACATCAATAATTTTGTACTACTTTATTGCAATATATCACACAGTACCACTAAAGCCATCTGTGATTATTTGCCTGTTCTTCTCAACACTTCTGTTGAGATATCCTAGCATTACTTACCAATTACCATACATGTACTAAATGTAATTATGTATAATAAAGTTACTGCACTACAATGCCACAAAGCTGCAGCTGCAGTGCTTACACATGGGATTGAGTTTCTTATACTAAATGTGGTTTATAGTTATAATCTATCATTTGTTGTTTGTTTATTTTTATTTGGATGCTTGATCACACGTTTATAGGATTATATTTTGGTTCATATGCAATTCTGGACAAGTGTGTAAGTTGCATATCATTTTCCATGAAAATCATGCATGTATCTAAACAGATGGTCCAATTAAATACTGCACAATCTTTTTGAAAAATTTAATAGTTAGTATTTTTTGAGTACCTAGGTACTAGATGTTTTGTTATATTTTGGTATGCTTTTACTCTTTTGTCTCATTTCTTGTCATTTTGTAACATTTACTGTAGGCCTATAACTGTAGTATCTAGTACTCATGATAGACAATACACAACAGGATATGTTTTGAACATGACAAGACTTGCTTAGGTCCTGAAATATAGACAGAATTTGACCTCAAATTGTTGTTTGATGACTTCCGAATTAGAATGTTTTTGGCGTGTCTAGAAGACATTTTTATTTGTATGTTCTAATCAAATATGTTCTTGATTTTAAGCTTTCTGTATCTTCGGTTCTGTTTCGTATTACGTTATTAGCTGTTACGGCTTTTTGTTTCAAGACTAGGATGGTGTGAGCCAATGGTATAATCATAGCTAATGGTCTCCATCGTAGTCGCATGTAATGGTCACAGCCGACTGCAGGTTATCACCCAAGTCACTATTTGTGAGTATCTGTTCTCTTTTAGCCACACGCACAGTAGAATGAAGTAGCCCCACAAGACATACCTACCTTGTTTGGAAAACTTATAAGTAGGCGAGCGTCGAATAAGTGAGAGAGTGGGGCACTTCCATCTCTGGTAGAGCTAACCCCCTTTCATTAAATTTGCATTGAACCCTAAAAACCACAATTCTCGTTGCAAAATATCAACAATGGTAAATAAAAATTGTTTTCGATGTTCAACTTCTACAGGGAGTTACTGTTACTAGTTTGATTTAATAATAATTTTGAGTGAACCTAATTAAATGTGTTTTAATGTATATCGTGTGTAGGCCTATGTTAAGTAATATATCATCCATTCATCAACTTCGTATTTCACTATTTCATAACATAAAAGGATGAAGTTGTACCTTAATAGCATAGGCATTGTTGAGATTTGGTGTGCTGTAAATAAAATCAGCTGAAAATTTTAATTACCGGTACCCTAATTAACATTCAGTTGTATTTTTGTTTATATTTCTGTATAGTGTAGGCCTAGTTAATGCAGTACAGTATTAGTATTATTATTGTTGTTGTTGTTATTATTATTATTATTATTATTATTATTATTACATGGTTTTAAAACTAAAGCTAGCTTTCTGGACAATATTGTTTAGAAAAAAAATTGCTATCACTGCACAACATTATTATTATTAGTAGTACCAGTTTTCAAGACACAAATTTAGGGTGCAATCTGGACAGTTAGGCCTACCTTCTAACCCTGGTTATTATTCGGGTTGCATCCTATTGTAGTTACACTTGTGTAACATAAACAATCCCAATATTTTCCCTATATGAATGGTCTTGTTTTGTTGATGAAATGCATATTACCATACATACTATATTATTTTATTATTTGTACTATTTGAACATTAAAATACCTAATGCAATCCACATTTTTGTTAATTCTCCTTGGTTTGCAGTATAAGTACAGTAATATACATGTTAGTATGTTGTGTGCAAACCCAAGCCACATTATTATTAAACTGTAGTGAATATTTTGAGAGTAGTATAGAGGCCTATAAAGGACTTGACTTGAGGATTTTGTTTTATCTTTGGTTAAATCATTTGCAGTTAGTTTAAAAAGACATTGTATGAATAGGCTTATTTATATATGTATTCTTGCATGGGGTAAAGAACTGTTCTAAAATGTCCTAATTCTATTTTTTATGTGTATATAAATATATTTCTGCATTAGTAAATACTGCAATTCGTATTTGTACATAATAGTTAATAAATAATTTCATTATATTAATTATACCTAGTACTAATGGAATAAGCTTTGTGTAATTTCAGATTCATATTTCATACTATAGTCACATTGCGTTATACACTACTATACTATGTATTTAGTCGATTTACCTTAACACAATTAGGTACACATACACTTAGTGACAACAGAGGCTGTGTAACTTGGCTACCTACCATAACTTTTTATAATTTATTTACATTGTGGATTGTGGATATTGTAGGCCTAAATAGGTTTAACCTTTAGTAGCCTCAACATTTCTGGAGTAATATGCATACTTTGTATCATTCATATAGTGTTGTTTTAATTTTTACGTCCACATACATATTGATTGTAGCGTGTAAATAGTATTGATACCTTAATCACGTTAAATGAGAGAGGGACATATTATTCGGTATTCCCCATTTAGACAGTTCAATGTTTTCTTCAAGTTTTCTTAGACCCACATAGATTATATTATATAATTCAAGAGTTTCACTTTCTTTGATTTGTTTTGGTTCTTGATTTTAAGGAAACTTGAATGGAACATTGAAGTGTCTAAATGGGGCATTAGGAAAACATGTGGACTTGTGTTTGAATTATGCAAGGGAAGAACACATTTTCATTGTAAAATTTACTTCATTTTTTATATTTTTATTGTGACGGTACCATTCTGAAATCCTTTTGGGTGCCTTTGTGTTCTTACTCTTGTAAATAAATAAGTACTGTACTTATGAATCATCAATACCTACCATAGGTAATGTTTTATAAACTGATGTATGATTTAATACATATATATACTCGATTAAAAATCAATGCACCTTTTATATATGTCTAATAAAATATGTACATAAATAAAGGTATATAACATAGGTATAGGCTTTAATGTAAGTAGAGTCTATAAGTATATATAAATACATTTGTAAAAAAAAAATTCCTGCATTTCATTGGAATTAAATAATAAATCATGATGCACCCCGATTTCCTTTCCATACAGACTTCCTATTACTTTTTTATATTTTCAATTAAAATGCCATGTTTACCAGTTTAACTCAGACATGTTTTACTTCCGTAGTTGTGTTCGAGGAAAGGAGAAAGGAGACCAACAGCTCACTAGAAACTTGTTTGATGGCCATTTGAGATATAGAATACATCAAATGAATAGTAAGTGTTACAAATGTCGGAACGTTTTGGTCTACATGGCCTTGGTCACTCAACCGTTGCAGAGGCAATCAAAACTTTTCGACATAGTATTCTATTTCTCAGGCGCCCACCTAACAGGTTTCAGGTGAGCTGCTAGTCTCTCCTATCTCCTTCCCCAAACACAACAAGTAACCTAGCCATTAGACATCACAACAATCCAGACATTTTTTAGTGGGATTCTTTTTTTAATGTTAAACTGTGGTCGGCACATCGTTGATCTGGTAAACGATGGTTCCAGGTGCCCAACTTAGCAAGTAGGTACGCCGAGCACTGCTTGTTGAGCTGACCAACAAAATGATCATCATAATACGAGGACTGTGGCAAGAGACAATCTGTATAATAATAATAATAATATACTGGTAGGAGGTATAATTTCCAAATTAAAAACTGTATTGCTCTTTGGGCATCACTGATCCAAAGAGCCTATGGTGTGTGTCTCGTAAGCAGGAAAAATGGGATCGTTCGATTTGGGTTTAATAGGTCTTTTAGTATATATTTTGTGTATTTATTGCTTACGTTTAAATTAAGGCAGACATACATTAGTTTCAAATTGTTATTTCTGAATTACTTAAGTTTAACAGTGCAGTGTTATAATATAATAGATTATTTAATATATATTCAGTTTTGATTATGAATAAAAGTTCTTAGTAAGTTTGATGTTTCGAAAAGTAATGACATAAATTTAGTAGAAATTATTTATTTATTTAAAGAGAGTTTCTTGCTTCAAGTTTGTAGTCATAAAAAATAAAATATATGGAAGACGTATTTCTTAGGGTTGAGCGGCCATTCTGATTCTGGCGGATTCTCTGGACCTATTGTGAACTTCGGCCGTGCGAAGAGTTATGCCGAAGATGTCTTCGTGGTAACGATTTTCATCCTGCGGAGGAAACATCGTTATTGTAGCACACTCTAGCACAATGATTCTCAACACACACATGCACAACTCACATGTACACATTCACATGAGAATATAGTAGGATACAAAAGAAAGTAATAAAGAAGCCACCGACTAAAAAAACAAATGTAAGAGGACATTGTTACTTTTACCCAACATTTATTTCTATTTTGCCTTTGCCTTGTTATTTTCTACTCTCAATTCAATCTATAGATTTAGATATACGTATTTATTTTTCTTCTATAGACATTACACAATACATTGTATATGCATACGTAGCCCTTATCCTATGCAGGCCTATGTAGAGGAAATAAGGAAGGTTTTCCCATAACCTTCGTTTACTTTATCACCTGATACTTGGATTTAACTAGACTAGACCACCCTTATAAAATATACTAGTATGCACCGGTACATTTATATTAATACATTTTATTGTATTTAATAGAAAGGGATCGTCTTGTGTGAGCTGGTGTGCCAGCCTTTGGCCGATGATTCATGATTTAGCTTTTTTAAGCCACAAAAGTAGGGCCCCCGGTTGTAGTCCAGTTTGTACTCTTTTAAATACAATACATTCCTAAAGTTGTCGGAATGCCTGTAAAAGTGATATCGTACTTGAATTTTTGTAACAAATTGAACACTGATACAGTGACACTTCGGGATACAGTCGGGCCACGAGTGTTTAAATGTTCACTAATTTGAAGGGTCATAAAAAAACTGTATGAAAATATAATATGCTTTGACAACACGCATTTACCGTATGTTAATTATATCTATGCGACGAAGGAGAGGGGGGGAGGGGGGGGTAACGCTGACCCAGTTTTAGTTGAGCGTTAAGATAAGTGCGAACCTACCCTGAGGGTCAGCATATAGGTCTCCACCTGTTTGTCCGTCATGTTTCCAAGCTCTTGAATAATTCCCTTCAAGGTCTGGAATACATGTTCCGCCATTGTACAGTCACCACACACGAAGAAGTGGCCACCCTCGATTACCAGCTTGTTGTAAACCTCGGCTGCTTCCTTGCGGATAATATCCTGGACATATGTCTGTAACACAAGTTGTGCAGTTCATGTAAATCGTATATAAGCTATGGCCAGTGTTAAGATGTAACGTTCAATGAATTTCTGTACCATTTTACATCCGAAACTACCTAAGATACTTTCGTCATAGCGTAGACGGTTGGTTCGTGCCCAACCGGCGAGCCCCAATTTGAAATATCGACCGCTGATTAGCTACGAGCTACGTCTATGATGAACGTATCGGGAACGATTCGGGATAAATATATGCCATAGATATTGAGAAATGCCTCCTATGCACCTATCATGAGTAGAGGTCTATCTATAGTTTACACCGATATCACCCATTAGTATCATTACGAGAAAGCGATGCTATAGTGGTTCCGAAGAAACCTTTCCGCTGTTGGCGTCCAGGATCTTTACGCAAACCTGATATTATAATTGATATATTATATAAATTAGAGGGAAATATTATTTTTGTATTTTGATAATTTTTATAATCTTTACGTAATCTTTGGATCATTTTGAATAGAAATACACCATCAGTTCCTAAATCCATTGATATTTGGTCTTGCAATCACAATAAGAATAATTTGGGGAAATTTTTTGAAGTAGCCCCAGGGCCATAGTATAAACATTTATAATCTAAATTTCATTTATTTGTCATTTCCTGGATAAGATCTCTCATTTTACGAAGTATCAGCCAAATCGAAGGGGTAAGCTATTTAGAAAATTTTCAAAGGGTAAAGTCTTAGTCGAAATTCGGAAGGAAATATTTTTTATTGATTTTGATAAGTTTTGTACTCTTATCGTAATCTTTGGATCATTTTGAATCAAAATACACCATCAGTTCCTAAATCTATTGATATTTGGTCTGGCAATCACAAAAAGAATAATTTGGGGGATATTTTCGAAGTGGCCCCAGGGCCATAGTATAAACATTTATAGTCTAAATTTCATTTATTTGTCATTAAAAAGATAAGATCTTTCATTTTACGAAAAAAGCTAAATCGAAGGGGCAAGCTATTTCGAAAATGTTCAAAGTCGTTTTCAAAGTCAAAAAAAGTCGAAATTCGGAGAAAAATATTATTTTTAGATTTTAATAAATTTTATAATCTTATCGTATTCTTTAGATCATTTTGAATCAAAATACACCATCAGTTCCTAAATCCATTGATATTTGGTCTTGCAATCACAAAAAGAATAATTTGGGGGAAATTTTCGAAGTGGCCCCAGGGCCATAGTATAAACATTTAAATTCTAAATTTCATTTATTTGTCATTAAAAGAATAAGATCTTTCATTTTACGAAGTATCAGCCAAAACGAAGGGGCAAGCTATTTCGAAAATTTTCAAAGGGTATAGTCTTAGTCCAAATTCGGAGGGAAACATTATTTTTGGATTTTTATGATTTTTATTATATTATCGTAATCTTTGGATCATTTAAATTAAAATACACCATCAGTTCCTAAATCCATTGGTATTTGGTCTTGCAATCACAAAAAGAATAATTTGGGGGAAATTTTTGAAGTGGCCCCAGGGCCATAGTAAAAACATTTATAATCTAAATTTCTTTATTTGTCATTTCCTGGATAAGATCTTTCATTTTACGAAGTATCAGCCAAATCGAAGGGGCAAGCTATTTCGAAAATTTTCAAAGGGTTTAGTCGAAATTCGGAGGTAAATATTATTTTTGGATTTTTATGATTTTTATAGTCTGATCGTAATCTTTGGATCATTTCGAATTGAAATACACCATCAGTTCCTAAATCCATTAATATTTGGTCTTGCAATCACAAAAAGAATAATTAGCGGGAAATTTTCGAAGTGGCCCCAGGGCCATAGTATAAATATTTATAATCTAAATTTCATTTATTTTTCATTTCCTGGAAAAGATCTTTCATTTTACGAAGTATCAGCCAAATCGAAGGGGAAAGCTATTTCGAAAAATTTCAAAAAAAATTTCTTAGTCGAAATTCGGGGGGTAATATTTTTTATTGATTTTGATAAGTTTTGTACTCTTATCGTAATCTTTGGATCATTTTAATTGAGATACACCATCAGTTCCCAAAAACCCATTGATATTTGGTCTTGCAATCACAAAAAGAATAATTTAGGGGACATTTTTGAAGAAGCCCCAGGGCCATAGTATAAACATTTATAATCTAAATTTCATTTATTTGTCATTAAAAGAATAAGATCTTTCATTTTACGAAGTATCAGCCAAATCGAAAGGGCAAGCATTTCGAAAATTTTCAAAGGGTATAGTCTTAGTCGAAGTTCGGAGGGAAATATTATTTTTGGACTTTGATAAATTTTATAATCTTATCGTAATCTTTGAATCATTTTGAATCAAAATACACCATCAGTTCCTAAATCTATTGATATTTGGTCTTGCAATCACAAAAAAAATAATTTGGGGGAAATTTTGGAAGTGGCCACAGGGCCATAGTATACACATTTATAATCTTAATGTCATCTATTTGTCATTAAAAAGATAAGATCTTTCATTTTACGAAAAATCAGCTAAATAGAAGGCGCAAGCTATTTCGAAAATTTTCAAAGTCGTTTTCAAAGTCAAAAAAAGTCGAAATTCGGAGGAAAATAAAATTTTTGGATTTTAATCAGTTTTTTTATAATCTTATCGTATGTTTTAGATCTGTTTGAATCAAAATACACCATCAGTTCCTAAATCCATTGATATTTGGTCTTGCAATCACAAAAGAATAATTTGGGGGACATTTTTGAAGTGGCCCCAGGGCCATAGTATAAACTTTTATAATTTAAATTTCATTTATTTGTCATTAAAAAAATAACATCTTTCATTTTACGAAGTATCAGCCAAATCGAAGGGGCAAACTATTTCGAAAATTTTTAAGGGTAAGTCTTAGTCGAAATTCGGAAGGAAATAATTTTTATTGATTTTGATAAGTTTTGTACTCTTATCGTAATCTTTGGATCATTTTGAATCAGAATACACCTTTAGTTCCTAAATCTATTGATCTTTGGTCTTGCAATCACAAAAAGAATAATTTGGGGGATATTTTCGAAGTGGCCCCAGGGCCATAGTATAAACATTTATAGTCTAAATTTCATTTATTTATCATTAAAAAGATAAGATCTTTCATTTTACGAAAAACAGCTAAATCAAAGGGGCATGCTATTTCGAAAATGTTCAAAGTCGTTTTCAAAGTCAAAAAAAGTCGAAATTCGGAGGAAAATATTATTTTAAGATTTTGATAAATTTTATAATCTTATCGTATTCTTAAGATCATTTTGAATAAAAATACACCATCAGTTCCTTAATCCATTGATATTTGGTCTTGCAATCCCAAAAAGAATAATTTGGGGGAAATTTTTGAAGTGGCCCCAGGGCCATAGTATAAACATTTATAATCTAAATTTTTTATTTGTCATTAAAAGAATAAGATTTTTGATTGTACGAAGTATCAGCCAAAACGAAGGGGCAAGCTATTTCGAAAATTTTCAAAGGGTATATAGTCTTAGTCGAAATTCGGAGGGAAATATTTTTTTTTGGATTTTTATGATTTTTATAATTTTATCGTAATCTTTGGATCATTTTGAATTGAAATACACCATCAGTTCCTAAATCCATTGGTATTTGGTCTTGCAATCACAAAAAGAATAATTTGGGGGACATTTTCGAAGTGGCCCCAGGGCCATAGTATAAACATTTATAATCTAAATTTCATTTATTTGTCATTTCCTGGATAAGATCTTTCATTTTTTGAAGTATCAGCCAAATCGAAGGGGCAAGCTATTTCGAAAATTTTCAAAGGTCTTAGTCGAAATTCGGAGGTAAATATTATTTTTAGATAATTATGATTTTTATAGTCTGATCGTAATCTTTGGATCATTTCGAATTGAAATACACCATCAGTTCCTAAATCCATTAATATTTGGTCTTGCAATCACAAAAAGAATAATTTGCGGGAAATTTTGGAAATTTGGGCCATAGTATAAACATTCATAATCTTAATTTCATTTATTTGTCATTTAAAAGATAAGATCTTTCATTTTACGAAAAATCAGCTAAATCGAAGGCGCAAGCTATTTCGAAAATTTTCAAAGTCGTTTACAAAGTCAAACAAAGTCGAAATTCGGAGGAAAAAAAAATATTTTTGGACTTTGATAAATTTTATAATCTTATCGTAATCTTTGGATCATTTTGAATTGAAATACACCATCAGTTCCCAAAAACCCATTGATATTTAATCTTGCAATCACAAAAAGAATAATTTGGGGGAAATTTTTGAAGGTGCCCCAGGGCCATAGTATAAACATTTATAATCTAAATTTTATTTATTTGTCATTTCCTGGATAAGATCTTTCATTTTTTGAAGTATCAGCCAAATCGAAGGGGCAAGCTATTTCGAAAATTTTCAAAGTCTTTCTTAGTCGAAATTCGGAGGTAAATATTATTTTTGGATTTTTATGATTTTTATAGTCTGATCGTAATCTTTGGATCATTTCGAATTGAAATACACCATCAGTTCCTAAATCCATTAATATTTGGTCTTGCAATCACAAAAAGAATAATTTGCGGGAAATTTTCGAAGTGGCCCCAGGGCCATAGTATAAACATTTATAATCTAAATTTCATTTATTTGTCATTTCCTGGAAAAGATCTTTCATTTTACGAAGTATCAGCCAAATCAAAGGGGCAAGCTATTTCGAAAATTTTCAAAGGGTATAGTCTTAGTCGAAATTCGGAGGGAAATATTTTTTATTGATTTTGATACGTTTTGTACTCTTATCGTAATCTTTGGATCATTTTGAATCAAAATACACCATCAGTTCCTTAATCTGTTGATATTTGGTCTTGCAATCACAAAAAGAATAATTTGGGGGAAATTTTCGAAGTGGCCCCAGGGCCATAGTATAAACATTTATATTCTTAATTTCATTTATTTGTCATTTAAAAGATAAGATCTTTCATTTTACGAAAAATCAGCTAAATCGAAGGCGCAAGCTATTTCGAAAATTTTCAAAGTCGTTTACAAAGTCAAACAAAGTCGAAATTCGGAGGAAAAAAATATTTTTGGACTTTGATAAATTTTATAATCTTATCGTAATCTTTGGATCATTTTGAATTGAAATACACCATCAGTTCCCAAAAACCCATTGATATTTAATCTTGCAATCACAAAAAGAATAATTTGGGGGAAATTTTTGAAGTGGCCCCAGGGCCATAGTATAAACATTTATAATCTTAATTTTTTATTTGTCATTAAAAGAATAAGATCTTTCATTGTACGAAGTATCAGCCAAAACGAAGGGGCAAGCTATTTCGAAAATTTTCAAAGGGTATATAGTCTTAGTCGAAATTCGGAGGGAAATATTATTTTTGGATTTTTATGATTTTTATAATTTTATCGTTATCTTTGGATCATTTTGAATTGAAATATACCATCAGTTCCTAAATCCATTGATATTTGGTCTTGCAATCACAAAAAGAATAATTTGGGGGAAATTTTCGAAGTGGCCCCAGGGCCATAGTATAAACATTTATAATCTAAATTTCATTTATTTGTCATTTTCTGGATAAGATCTTTCATTTTTTGAAGTATCAGCCAAATCGAAGGGGCAAGCTATTTCGAAAATTTTCAAAGGGTATAGTCTTAGTCGAAATTCGGAGGTAAATATTATTTTTGGATTTTTATGATTTTTATAGTCTGATCGTAATCTTTGGATCATTTCGAATTGAAATACACCATCAGTTCCTTAATCCATTAATATTTGGTCTTGCAATCACAAAAAGAATAATTTGCGGGAAATTTTCGAAGTGGCCCCAGGGCCATAGTATAAACATTTATAATCTAAATTTCATTTATTTGTCATTTCCTGGAAAAGATCTTTCATTTTACGAAGTATCAGCCAAATCAAAGGGGCAAGCTATTTCGAAAATTTTCAAAGGGTCTTAGTCGAATTCGGAGGGAAATATTTTTTATTGATTTTGATACGTTTTGTACTCTAATCGTAATCTTTGGATCATTTTGAATCAAAATACACTATCAGTTCCTAAATCTGTTGATATTTGGTCTTGCAATCACAAAAAGAATAATTTGGGGGAAATTTTTGAAGTGGCCCCAGGGCCATAGTATAAACATTTATAATCTTAATTTCATTTATTTGTCATTTAAAAGATAAGATCTTTCATTTTACGAAAAATCAGCTAAATCGAAGGCGCAAGCTATTTCGAAAATTTTCAAAGTCGTTTACAAAGTCAAAAAAAGTCGAATTTCGGAGGAAAAAAAATATTTTTGGACTTTGATAAATTTTATAATCTTATCGTAATCTTTGGATCATTTTGAATTGAAATACACCATCAGTTCCCAAAAAACCCATTGATATTTAATCTTGCAATCACAAAAAGAATAATTTGGGGGAAATTTTGGAAGTGGCCACAGGACCATAGTATAAACATTTATATTTTAAATTTCATTTATTTGTCATTAAAAGAATAAGATCATTCATTTTACGAAGTATCAGCCAAAACGAAGGGGCAAGCTATTTCGAAACTTTTCAAAGGGTATTATAGTCTTAGTCGAAATTCGGAGGGAAATATTATTTTTGGATTTTTATGATTTTTATAATATTATCGTAATCTTTGGATCATTTTGAATTGAAATACACCATCAGTTCCTAAATCCATTGGTATTTGGACTTGCAATTACAAAAAGAATAATTTGGGGGAAATTTTCGAAGTGGCCACAGGGCCATAGTATACACATTTATAATCTTAATGTCATCTATTTGCATTAAAAAGATAAGATCTTGCATTTTACGAAAAATCAGCTAAATCGAAGGCGCAAGCTATTTCGAAAATTTTCAAAGTCGTTTTCAAAGTCAAAAAAAGTCGAAATTCGGAGGAAAATAAAATTTTTGGATTTTAATCAGTTTTTTTATAATCTTATCGTATGTTTTAGATCTGTTTGAATCAAATTCACCATCAGTTCCTAAATCCATTGATATTTGGTCTTGCAATCACAAAAGAATAATTTGGGGGAAATTTTTGAAGTGGCCCCAGGGCCATAGTATAAACTTTTATAATTTAAATTTCATTTATTTGTCATTAAAAAAATAACATCTTTCATTTTACTTAGTATCAGCCAAATCGAAGGGGCAAGCTATTTCGAAAATTTTCAAAGGGTATAGTCTAAGTCGAAGTTCGGAGGGAATTATTATTTTTGGACTTTGATTAGTTTTATAATCTTATCAAAATCTTTGGATCGTTTTGAATAGAAAAACACCATCAGTTCCTAAATCCATTGATATTTGGTCTTGCAATCACAAAAAGAATAATTTGCGGGAAATTTTCGAAGAGCCCCAGGACCATAGTATAAATATTTTAAATCTTAATTTAATTTATTTGTCATTTCCTGGATAAGATCTCTCATTTTACGAAGTATCAGCCAAATCGAAGGGGCAAGCTATTTAGAAAATTTTTAAGGGTAAAGTCTTAGTCGAAATTCGGAAGGAAATAATTTTTATTGATTTTGATAAGTTTTGTACTCTTATCGTAATCTTTGGATCATTTTGAATCAAAACACACCTTTAGTTCCTAAATCTATTGATCTTTGGTCTTGCAATCACAAAAAGAATAATTTGGGGGATATTTTCGAAGTGGCCCCAGGGCCATAGTATAAACATTTATAGTCTAAATTTCATTTATTTATCATTAAAAAGATAAGATCTTTCATTTTACGAAAAACAGCTAAATCGAAGGGGCATGCTATTTCGAAAATGTTCAAAGTCGTTTTCAAAGTCCAAAAATGTCGAAATTCGGAGGAAAATATTATTTTAAGATTTTGATAAATTTTATAATCTTATCGTATTCTTAAGATCATTTTGAATCAAAATGATCCCAAAAAGAATAATTTGGGGGAAATTTTTGAAGTGGCCCCAGGGCCATAGTATAAACATTTATAATCTAAATTTTTTATTTGTCATTAAAAGAATAAGATCTTTCATTGTACGAAGTATCAGCCAAAACGAAGGGGCAAGCTATTTCGAAAATTTTCAAAGGGTATATAGTCTTAGTCGAAATTCGGAGGGAAATATTATTTTTGGATTTTTATGTTTTTTATAATTTTATCGTAATCTTTGGATCATTTTGAATTGAAATACACCATCAGTTCCTAAATCCATTGGTATTTGGTCTTGCAATTACAAAAAGAATAATTTGGGGGAAATTTTCGAAGTGGCCCCAGGGCCATAGTATAAACATTTATAATCTAAATTTCATTTATTTGTCATTTCCTGGAAAAGATCTTTCATTTTACGAAGTATCAGCCAAATCGAAGGGGCATGCTATTTCGAAAATTTTCAAAGGGTATAGTCTTAGTCGAAGTTCGGAGGGAAATATTATTTTTGGACTTTGATAAATTTTATAATCTTATCGTAATCTTTAGTTCATTTTGAATCAAAATACACCATCATTTCCTAAATCTATTGATATTTGGTCTTGCAATCACAAAAAGAATAATTTGGGGGAAATTTTGGAAATTTGGGCCATAGTATAAACATTTATTATCAAAAATATCATTTATTTGTCATTTAAAAGATAAGATCTTTCATTTTACGAAAAATCAGCATAATCGAAGGCGCAAGCTATTTCGAAAATTTCAAAGTCGTTTTCAAAGTCAAAAAAGGTCTAAATTCGGAGGAAAATATAATTTTTGGATTTTAATCAGTTTTATAATCTTATCGTATGTTTTAGATCATTTTGAATCGAAACACACCATCAGTTCCTAAATCCATTGATATTTGGTCTTGCAATCACAAAAAGAATAATTTGGGGGAAATTTTTGAAGTGCCCTAATAGGGCACTAGCAACACCGAAAGACAACAATGTGGCGGCTCTTCTAATGTTGATAATGGAGGAGACCCTCAAAACAGGGCTGGTGGCCGAAAACTGGAAAGAAGCTGTGGTAATGCCAATACATAAGAGGGGATGAGAAGAGAAAGATAATCCAATCTTACTAACTTCATAAGGGTCTAAAATCATGGAGAGAGTCATAGATAATAATTATGTCAAAGATTAGATAAGGAGTATATTATACAACAATACTCCTCGTTATGGATACAAATTAAATACCAATATAAATATCTCGATTAATAGTATGCCCAAAAGAAGGAGAAAATTACCTTGAAATTGAAAATAAATAATGTAATAATAATACAAAATAATAATAATAAACATAATAATAATAATAATAATAATAATAATAATAATAATTAATAAATAAAATTATGACACCTTTTAAAATTGTATCAATATGACGTGGATCACTGTGTTCCATATTTCATTTCATTAATATTAATTTATGCAATCATTCATTCAAATCTTGCGCCAAAGAATTTGGTGGTGAGTAATGAATGTTTTCTTATTTGGTAGTACAATCAATATGATTCCTTGCGAGTTCCGCTGTTCGGACACAGCCGTAGCGCGCGGATACGTACGAAAACTTACTCGAACCATCGATTGTTGTGTTTGTTGTAGTTTGTCGGACTTCTGGCGTGTCGGGTCGGACTACTGGCGGTTTCCTTGAGTGATCTAGATTAAGTTTGCGTACACACCCTAACATGCATGAGTTATTTTTCACGACGCCCAGTCACTTGTCTTTCAGCATACGAAATGTTACTTCACTCGTCCATAACGTCTACGCCTACGAAATTTTACTTCGGAACAAACTTTCAAAAAGAAAACTCCTGTTGGAGTGAACGTACCTTCTTCGTTCCATTTTCCCGCGATAACGCCAGGAAGACTTGGTCCAGTACTCCGTCAGCGAGCATCTGCGCCTTCTCCGGCCCGTAGAGGTCCAGTGCTCGTTGCCGGCATCCGAAGAAGAGCCACACCTTACCGACCTTGTCTCTCCGCGCGTGCGCAGTGGCGCCGAGACGCGCCGCGCGGTGGTGCCAGAAGCCGCGGAAGGGCGCAACTCCCGTGCCCGGACCCACCAGGATCAGGGGGCGAGTCTCGTCCGCGGGGAGGTGGAAGTTGGGGGCGCTGCGCACGAACAAGAGGACCTCCTCGTTCTCCTGGAGGTCTTGGAGGTAGTTGGAGCACACGCCGTAGTGCAGGGGACCCTCTCCGTCTGAAAGGATGACACATCAAGCCTCGGCATCATGTTTGTTTACTTCTTGCAAGGTTGTATACTTGTTGCCAATTTCGTAGAGCGTGGTCTTCGCCGTCATTGTCGACGAATTGTGACTAAATACGTTGAAAGGGGTTGTTATTAGACATACAGACACATCACCATAGCCACTCTCTCGCACAGACCAAAGCAACAACATAAACATTAGCCGTACAAGTCTTCAAAACACTAAACACAAAAACAAATCTTAATTTTAACAATGTTTTCATTGTAGGTAGTAGAAACACCTGCTTTGGCAACAGCATAATTTATTTCTCACCGAGCAATAAGAGCGTTATTGTCCCTTGAAGACTTCATTAAGGTATAATGGTTTCTAAATACTCTCAAGAAGGGTAGAAAGTAAAAACCGTTGCTTCACGAAATTGGCAACAAGACAAACTTCAATCTTGTCTCGCAATCATCTTAGATCTTGGATAGGCCTTGTCTGTGATTGGTCCGATATCCAAGATGGTAGCCAACGTACTGTATGACAACAACCATCTTGGATCTTGGAGCGCGTCATTGGAGATCCAAGGTGATTGCCGCCGTTTTGTACATGCGGTATAGCGGCAACCATCTTGGATCGTCTGTGATTGGCCCGACATCCAAGATGGTTGTCCAAGCGTTGTGGTGGTAACCATCTTGGATCTTGGTCCGCCTCGTCTGTGATTGGTCCGATCCAAGATGTCTGCCGCTGTGCCCAAGGCCACGCACCTTGCGTGCGATACGATACGACGGCGACGGTGATGTGTATCTGCCCGCCGTGCACCTCGGGAGACGAGGAGATGCTGTAGAAGCGCGGCTGGAGCGGAGTCAGCTGAGCTGCGAGGAGGGCGGCAGACGGCTTCACCGAGGGGAACTCTTCCAGCACCTCCAACATGTGGGGGAACCTCCAGTGTCGCCAGTCCTCGTACGCGGACGATTCCTGTACAACACGTGAATCTCTGCACTTGATTTGTTTTTACTCACAAAGATTTGTTGTTCCCATTTCCAACAGACCCTTTCCTTCACACAATATAATGTTTTTATTATTTTCTTGTAGCCTGTATAACGTACGTGACCCAACAGTAACTTTTCCATTATTGATTGAAATGTAGGCCCTAATCATTCATAACGTACATTAAATTATAATATATTATTCTAATATTGAGTATTATTGTGTTGCATTTATGTGTTAAAGGGCCCAAAACACTTATATAATTTACATACACGTCAAACTCTGTGTCAAGGTCATATTTTCATATATAGGCCTATATATATATATATATATATTATTTATGTATATGAATATGTATTTAAGAACATAAATTACATTTGCTTGAAGTGAGCACGCATCAAAATGCGTGAGTGTGCGTGCGCAAGTGAGAGAGACGTAACAATACGTTGCTTTATATACAATGTCACTAGAGTGAATACAATATGCAAATAAAAAGGAATCAATCATAGTTATAAACTATAAATAGTTACCGTGGCCAGTAGTGTTAGTCTTCTCTGATCATCCTCGCAGGTGGCGATGGAGGCGAAGTGCTGGAGTAGGTCCGGGTTAGGGGGCGTGGTCAGGTCCAGGAACCGAGTGAGGAGCATGCGCAGTGAGCACGCCGGCAACCGCTCGTGCGCCTCCCACGTCTTCACGACCCCTAGACAGTGTGTCAAGGTCATCTCATTCAGGTGACATTCTCAATAGCATGTCAACAGGTACAATAAAGGTTTCATTGGATTCATGCTTACGAAATGGCAGAGTCCATTGGTACCAACTTAATTTTCTATTTCTCTGGTTCCTACTGTTAGATATTAGTTATTTACTAGGTCAGGCCTAGTTATTTTTTAGCAAGGCTGGCAGCAGAAGGTTTAGATTGGCAGGAGTGGAATTGGAGCGAGAGACTGCGGAGAGAGTTAGCGTGGATGAGCAGTGTGGGCTGGTGGAGTGTTGGAGTGTTGGAGCTAGGGAATATATCGTGGTAGAGAGAGGAGGTCGAGTGGTTGAGAAAACGAGTTCATCGAGCAGTTTTGTGAGGAGGAGGATCGTGTGTGATAGTGAGAACGAGGAGTGTGGACTGTGGAGAGTAACAGAGAGTTTATGGCCTAGTTGAGTGTGGAGAAGTGTAGTAGGCCTAGGCAGGAGTTTGGCATTAAACCATTATCAGAACATTGTGTGTGCGTTGTCTTTAATCTTACACTACTGTATGATTGAAACGAGTTCACTAGCCCCCATTTCTGTTCACTATTTACAAATTGTGATGATGCAAATCGGTCAAATCACCGAAATTTGAACTTTTTCCTCAACCCGGCACCTCCACCAAATACCATCTCTTTTCACTAACAAGGCCATTTCACGCTTGAAAAATGTGTTCGAGAGGGAATTTTATCCGTTTTGCCTATCTGATAAATTTAATCTCTTATTGGGTAAGAAAAATACACTTTTAACAATACCCTAAACCGTTAGATTGAGGTGAAGAAGAAGTCACCCAATGTGATAGAAATTAAAATTATTGTAGGTACTAGTTCCTTGCATATTTGAATGGAAACATGAAAAAACAAAATCGAATCCCGACCGAGAATTGAACACAAGTCTCCCACGTTCACAGACACCGACATTTAAGAATCAAGGTTAGGGTAGAAATCTCCTTTACCCTTCTTTACAGTTACTGAGCACTTGTCTTGATATTTCTATAGTCTCAATGAAACATTAGATGAGTAACAGAAATCAATGGGTAACAAGATAGGTGCAAACGAGCTTAGAGAGTGTAGGTTTCCGTTAAACCCTAGATTCACTTTTGTCGTATGGTGTAAACACAGCACCTGCACACAGCACCTGCACGTACCATTGGAAGTGTGGTTCTCCTTCTGCACCTGCAGCTCTACGGGAAGGTCAGGATCAATGTCGCACTGGAGTCTGCGCAGAACTCCGTCCACAATCTCGGGTCGGTTACGTGCATACACGCCCACGTGGTCGCCGGGCAAGTAACGCAGTGCGCAGCTCATCTCGAGTAGCATCGTAGCCCTGGTAGCGTTGCTGCCGTGTAGGTTAGTCTTGCGCAGTAGATGACTCGCAGACACGTTGCGATTGTGGCACTTGGAGAGACCTGCGCATAAACACACACACCCACGTGATCGCCGGGTGAGTAACGCAGTGCACAGCTCATCTCGAGTAGCATTGCGTTGCTGCCGTGTAGGTTAGTCTTGCGCAGTAGATGACTCGCAGACACGTTGGGATTGTGACACTTGGAGAGACCTGCGCATAAACACACACACCCACGTGATCGCCGGGCTAGTAACGCAGTGCGCAGCTCATCTCGAGTAGCATTGCGTTGCTGCCGTGTAGGTTAGTCTTGCGCAGTAGATGACTCGCAGACACGTTGGGATTGTGACACTTGGAGAGACCTGCGCATAAACACACACACCCACGTGATCGCCGGGCTAGTAACGCAGTGCGCAGCTCATCTCGAGTAGCATTGCGTTGCTGCCGTGTAGGTTAGTCTTGCGCAGTAGATGACTCGCAGACACGTTGGGATTGTGACACTTGGAGAGACCTGCGCATAAACACACACACCCACGTGATCGCCGGGCTAGTAACGCAGTGCACAGCTCATCTCGAGTAGCATTGCGTTGCTGCCGTGTAGGTTAGTCTTGCGCAGCAGATGACTCGCAGACACGTTGGGATTGTGACACTTGGAGAGACCTGCGCATAAACACACACACCCACGTGATCGCCGGGCTAGTAACGCAGTGCACAGCTCATCTCGAGTAGCATTGCGTTGCTGCCGTGTAGGTTAGTCTTGCGCAGCAGATGACTCGCGGACACGTTGCGATTGTGACACTTGGAGAGACCTGCGCATAAACACACACACCCACGTGATCGCCGGGCTAGTAACGCAGTGCGCAGCTCATCTCGAGTAGCATTGCGTTGCTGCCGTGTAGGTAGCAGCAGATGACTAAATTGCGGTTGTCACTTGGAAAGACCTGCGCACATCATAGGGTATTTATCTATCTAACCAAAACAAACGGTTACTTCCAAAACAATACAATTCTAAAATGGAGGTGTTCTTCAAGGATGTATGCTGGGCCCTTCTAGTTAATTATGTTTGTTCTTTTGTTATGTCCCTGCCACAGTGTGTGACCTCAAAAATGTATTTTTTATATATAATGCATATTATCTTATTGAGTTACTAAAATGATTTACAAATTAGGTCAATAAACATAACTAAACAATAGACAATGAAAACAATAATAGAAACGTCAAACACAAATCATATAAACACCTCAACAAATATAGTAAATAGATCTTCAATTAGGGCTACTAATAAAGGACGAAGAAAAGAGAGAGGGGGGAGAGAGATTGATATAATATAGAGAAAAACAAAGCTATAGTTTCATTACATTCCTCCGCTAATGTAGGAGAAAGGAGAATTTTTAAAAGTCATCACATTTGACTGTAGGTTATTGCCAAACTAATAAACGATATCATATTAATTCTCTATGTACATATTCAAAAACACTTCACGTTATGAAAAATTGAGAGCGAAAGGAGAATTTATCAGAAACCATCAATCAATTAGCATTATACTAATTAAAAGTCATCACATTTGACTCTAGGCTTTATTAATTTTGTATGTACATTTCACGTTATGAAAAATTGAGAGCTAGAACAGCTCCGAATAATGCTGAAATAAAGTTTGCGTTTGTTCTGGAGGTGTAGCGAGACATTGTTTCACCAGCATGACAATGACTCAGTGCATAGTGCGTGGACTGTTGCTTCTATGCACGCCTGCATTTCATATGGTTGTTGCGATAAAGCCCTCATGAGTCGACAGTGAAACGTGTGCGGCAACTGACAGCACTTGTTAAACTGTGATGTGACATTATAGTGCTGGCTGAAATTGTGATTGATGCTTTCTGCCGGAACACGCCCATACTAACAGTGTTATTCGTTTATTAATGTCTGGATTCTGTAAGGATGTCTTATTAATACTTTACCACGTGTGTGCTGTGTGCTGTGCGTGTGCGTGTGCGTGTGCGTGTGCGTGTGCGTGTGCGTGTGCGTGTGCGTGTGCGTGTGCGTGTGCGTGTGCGTGTGCGTGTGCGTGTGCGCGTGCGCGTGCGTGTGCGTGTGCGTGTGCGCGTGCGCGTGCGCGTGCGTGTGCGCGTGCGTGTGCGTGTGCGTGTGCGTGTGCGTGTGCGTGTGCGTGTGCGTGTGCGTGTGCGTGTGCGTGTGCGTGTGCGTGTGCGTGTGCGTGTGCGTGTGCGTGTGCGTGTGCGTGTGCGTGTGCGTGTGCGTGTGCGTGTGCGTGTGCGTGTGCGTGTGCGTGTGCGTGTGCGTGTGCGTGTGCGTGTGCGTGTGCGTGTGCGTGTGCGTGTGCGTGTGCGTGTGCGTGTGCGTGTGCGTGTGCGTGTGCGTGTGCGTGTGCGTGTGCGTGTGCGTGTGCGTGTGCGTGTGCGTGTGCGTGTGCGTGTGCGTGTGCGTGTGCGTGTGCGTGTGCGTGTGCGTGTGCGTGTGCGTGTGCGTGTGCGTGTGCGTGTGCGTGTGCGTGTGCGTGTGCGTGTGCGTGTGCGTGTGCGTGTGCGTGTGCGTGTGCGTGTGCGTGTGCGTGTGCGTGTGCGTGTGCGTGTGCGTGTGCGTGTGCGTGTGCGTGTGCGTGTGCGTGTGCGTGTGCGTGTGCGTGTGCGTGTGCGTGTGCGTGTGCGTGTGCGTGTGCGTGTGCGTGTGCGTGTGCGTGTGCGTGTGCGTGTGCGTGTGCGCGTGCGCGTACGTGTGCGTGTGCGTGTGCGTGTGTGCGTGTGTGTAAGTACTAATCATATGAGCCACAGCGGACAGCTCGTGGGTCTTTCAAATGTGAATTTACAGTATATGTATATGTAATGCATTTCTTTTCTCTTTCATTTTGTCTATTTTATTTTGTTATTATAAATATAACTAAGTTTTTTGCAAGGAGCGGACTTGTCGTGTTGAAGTGGAAGTTTTTAGTAATTTGTTGTTAACTTGTTATTTGTATTTATTTTCTTGAATGTGTGTTAAAGTATGACTATAACAATCTTTCTAATAAAGAGCTTACTATACTTCGTTCGACTCACTCACAACTACTTTAACTCTAATCGGTTTAAAAAAAAGGGGTGTGTTTTCTGTTTTGTACTCATCTTTTTAGAAATGATTATCGAAGGCAAACGCAAAATATAAACTACAAAAATTTCATTTCTACCGAGCTGTAAAGGATTTGTGTGATTTCAGAATTCTTATACTTATACTGTAGTCTTTTCAACGTTGTCAAATAGGCCTATACACCGTCCTCTCCATTCATCCAACGTTGTGTTTGGTTTTGTTGTGTCAGCCTAAACCCTGATCGTTCTACAGATTCTCTCAGACGAAAAGCGCCTCCGTGATATTGTGTGGAAAAAATCAATAAACAAGTTATAAAACTCTTCTTTTCAAATATGGTTTACTTTTAAACCTTTTATCGATGCCAAGTTTTGAAATATATTGGATACTCGCTAGCCAATGTATTTACTTATTGAAAAACGCAACTTTCGTCGAATGCGGTAAGCTTATGCTTTACGCGTCTGTAACAACGCAATTTTTTGTGGAATACTGAAAAGTCCATATTTTGTACTTATGAAACATTTCAACTATCTTTGGATTGTGTTAGACAAACTAATACTTTGTAATACATCTGTAGCAATACATTACTATCGTTGAAGTCTGGCAAGTCCATGCTTGAACTTCTGAACAATACAACTATCGTTGAAGTCTGGCAAGTCCATGCTTGTACTTCTGTAACAATACAACTATCGTTGAAGTCTGGCAAGTCCATGCTTGTACTTCTGAACAATACAACTATCGTTGAAGTCTGGCAAGTCCATGCTTGTACTTCTGAACAATACAACTATCGTTGAAGTCTGGCAAGTCTATGGTTGTACTTCTGTAACAATACAACAATAGTTGAAGTCTGGCAAGTCAATGCTTGGTACTTCTGTAACAATACAACTATCGTTGAAGTCTGGCAAGTCCATGCTTGTACTTCTGTAGCAATACATTACTATCGTTGAAGTCTGGCAAGTCCATGGTTGTACTTCTGTAACAATACAACTATCGTTGAAGTCTGGCAAGTCCATGCTTGTACTTCTGTAGCAATACATTACTATCGTTGAAGTCTGGCAAGTCCATGGTTGTACTTCTGTAACAATACAACTATCGTTGAAGTCTGGCAAGTCCATGGTTGTACTTCTGTAACAATACAACTATCGTTGAAGTCTGGCAAGTCCATGTTTGTATTTCTGTCAGAAAAAAACTATCGTTATAGTCTGGCAACTCCTTGGTTGTACTTCTGTAACAATACAACTATCGTTGAAGTCTGGCAAGTCCATGCTTGTACTTCTGTAGCAATACATTACTATCGTTGAAGTCTGGCAAGTCCATGGTTGTACTTCTGTAACAATACAACTATCGTTGAAGTCTGGCAAGTCCATGCTTGTACTTCTGTAACAATACAACTATCGTTGAAGTCTGGCAAGTCGATGCTTGTACTATCTGTAACAATACAACTATCGTTGAAGTCTGGCAAGTCCATGGTTGTACTTCTGTAACAATACAACTATCGTTGAAGTCTGGCAAGTCCATGCTTGTACTTCTGTAACAATACCACTATCGTTGAAGTCTGGCAAGTCCATGGTTGTACTATCTGTAACAATACAACTATCGTTGAAGTCTGGCAAGTCCATGGTTGTACTTCTGTAACAATACCACTATCGTTGAACTCTGGCAAGTCCATGCTTTTACTTCTGTAACAACACAACTATCGTTGAAGTCTGGATAGAGGTTGTACTTCTGTAACAATACAACTATCGTTCAAGTCTAACAAATCCATGGTTGTACTTCCGTAAGAGTGTAACTTTTGTGGGAACTGGTAAGCCAATGTTGAAAACGGCAAGCCAATACTTTGTACTTCTGTAACTAAATTGATTGAACTGCCAAGCATATGCTTTGTACTTCTGTAACAATTATAACTATCGCGGAGTCAGTTCTGACAACTGTCAGTCTCTCTGTCTCTCTCCTACCTGCGAGCATGTCTTCCTACATAGTGTCTCTCTCCTACCTGCGAGCATGTCTTCCTACAAAGTATCTCTCTCCTACCTGTAGCCATGTCCACCTGCTTGGCCTCCACGAAGCGGACGGTGGTATTGGAGAGCGCCGGCTCGCTCAGTGAAAGCGTCGCCTCGTTGAATGTATCGTCATCGTCCAGACAGAAAGTCTCGCACGCGACGCCGAACACGACCGGCGCCCACTTCCTGAACGCCTGTTCCTGGCCGCACATCTCGTCCCCCGTCGACAGCTTCAGCAGGCGTTCCCCCCCCAGCTCGCCCAACAGGTTGTCGACGTACTTGCCGAACGCGCAGAAGTTGGGGTACGCGCTGGAACCCAACGCGAAGACGGCGAACCTGCGGACCACAAGCACGTGGTGTTGATAACAGTACAATAGCCATATGTGCTGGGTGTGAATGGAACGGGGGGGGGGGGGGGGGGGAGGGAGGCACTTTCCCACCTCTGCTCTGCTTTGCTGAAAGACTTCACCGCAAACAAATACCTTATCTGCAAGTATACTATTTGTTGTAGGCCTAACTAATGAGATAACTATAGGCCTAATTCACCGCAAGGGGTGAGATATTAAAAGAAGAAGAAGAAGAACAAGAACAAGAAGAACAAGAAGAACAAGATGGGCAGAAGCAATAATAAGAAGAACAAGAAATAGAAGAACATCAAAAAGAACAGGAAGAACAAGAACAACAAGAATAAGAAGAACCAGAACAAGAAGAACATCAAGAAGAACAGGAAGAACAAGAACAACAAGAATAAGAAGAACCAGAACAAGAAGAACATCAAGAAGAACAGGAAGAACAAGAACAACAAGAATAAGAAGAACCAGAACAAGAAGAACATCAAGAAGAGCAAGATTAAGAAGAACATCAATTGAAGAACAAGAATACGAAGAACAAGAATAAGAAGAACAAAAAGGGAAGAAGAAAAGGAAGGGAAGAAGAAAAATAGTAATATTGCTAATTACATTAGGCTACATACGTGACGCACCTTGTCATAATTAATAATTATTATCAGCCACAGAAACCAGGATTGGATCAAATTACATTGTACGAATTGAAAGTGAAATAAGAATCCACGTGGCATGCCTGATAACCTCAACACTGCGCCAGACAGACTAGGGTAGCAATAAATCACAATCCACCGCCGATAATCTGCGACAGTTACTCCCGTCGTAAAGCCGTAACGTGTTACGATCCTGTATTCCTGGTCCTATCAAATCACATTACTCTCCGAGAGATCAGAGTACGCACAGTAAAACAGTCCGTCCCAGATTACGTTACGAGACATTTTACAGTTGACAACGGTGTTGCATTATTTCAACTCAAACAGAACGAAGAGAATGCCATGGATTGAAAATGCTAAGATTTTTACAACGGCCACAAATCTTCCCATTCCATTTTTTTGTAAATGGTCGCGTTGCAAGCGATCCGGCCCAACAACGCGAATTTCTAAGTATTTGAAAAGACTATTTGACTTCTTTGAAATAGATGGATATTTTCCCAATAATAATCAGTGCACTGGCTTCTAGAGAGGTTTTCGGTGACTTCTAGCAGGAGAGCTGAGTGGCCGGAACGCTCGAAGCGCTGCAGTGTAGTCGTTTGTTGTACGCCACCCCATATGCATATTGCATACCAAATAGAAATGACACACAAATACATTCATTTTGTGAAAAAATATATTTTTAAATAACATCTACATCTTTGTTTTCTATAATACTCACCGAGTGTATCACCATAACTCACCATTTGATTTGAATGAAGAAGAATTACTATTCTAACCACTTTTCTCGTCCATTCGCTCTGATTACTGGCTCTGATAGAGTGAGACATTACCTGACGTTGCTGAGCGGTCCGAACGTGTCTTCAGCCATGACGTCACTGACTGAGCCACGTAGAGAGTCAGCTGACACGCTTTGCTCGCCCACTCACTCGCTCTGTACTGGCTCTGATAGAGTGAGACATTACCTGACGTTGCTGAGCGGTCCGAAGGTGTCTTCAGCCATGACGTCACTCACTGAGCCACGTAGAGAGTCAGCTGACACGCTTTGCTCGCCCACTCACTCGCTCTGTACTGGCTCTGATAGAGTGAGACATTACCTGACGTTGCTGAGCGGCCCGAAGGTGTCTTCAGCCATGATGTCACTGACTGAGCCACGTAGAGAGTCAGCTGACACGCTTTGCTCGCCCACTCACTCGCTCTGTACTGGCTCTGATAGAGTGAGACATTACCTGACGTTGCTGAGCGGCCCGAAGGTGTCTTCAGCCATGATGTCACTGACTGAGCCACGTAGAGAGTCAGCTGACACGCTTTGCTCGCCCACTCACTCGCTCTGTACTGGCTCTGATAGAGTGAGACATTACCTGACGTTGCTGAGCGGCCCGAAGGTGTCTTCAGCCATGATGTCACTGACTGAGCCACGTAGAGAGTCAGCTGACACGCTTTGCTCGCCCACTCACTCGCTCTGTACTGGCTCTGATAGAGTGAGACATTACCTGACGTTGCTGAGCGGTCCGAAGGTGTCTTCAGCCATAACGTCACTGACTGAGCCACGTAGAGAGTCAGCTGACACGCTTTGCTCGCCCACTCACTCGCTCTGTACTGGCTCTGATAGAGTGAGACATAACCTGACGTTGCTGAGCGGCCCGAAGGTGTCTTCAGCCATGTCACTGACTGAGCCACGTAGAGATTCAGCTGACACGCTTTGCTCGCCCACTCACTCGCTCTGTACTGGCTCTGATAGAGTGAGACATTACCTGACGTTGCTGAGCGGCCCGAAGGTGTCTTCAGCCATCACGTCACTGACTGAGCCGCGTAGAGAGTCAGCTGACACGCTTTGCTCGCCCACTCACTCGCTCTGTACTGGCTCTGATAGAGTGAGACATTACCTGACGTTGCTGAGCGGTCCGAAGGTGTCTTCAGCCATGTCACTGACTGAGCCACGTAGAGAGTCAGCTGACACGCTTTGCTCGCCCACTCACTCGCTCTGTACTGGCTCTGATAGAGTGAGACATTACCTGACGTTGCTGAGCGGCCCGAAGGTGTCTTCAGCCATCACGTCACTGACTGAGCCGCGTAGAGAGTCAGCTGACACGCTTTGCTCGCCCACTCACTCGCTCTGTACTGGCTCTGATAGAGTGAGACATTACCTGACGTTGCTGAGCGGTCCGAAGGTGTCTTCAGCCATGTCACTGACTGAGCCCCGTAGAGAGTCAGCTGACACGCTTTGCTCGCCCACTCACTCGCTCTGTACTGGCTCTGATAGAGTGAGACATTACCTGACGTTGCTGAGCGGCCCGAAGGTGTCTTCAGCCATCACGTCACTGACTGAGCCACGTAGAGAGTCAGCTGACACGCTTTGCTCGCCCACTCACTCGCTCTGTACTGGCTCTGATAGAGTGAGACATTACCTGACGTTGCTGAGCGGCCCGAAGGTGTCTTCAGCCATCACGTCACTGACTGAGCCACGTAGAGAGTCAGCTGACACGCTTTGCTCGCCCACTCACTCGCTCTGTACTGGCTCTGATAGAGTGAGACATTACCTGACGTTGCTGAGCGGCCCGAAGGTGTCTTCAGCCATCACGTCACTGACTGAGCCGCGTAGAGAGTCAGCTGACACGCTTTGCTCGCCCACTCACTCGCTCTGTACTGGCTCTGATAGAGTGAGACATTACCTGACGTTGCTGAGCGGCCCGAAGGTGTCTTCAGCCATCACATCACTGACTGAGCCACGTAGAGAGTCCAAGCGATCCAGCTGACGGGCTTTGCTCGCCAACTCGCTCTGACTGTTGGCCTTGATGAAGGACTTCGAGCTCACCATGCTAAGAGAGGACAGACAAATCGATTCAACGTCATCGATTTTTGCAATCAAACTTGTTGACATAATTAAATAAGGGAAATATCCTTTACAAAGTCGTGGCTAAAACCAATCATTTGGCAAATAAATATGGGGTTTTAGTTTGGATTTGAATGATTGGTTTTGTAAAATTCCAATAGTTCATTTTGTCATGTTTTCAATCTTGGCAATTCTTTTTTTTTCATACATTTTTGATTTGAATGTATACCCTGGATTGTTGCCTGTATTCCAATAATCCAAGCAACCGGCAAAACTAATAAATAGGATTCTCTGAAGCTAGCTTTGGGGTAGCTGATACAAATTTAAGGTCCGTTAAATCTTAAAAAGCGTACAGGCGCCGTGGGAGCTCAACAAGCCCGCGCCCAGGGATTTAAGGAGCTACATACAAATTATGCAACAACTGGAAAATTATAGCAGCCTCCGTAGATCCACGATGTAGTTTAATTCTAAAGAGTAAAGCCGACCCGCAACAAAGATACACTGCACAGTTATTCTTGTCAACCTGCCGTGATCAGTTGATCTTTCAGTGTACGAAATGAACCCAAATTAGCGTAGACAAATCAGCGTATGAATTAAATTTGTAAAATTAATTTATTTGTAAAATTAGCGTTAATTCTATATTATGGCATATTTTATAGCTATTTCATAATATTATGATTTCTCTCAAGCTCAGCTGATAAATCGAATGACTTCAATATTGTGATATTGGAGGTAGAACGGCTAGTTATTGTTCGTAGTCGTAGGTATAGTAGTCGTACAGCAACTACGGGAACGCTTTCGTCATCAATCAATGACGTGTTTACGGTCTCGGCCAACCCGAGCAGGTATTTGAATTAGCTACGGCTGCTGGTTGGCTGCCGCTCACCCACCCATGATGGAAGCAATACGAATGTTGTTGTACGACGAGTATATATATATAGTGGACCCAAGATTACTTTACACCTGCTTTCGTCACATCCGGGGCAGTCGTAGCCAACCAGCGAACCGCCCGAAACACATCCGGGCCAATACCGATCGCTGATTGGCTACGAACCAGTCGCCTGTGACGAATGCATGTGTAAGATAGTCTTAGGACAACTATAAGTTACACTTACACAGAATATGTGAAGAAAATCGTGACAAAGAAGGTATTGTCGGAGTAGGATCTCTCAGAATGTTAAATGAATGAAATATTGTGGCTTGAATTAAATCCAGTAACTGTATGGAACTGCCTGTGGATGGTTTTAAACCGCCACCTTAATCAAGAAAGTAAACAAAGATTTGGTCTCCTTTAAAACAGTTTTAACAAGTGATAGAATTCCCATGAAACTGCCACAGAAAGCAAATTCAAGACTTGCATATTTTCTTCTTCTAATGAGGCACATTAACAAGAACGTATCTACACAGTTTGAAATTTACTAATTTTATGCAAATCTATCCCTTTGTAAAATAATACAATAAGCTTTTCACTTTTAAATATTTTAAACCGGAAAAGTTTGTTTCTCAAAGTAGACATTTTATTGTTGACTCGCTTGCATAATTTTCCCGGGTATAATTGTGACGGAAGTTCAACTTACCTGATTCTGTTATCGTCGTCTGCGTCAGCAACTGTGTCGTTCATTTTCATCGTGTACAAGTTCTGGGCGAAGATCTGCAACACATAATAATGAATACCAACTTAACTTCAGTTTGTTTATACTTTCCTCGTGAATTTATTCACGTTGTGCAACTTACTTCTGTAGAGAGATATAAATATTCAATACATTTGCTCTCATGAATTATAACACACACGTTAGACTTCAATAGGAAAACGTGATCAAATAGTTTTTGTCGGATTCTTTAGACTTTCCCACACTTCAAAACCCAAAAGTTATTTCTACGCCGCACTTTAACTTTGATCGTTGAATTTGTAGAAATATCCGACAACACAGTAATACTAAGTAAAAAAACCACGTACACATTATTAAAGTGTTCTACATCCACTTTGTTGGAGTCACTTCATTGAACTTCTTACAACTTACCTTTGAAAGTTGAACTTTGTGATAACTTCTATGAAAGAACTTTGCGTAATGTACGAATACATTAACGTGTTAGGAAATACCGTAGCAATAGCGAAGCTATTACTATTAAGGTAATTGGTGTTAGAGTCAAATGCATAGTCGTTCCTCACGTGCTCCTCGACTCAGCCTTTCCTCAGACTCGCCCATGAAACCACCAATCACAGAGCAGTACACATGACAATGCTGCTCTGTGATTGGTGGTTGGGCCAGTCTCTAGGGCTAGGCTAACTGAAAGTAAATTCTTGAAATGCCTTAACGGTAAAAGAAAATGTGTATTATACCATGTAGCCTGCACTTTATGTATTTTCTATGTATACATTTGTATTGGAAATAAACTTACACTTACTTATACATTTATGGTTGCGCTGCTTGTCAATTCAATTCAATTTCAATTCAAAAGCATTTTATTCTCAGTTTGTAAGTACATTATTGGAATAACAGTAAATGTTTATTAGTAGTGAGAAGCCCACAGAAGGCAAGCCTTGAGTGTGGGTAGAACATAAGTTAGAGACATAAAAAAATACAGTGCAAGATGGCAGAACTAAAGGGATTTCAGTGTTAGATTTGTTGATTGATTATGAAATAATTACAAAAAATTATACAAAAAATTAAATTACAAAATTTTATAAAATTATAATTTGTAGACAAGACAAAAAGTCTCCGCACAAGGCTACTAAAAAAGTGGTCGCTACAACCTTGTACTTCAATATGTTGCAACTAATAATTAATAAATCAATCAATTTGCCTTAAAACACTGATATCGACCATAATAGCATTTAAACTAATTAATACTCTTAATTTTTTTAGTCCTGATAAAAACATGGTCTGCTATCTCATCTAGCTATTATTATAGTGTTGCTTTATTTATACTATGGAAGCGATCAAAACAAGCAACAGATTACAACGTCAGCGTCACGACACGATGGATGAATCAGCTAATGTTTATTAACTATAGCAGAACGCGAGACAGCCTGGCTTGGTACAGTGACACACTTCATAACCATATATAGGTAATGATGTTGGGCTATGCTAACACATAGAGTGTATTGTAATCTCAAAAATCCCAGGTTTTGTATTATTCACTGGGCAAACAAGATAAATATTGGACTGTCGTACTCATTTAAAAATATAGCGTCGCCAAATGAAGGGAGAATATACCGTTACCTAAATTAGATGTGAGAAAATTTACCAATACATAACCGATCAATGAAAAGTGTGTTTTCTTTATTGTGTATTATTTCACTCTCCGCAGATTAAAGTGTATGAAAACCACTCATCCTAAAATATCTCGATCAAAACAAGAAAGAAAAGTCAACCCGGTACCAACACCAAAGACATTTAAAAAACCAACTATGGGTCTACACTCGCCAACATATCAAATGCAGTTATATAACTGCACATGTAAAATATGTAAACAAAAAAAAACTACATACGTATGTTTCTATATATAACTTGCCAAAAATATGACAATGCTAATGTTACAATGGTTGTTCTTGTTACACAATATAAAAAGTAATGTGACAGCTGCAAAATGAATACAATACAATTCAATTCAATACAAGACAATACAATACAACAATAAAGATGTACGTATTCATTGGTTTGACTACTATCGCAATCAGTTTTTAATTTCTACTACGACACCAAAACGTAATACCAATGTTCATTTCACGTAGGAATAGTCATAATATGAATATATATATTTCCAATATAGAAGAGTAGGTTTAGCCACATTCATATATTAATGCCAGAGAAGTGCAACGTCTATCTATTTCTATCTGAATGGAATGCAACTCACCTCGCCGTTCTCAGGAGGGTCCCCGTTACCAAACGTTGAGGTCACCACCAGCAGCAACGCTTCGTGCTCAATACTGCTCATGTCGTAGTAATGTACTACTCACCTAGAGCAGTGCAATGTCTATCTATGTCTATCTGAATGGAATGCAACTCACCTCGCCGTTCTCAGGAGGGTCCCCGTTACCAAACGTTGAGGTCACCACCAGCAGCAACGCTTCGTGCTCAATACTGCTCATGTCGTAGTAATGTACTACTCACTTAGAGCAGTGCAATGTCTATCTATGTCTATCTGAATGGAATGCAACTCACCTCGCCGTTCTCAGGAGGGTCCCCGTTACCAAACGTTGAGGTCACCACCAGCAGCAACGCTTCGTGCTCAATACTGCTCATGTCGTAGTCGGCCATGGAGTACACCTGCACACACAGTAGTAACATGTAAATATAGGCACAGGCACCTGCATACATTCTATAAGCCATGGAGTACACCTGCACACACAGTAGTAACATGTAAATATAGCCACAGGCACCTGCATACAGTCTATAAGCCATAGAGTACACCTGCACACACAGTAGTAACATGTAAATGTAGGCACAGGCACCTGCATACATTCTATAAGCCATGGAGTACACCTGCACACACAGTAGTAACATGTAAATATAGACACAGGCACCTGCATACATTCTATAAGCCATGGAATACACCTGCACACACAGTAGTAACATGTAAATGTAGGCACAGGCACCTGCATACATTCTATAAGCCATGGAGTACACCTGCACACACAGTAGTAACATGTAAATATAGACACAGGCACCTGCATACATTCTATAAGCCATGGAGTACACCTGCACACACAGTTGTAACATGTAAATATAGGCAACAGCACCTGCATACATTCTATAAACCATGGAGTACACCTGCACACACAGTAGTAACATGTAAATATAGGCACAGACACCTGCATACATTCTATAAGCCATGGAGAACACCTGCACACACAGTAGTAACATGTCCATATAGGCACAGGCACCTGCATACATTCTATAAGCCATGGAGTACACCTGCACACACAGAAGTAACATGTAGATAAAGACACAGGCACCTGCATACATTCTATAAGACATGGAGTACACCTGCAAACACAGTAGTAAAATGTAAATATAGGCACAGGCACCTGCATACATTCTATAAGCCATGGAGTACACCTGCACACACAGTAGTAACATGTAAATATAGACACAGGCACCTGCATACATTCTATAAGCCATGGAGTACACCTGCACACACAGTAGTAACATGTAGATATAGGCACAGGCACCTGCATACATTCTATAAGACATGGAGTACACCTGCACACACAGTAGTAACATGTAGATATAGGCACAGGCACCTGCATACATTCTATAAGACATGGAGTACACCTGCACACACAGTAGTAACATGTAGATATAGGCAGAGGCACCTGCATACATTCTATAAGCCATGTAGTACACCTGCACACACAGTAGTAACATGTAAATATAGACACAGGCACCTGCATACATTCTATAAGACATGGAGTACACCTGCACACACAGTAGTAACATGAAGATATAGGCACAGGCACCTGCATACATTCTATAAGCCATGGAGTACACCTGCACACACAGAAGTAACATGTAGATATAGGCACAGGCACCTGCATACAGTCTATAAGACATGGAGTACACCTGCACACACAGTAGTAACATGTAGATATAGGCATAGGCACCTGCGCACATTCTATAAGACATGGAGTACACCTGCACACACAGTAGTAACATGTAAATATAGACACAGGCACCTGCATACATTCTATAAGCCATGGAGTACACCTGCACACACAGTAGTAACATGTAAATATAGGCAACGGCACCTGCATACATTCTATAAGACATGGAGTACACCTGCACACACAGTAGTAACATGTAGATATAGGCACAGGCACCTGCATACATTCTATAAGCCATGGAGTACACCTGCACACACAGTAGTAACATGTAAATATAGACACAGGCACCTGCATACATTCTATAAGCCATGGAGTACACCTGCACACACAGTAGTAACATGTAAATATAGGCAACGGCACCTGCATACATTCTATAAGCCATGGAGTACACCTGCACACACAGTAGTAACATGTAGATATAGACACAAGCACCTGCATACATTCTATAAGCCAAGGAGTACACCTGCACACACCGTAGTAACATGTAAATGTAGGCACAGGCACCTGCATACATTCTATAAGCCATGTAGTACACCTGCACACACAGTAGTAACATGTAAATATAGGCACTGGCACCTGCATACATTCTATAAGCCATGTAGTACACCTGCACACACAGTAGTAACATGTAGATATAGGCAACGGCACCTGCATACATTCTATAAGCCATGGAGTACACCTGCACACACAGTAGTAACATGTAAATATAGGCACAGGCACCTGCATACATTCTATAAGGCATGGAGTACAACTGCACACACAGTAGTAACATGTAAATATAGACACAGGCACCTGCATACAGTCTATAAGCAATGGAGTACACCTGCACACACAGTAGTAACATGTAAATACAGACACAGGCACCTGCATACAGTCTATAAGCCATGGAGTTCACCTGCACACACAGTAGTAACATGTAAAAATAGACACAGGCACCTGCATACAGTCTATAAGCCATGGAGTACACCTGCACACACAGTAGTAACATGTAAATATAGACACAGGCACCTGCATACAGTCTATAAGCCATGGAGTACACCTGCACACACAGTAGTAACATGTAAATATAGACAGGCACCTGCATACAGTCTATAAGCCATGGAGTACACCTGCACACACAGTAGTAACATGTAAATATAGACACAGGCACCTGCATACAGTCTATAAGCCATGGACTACACCTGCACACACAGTTGTAACATGTAAATATAGGCACAGGCACCTGCATACATTCTATAAGCCATGTAGTACACCTGCACACACAGTAGTGACATGTAAATATAGACACAAGCACCTGCATACATTCCATAAGCTATGAAGTACACCTGCACACACAGTAGTAACATGTAGATATAGACACAGGCACATGCATACATTCTATAAGCCATGGAGTACACCTGCACACACAGTAGTAACATGTAGATTTAGGCACAGGCACCTGCATACATTCTATAAGCCATGGAGTACACCTGCACACACAGTAGTAACATGCAAATATAGGTACAGGCACCTGCATACATTCTATAAGCCATGAAGTACACCTGCACACACAGTAGTAACATGTAGATATAGGCATAGGCACCTGCATACATTCTATAAGCCATGGAGTACACCTGCACACACAGTAGTTACATGCAAATATAGGTACAGACACCTGAAAACATTCTATAAGCCATGGAGTACACCTGCACACACAGTAGTAACATGTAGATATTCAGGCACATGCACCTGCATACAGTCTAAAAGCCATGGAGTACACCTGCACACACAGTAGTAACATGTAAATATAGGCACAGGCACCTGCATACATTCTATAAGCCATGGAGTACACCTGCACACACTGTAGTAACATGTAGATATAGGCACAGACACCTGCATACATTCCATAAGCCATGGAGTACACCTGCACACACAGTATTAACATGTTAATATAGCCACAGGCACCTGCATACATTTTATGAGCCATGTAGTACACCTGCACACACAGAAGTAACATGTAAATATAGGCACATGCACCTGCATACGTTCTATAAGCCATGTAGTACACCTGCACACACAGTAGTAACATGTAAATATAGGCACAGGCACCTGCATACATTCTATAAGCCATGTAGTACACCTGCACACACAGAAGTAACATGTAAATATAGCCACAGGCACCTTCATACGTTCTTTAAGCCATGGAGTACACCTGCACACACAGTAGTAACATGTAGATATAGCCACAGGCACCTGCATACATTCTATAAGCCATGGAGTACACCTGCACACACAGTAGTAACATGTAAATATAGGCAACGGCACCTGCATACATTCTATAAGACATGGAGTACACCTGCACACACAGTAGTAACATGTAGATATAGGCACAGGCACCTGCATACATTCTATAAGCCATGGAGTACACCTGCACACACAGTAGTAACATGTAAATATAGACACAGGCACCTGCATACATTCTATAAGCCATGGAGTACACCTGCACACACAGTAGTAACATGTTGATATAGGCATAGGCACCTGCATACATTCTATAAGCCATGGAGTACACCTGCACACACAGTAGTAACATGTAGATATAGGCATAGGCACCTGCATACATTCTATAAGCCATGGAGTACACCTGAACTCACAAGTTAGACTAGACTAGTTTTAAAAATGTTTCAGCTTTGGGGCCCCTCGTGTTAAAAGCTGCCACTAAAGTGATCCTAATAGATTTTTAAACGCTGAATCAGAATAACATTGTTGGCAATCGCCACTTTCACTTTTATACACTTAAATCGTATTAAAGGTTTGGCTTTTGCCGTCCAAAAGAAAAAAAATCAAAGAAACCACTATTTTAACAATAAAAACCAACTCAAATTGTTTTTTATACTTAGCGAAGATTAACTAATGCAATTGATGATTTTTAAAAATGGATTAAGTTAATATCGGGGTGTAAAACGAGGAACAACAAGAAAAGAAGTGCATATTATTTATGCAACTACTAGACTTTGAGCCAGAGGGTAAAAATGGCTCATGAATAAACGTGCCGTACACCGTTGGATTACCTATACTTTCGAAAATATTGTATAATATGGAACTTTTCAATATCGGAATATTGAAAATGGCGTCGCGACGCCTCAAATTCTGGTGTCTGAATTTCATGCGTGCACATGTCTATATAAATGCCTCAAACTGTGTATTTATTCTAAAAAGAACCATTTTACTTAGTTGAAACAGCGTGCATACGATAATTTGTTGAGTATAAGAATGTAATATGACAGCATGAGTGTAGGTGTCTGTTTACTTAGTTGAAACAGCGTGCATACGATAAATTGTCGAGTATAAGAATGTAATATGACAGCATGAGTGTAGGTGTCTGTTTACTTAGTTGACACAGCGTGCATACGATTAAATGTTGAGTATAAGAATGTAATATGACAGCATGAGTGTAGGTGTCTGTTTACTTAGTTGAAACCGCGTGCATACGATAAATTGTCGAGTATAAGATTGTAATATGGCAGCATGAGTGTAGGTGTCTGTTTACTTAGTTGAAATAGCGTGAATACGATTAATTGTTGAGTATAAGAATGTAATATGACAGCATGAGTGTAGGTGTCTGTTTACTTAGTTGAAACAGCGTGCATACGACTAATTGTCGAGTATAAAAATCTAATATGACAGCATGAGTGTAGGTGTCTGTTTACTTAGTTGAAACCGCGTGCATACGATAAATTGTCGAGTATAAGAATGTTATATGGCAGCATGAGTGTAGGTGTCTGTTTACTTAGTTGAAACCGCGTGCATACGATAAATTGTCGAGTATAAGAATGTAATATGGCAGCATGAGTGTAGGTGTCTGTTTACTTAGTTGAAACCGCGTGCATACGATAAATTGTCGAGTATAAGAATGTAATATGGCAGCATGAGTGTAGGTGTCTGTTTACTTAGTTGAAACAGCGTGCATACGACTAATTGTCGAGTATAAGAATGTAATATGACAGCATGAGTGTAGGTGTCTGTTTACTTAGTTGAAACAGCGTGCATACGACTAATTGTCGAGTATAAAAATGTAATATGACAGTATGAGTATAGGTGTCTGTTTACTTAGTTGAAATAGCGTGCATACGATTAATTGTTAAGTATATGAATGCAATATGACAGCATGAGTGTAGGTGTCTGTTTACTTAGTTGAAGCAGCATGCATACGATTAATTGTTGAGTATAATAATAAAATATGACAGCATGAGTGTAGGTGGTTGTTAACTTAGTTGAAGCAGCATGCATACGATTAATTGTTGAGTATAATAATAAAATATGACAGCATGAGTGTAGGTGTCTGTTTACTTAGTTGAAACAGCGTGCATACGATTAATTGTTAAGTAAAGGAATGCAATATGACAGCATGAGTGTAGGTGTCTGTTTACTTAGTTGCAACAGCGTGCATACGATAAATTGTTGAGTACAAGAATGTCATATGACAGCATGAGTGTAGGTGTCTGTTTACTTAGTTGAAGAAGCGTGCATACGATTAATTAGTGAGTTTAAGAATGTCATATGACAGCATGAGTGTAGGTGTCTGTTTACTAAGTTGAAACAAAGTGCATACGATTAATTGTAGAGTATAAGAATGAAAAATGACAGCATGAGTGTAGGTGTCTGTTTACTTAGTTGCAACAGCGTGCATACGATTAATTGTTGAGAATAAGAATGTAATATGACAGCATGAGTGTAGGTGTCTGTTTTCTCCGTTGAAACAGCGTTCATACGATTAGTTGTTAAGTATAAGAATCAAATATGACAGCATGAATGTAGGTATCTGTTACTATAGTTGAAACAGCGTTCATACGATTAGTTGTTGAGTTTAAGAAGTTGTATGAAAGCATAAGTGTAGGTATCTGTTACTTCACTTGAAATAGCGTTCATACGATAAGTTGTTGAGTATAAGAATTTAATATGACAGCATGAGTGTAGGTATCTGTTAGTTTAGTTGAAACAGCGTTCATACGATAAGTTGTTGAGAATAAGAATCTATTATGACAGCATGAGTGTAGGTGTCTGTTTTTTTAGTTGGAACAGCGTGCATACGATTAATTGTTGAGTATAAGAATGTAATATGTCAGCATAAGTGAAGGTGTCTGATTACTTAGTTGCAACAGCGTACATACGATTAATTGTTGAGTATAAGAATGTAAAGAGACAGCATGAGTGTAGGTGTCTCTTTACTTAGTTGAAATAGCGTGCATACGACTAATTGTTGAGTATTAGAATGTAATATGACAGCATGAGTGTAGGTGTCTGTTTACTTAGTTGAAACAGCCTGCACACGATTAATTGTTGAGTATAAGAATGTTATATGACACCATGAGTGTAGGTGTCTGTTAACTTAGTTGAAACAGCGTGCATACGATTAATTGTTGAGTATAAGAATCTAATATGACAGTATGAGTGTAGGTATCTGTAACTTTAGTTGAAACAGCGTTCATACGATTAGTTGTTAAGTATAAGATTCTAATATGACAGCATGAGTGTAGGTGTCTGTTTACGTAGTTGAAATAGCGTGCATACGATTGTTGAGTATAAAAATGTAATATTACAGCATGAGTGAAGGTGTCTGTTTATTTAGTTGAAACCGCGGGATAACCATTAACTGTTGAGTATAAGAATGTTATATGACAGCATGAGTGTAGGTGTCTGTTTACTTAGTTGAAACAGCGTGCATACGATTAATTGTTAAGTATAAGAATGCAATATGACAGCATGAGTGTAGGTGTCTGTTTACTTAGTTGAAGCAGCATGCATACGATTAATTGTTGAGTATAAGAATAAAATATGACAGCATGAATGTAGGTGTCTGTTTACTTAGTTGAAACAGCGTGCAAACGATTAATTTTAGAGTATTAGAAAGTAATATGACAGGATCAGTGGATGTGTTTGTTAAAAGTTAAAACAGCGTGCATACGATTGATTGTTGACCAAAAGAATGTAATATGACAGCATGAGTGTAGGTGTCTGTTTACTTAGTTGAAACAGCTCGCATACGATTTATTGTTAAGTATAAGAATGTCTATGACAGCATGAGTGTAGGTGTCTGTTTACTTAGTTGAAACCGCGTGCATACGATTAATTCTTGAGTATAAGAATGTTATATGACAGCATGAGTGTAGGTGTCTGTTAACTTAGTTGAAACAGCGTGCATACGATTAATCGTTGAGTATAAGAATGAAATATGACAGCATGAGTGTAGGTGTCTGTTAACTTAGTTGCAACAGCGTGCATACGATTAATTGTTGAGTATAAGAATGTAATATGACAGCATGAGTGTAGGTGTATGTTTCCTTAGTTGAAACAGCGTTCATACGATTAGTTGTTTAGTATAAGAATCTTATATGACAGCATGAATGTAGGTATCTGTTACTGTAGTTGAAACAGCGTTCATACGATTAGTTGTTGAGTTTAAGAAGTTGTATGAAAGCTGTCACGGGTCTGACGACCCATGACAATTTTCCGTGCCACCCTGTATCGGCAGTGTTCCGATCGCGCCACCCGTGGAGGAGATTACATGCCTCACTCTCGCCACCCGAATCACGTCATCGGTACCCCGATTGGCTGATGATGAGATCATACGAGGAACCGAGCTGGGACGAGCGAGAAGCACTAGAAAAAGAGGAGTTGTTTCCGAGCCGTTGAAAAGGACGGAGCTGGTCCGTGGAGGCCCCGGGTTCGAATAGAGGTTCTTGCTGTGCGTTTACTGAAGTACTGTTTTCCGTACATAGCCTAGATTTGCGCGAGTGATTTTGTGACCTGAGACCAGATCCGTTCTGTGTTAATTGTGATCCGTGTTGGTGGAGTATATAAGGTACATAAACAGTACGCGTTTCTAACCCCAAGACTATTGTTGCGTGATTTATCTGTGCATCCTTTTCTGTACATCGTTTTACCACGCCTGTCATAATTCGTATGAGTACCTGGCGGAACCAAATCTACGTGTGGACTACATGTCATAATTCGTATGAGTAACTGGAGGAACCAAATCTACGTGTGGACTAAATGTCATATTTCGTATGAGTACCTGGCGGAACCAAATCTACGTGTGGACTAAATGACATATTTCGTATGAGTACCTGGTGGAACCAAATCTATGTGTGGACTATCTGTCATACTTCGTATGAGTAACTGGAGGAACCAAATCTACGTGTGGACTACATGTCATAATTCGTATGAGTAACTGGAGGAACCAAATCTACGTGTGGACTAAATGTCATATTTCGTATGAGTACCTGGCGGAACCAAATCTACGTGTGGACTAAATGTCATATTTCGTATGAGTACCTGGTGGAACCAAATCTATGTGTGGACTATCTGTCATACTTCGTATGAGTAACTGGAGGAACCAAATCTACGTGAGGACTACCTGTCATAATTCGTATGAGTACCTGGAGGAACCAAATCTACGTGAGGACTACCTGTCATATTTCGTACGAGTACCTGGCGGAACCAAACCTACGGGAGGATCACCTGTCATAATTCGTATGAGTACCTGGAGGAACCAAATCTACGTGAGGACTACCTGTCATAATTCGTACGAGTACCTGGTGGAACCAAACATACGTGTGGGCCACCTGAAGCCAGGTTCGAGAAGCGTGGTATGTAACCGTTGTTTTGTTTACCAAAGTTCCTAGACCCAGTTAAGTGTTTTGTTTGGACTTGGCCATAAATTTAATTGATCTTTATTACCGACTTTCTTGACCCCCGTTACTTATCGATCACACGAGCCTCATAATTTTTTGAATCGTTGTATTTTTGTTTTCCGTGCTGAGTGTACTCAGATCACACCTCACGTCTTTTCATTCCCTCTTTGTTTTTGACATTTAATAGGACAGTGTGTAATATAGTTTAAGGGGGGGGGGGACATTCGTCCACCGAGAAAATTGTGGATGGGGTAATCCCACATATTATTACAATATTTACTATTGTTAATTTGTTATATATTACACTTGTGAATCTGTTTGGTTAGACATTTTGAGACATTATAGTTGAGGATACTATACGCTCTGTATTCAGTCCCTGTACCCTAAATTCTATGTATCACATATGTTCGTGTGTTATCCATTATTTTATTTATGTGGCACTTTGGGTGCGATACACGTTTCTTTTGTAAGTGTAACTCGCCCGTGTGCATATCTAAATACAGAGCACGGGGCCAGTTTCCCCACCGCCGTCGGTTTTCGCACGTTTGGGTTTGTTTTTTTCTTTGTCATATTTTTCTTAAGACCGGTAGCCACGGGGCGAGGGGTAAACTTTAACCGGCGCTCTGTATAAGGTACCCACAGCTGTGTGGGATCTATCCACCATATGACAATGATATTTAATGGTAACGTCATTTACATGTGTTTATATTGTTAATTATTGGTGTTATCCTGTACGCCGGCTTCATTGGCGGATTCAACGGGTGTGATATTTGATAACGTCCCGTAAGGTGTTTCCCAATATTCTTATTTTTATACTAATATACCCTGGTGATTGAATACTTTCTACATCTGTATTTTTATCAATTATATGTGTTATATCACGTTTACCCTTTATGAAATAAACTTGGTTTGTATCATTCTACTACGTTTAGCCTATTACTCACAGTCCAATCTTATAGCTTAGTCGTGCACAGCACGGGGAGGTTCCTGTTTACTCCTTATAAACAAACAGGTGGAGCCCGATACTCGTATTTTTACCGAATTATAACATATTCCACCAACTTATTTAATTCACACGTTTCCGGACCCACGCGTACTCCCACTGACGAACCAGCTGGCCGGGCGCCCTCCACCGTTGAAGACGAGGTGGACCACTGCTGCTACTACTATCACTTACGAGTAAGTACGAGGTGGAGGAGCATCACACTGGAGCCCGACGTGGGGCTCGAAAAAGTTGGTGAGGAACATCGTATTGTTAGACATATCTAACCCAGTTTTCATCATGAACATAGAAAATCGTGTCAAAGAAGAGCTAGAATGGGAGCTAGCACGTAGGGGTGTCAAGGGAGCCAAAACGGTGTCAGAGATGAGGAAGACATTAAGAAACCTTATGCTTTTGGAGAAATCGGGGAAAGGAGAAACGTTTGTTGATTTAGACCCTCAGGAAGAAATTGAACATTGTGAAAATCGGATAAAAATAATTGATGAGAGCATTGTGAATTTTGATGGCGAGAAGGGAGACCAGGATTATCGCCATATCAGGTTGCGAATTTCATATCTCAATGAGAGGCTGAAATGTATTAAGTGTAATGATACCATATTAATAGGAAAGAGGTCGGCCTTGATAGTAAAGTGTAGTGAGGCGGCAAACACCTTGAATAGTAAATGTCCAAGTAGCAACAATGAGAGTGACGGTACCGCAATAAGTGAGCCAGACGAAAATGAAGTAGAAGACACTTATAAAAATAAACCCTGTATTCAGATTAGGAAGACACAGACGCCGGTCCACCAATGGGGAGTCGCATTTTCGGGGGAAAGTAACGGACTAAGCGTTACCGCTTTCTTAGAACGAGTGGATGAATTAATGGTCGCTCGTAATACCAGTGAAATGGATGTATTTTTTTCAGCCATTGATTTATTTACTGGACAAGCTCTCATTTGGTACCGGGCTATTAGGAATAAAGTGCAGTCGTGGTCGGAACTGGTTCTTCTGCTAAAAGAAGAATTTCAACCGATCGGCTACGAGGAAGACCTATGGGAAGAAATTAACTCGCGTACCCAAGGTCAACACGAATCTTTTGGAATTTATTTGGCTATTATGACAAATCTGTTTAACCGTTTACAAACGCCCGTACCTGAGGAAAAGAAATTGAAGATAATTTTGAGGAATATATTGCCATATTATATGGACCGTTTGAGTTTAGTGGAGGTTAGAGATATGGAGTCATTGAAGAAAATGTGTAAGAGACTTGAAGAAACGAAAAGCCTCATGGAAAGATTTAAATCACCCAAAAATTCGGGACGTTTAGAACCAGACCTAGCATATAGGCCCCGTAAGGAAACCATAGGTATCTCGACAATAAAGACTGGCGAGGAACGGCCAATGTGCTGGAACTGTAAGAAGCCTGGACATCGTTATCGTGAATGTAGAAACCAGAGGAGAAATTTATTTTGTTATGGATGTGGGAATCCAGGGGTGACACGAAAGGACTGCGACCACTGCCAAGCAAGGACAGCGGGAAACGAAGAAGCTGCCGAGGTAGAGGGTTAAGGGGGCACGACCTCGAGACAGCTGATTTAGTTAGTGCCCCCTGTTCCGAAAAAGGGCTACAGAGCAATCAGTCATTGAACGACGGTGGATGGAAGGAATGGGTGCAAACGGTAAAGACATTTTGCCAGGCAAAGACGATATCGACACTGGTTAATTACAGGGAGGGGGATGAACGGCCATATTTGGAAGTGAACATAGCCGGGATCAAAGTCACTGGGTTGTTAGATTCTGGTGCCACACAAACCGTAATCGGGCTTGGAGGGTTAGAGAGGGTTAAGGAAGCCGGCATTTGTGTACACCAGACGGGTACAAACCGTATACTCACCGCCGATGGCAACAGTCAGAAAGTCCTGGGTGTGGTAAAGCTACCTGTCGAGTTAAACGGAATGATCCAGCTTATCGATGCTTTAGTAGTCCCGTCCATTTGTCAAGATTTTATCTTTGGGGTCGATGTTTGGAAGCGGTTCGGGTTAATAGTGAACTTGAAAGATGGCCAATGTAATATTCCCAATAGAAGCGGACGATTGGGAAACATTGAAGAAGTGAGAACCATCCAGAACTACCACAACCTTAACGAAACTGATAAGAAAAGGTTAGAATACGTCATCGATAAATTCAGGAAGTCATCGGAAAAAGGCCTCGGTAGGACAAACGTGATCGAACATAAAATCGAAGTAGGCGATGCGGAACCCATCAAACAAAGATACCACCCGATGTCACCAACCATACAGAAGGTTTTGAATACCGAACTGGATAAAATGCTGGATATGGGTGTCATAGAACCGTCTCGCAGCCCATGGTCATCACCAGTCCTATTGGTGGCAAAACCAAATGGGGAACATAGGTTATGCCTAGACAGTCGTCGACTCAACAAGGTCACCAAGAAAGATTCTTATCCCCTTCCCTACGTCTCTAGTATACTAGAAAAGTTACGCGATGCTAGGTATTTAAGCTCTATTGATCTGAAGAGTGCTTTTTGGCAGATTCCTCTTGAGCAATCTTCTAAGGAAAAAACCGCGTTTACGGCCCCGGGGAGAGGACTATTCCAGTTCACCGTACTACCTTTTGGATTACACAACGCTGCCCAGACTCAACAACGTTTTATGGACACCATTTTTGGTCCCGAACTAGAACCACATGTGTTTGTATATTTAGACGATATAATTATTGTGACAGATTCTTTCGAGGAGCACCTTAGAATATTGTGTGAAGTGTTGAGGCGTTTGGAGGAAGCTCATCTCACTGTGAATGTGGAAAAGTGTAAGTTCTGTAGGTCTAGTCTTAACTACTTAGGGTATGTAGTTGATGAACACGGGTTACGGACGAACCCCGACAAGATTGCAGCCATTGTAAACTACCCTAAGCCCAACACGATAACTGAGATGAAACGTTTCCTTGGAACATGTTCGTGGTATCGACGTTTTATCGCAGAATACGCAATCAAGACCACGCCCTTAAACGAGATGACGCGCCTCACCGTGGATCCCATGAAGCGTATCAAGTCACCGCTAAATAAAGGTGAGAGGAAAAGACTTCATCGTAGATCTGTTCTTCATTGGACGGATGAGGCCGAGGAGGCTTTCAAAACATTAAAACACGATCTGGCAACCGCTCCCGTATTGGCCTGCCCTGATTTTGAAAAACAATTTGTCATACAGACCGACGCCTCTGATCGCGGAGTTGCAGCCGTGCTCGCGCAAGGGGAAGGTATGGACGAACAGGTCATTGCTTATGCAAGCAGAGCGCTCAGCAAAGCGGAGAGAAATTACTCCGTGACAGAACGGGAGTGTTTGGCCGTTGTATATGGAATCGAGAAGTTCCGGGCATACGTTGAGGGTACAAAGTTTAAAGTAATAACTGACCACTACTCATTGTTGTGGTTGGCGAACCTGAAGGATCCATGTGGTCGTGTGGCCAGGTGGGCCGTCAAGCTTCAACAGTTCGATTTCGAGTTAATACATCGAAAAGGTCAAGAGAATGTAGTGCCCGACGCACTTTCGCGCGCATTTCCGACGGAAGTAGCCACCATAGAAATACTTCCCGATGAAATGGACAGCTGGTACAAGAAGATGCATCAAGAGGTCACCGAAAACCCCCAGAAATATGAAAGGTGGCGAGTCGAAGACGATCGCCTGTATAAAATGTTAAGTGTGAAAACTGGTGGCATAGAGGACTATGAATTCGAATGGAAACTGGTGGTGCCAAAATTGGCCCGAAAGAAAGTGTTGGAAGAATGCCATGACGACCCCATGTCCGCACATCTTGGTATTTTCAAGACCATAAAAAAGGCGTCAAGAAAATATTACTGGCCGAAGATGTCCACTGACATTGCCAGATATGTGCGTAAATGCGACATTTGTTTAGCACAGAAAGTGCCACAGTTGGTGCCTGCTGGGTTAATGGGTGCCCCACGGAAAGTCGATCGCCCCTGGCAAATGATTAGCACAGATTTGTTGGGCCCGTATCCAAGGTCCCGTAAAGGGAACACTTTCTTGTTGGTTATTTGTGACTGGTTCACTAAGTATACCCTGTTGTACCCATTAAGGACCGCAACCGCTGCTGCCGTAACGAGACATATTGAAGAGGATATTTTTCTTGTATATGGGGTCCCCGAGATAATTGTTTGTGATAATGGTAAACAATACATCAGTAAGACACTACAAGAGCTGACAAGGAGGTACCAGGTGCCCAAATTATGGTATAACGCGTTATACCACCCACAAACGAATCCTGCAGAGAGAGTGAATAGAGTGGTAAAAACAGCTTTAAAATCATATATCAGAGGGGATCACCGTGAATGGGATAACGAAGTGGCCAAAATAGGGCACGCCATAAGAAACGCCACCCATGAAGTAACCGGATATACACCGGCGTTTCTGAATTTCGGTAGAACACCTCCCGCGTCCGGTAATGAATACGGTAAAGGAATTGAAAACAGTCACCAAGTGGATTTTGATGACCGGCATCGGAGAATACGACAGTTGTCCGATATGGAGCCAATAATGGCGGAAGTAGCCAAAAGAATACAACAAGCTTATTCAAAAAATAGTAGAGCGTACAACCTACGACGCCGACCGGCGGAATATGATGTAGGGCAAGTGGTTTGGAAACGGGGGTATACACAATCGGACGCGGGCCGCTACTATTCCGCAAGTTTGGCTCCAAAATTTGTAAAGTGCATCGTTAAAAAGAAGATTTCACATTTGATTTACAGGCTATCAGACATGAATGGGAAAGATATGGGGAATTGGCACGTGAAGGATATAAAGCCCCAACCCGACAAAGACGACGATAATGAAGATGAGGAGAAACTTGAGAAAACGTAGAATTAAAAAAAAAAAAAAAAAAAAAAAAAGACGTCCTTGGGAGAGGGTAGTGTCACGGGTCTGACGACCCATGACAATTTTCCGTGCCACCCTGTATCGGCAGTGTTCCGATCGCGCCACCCGTGGAGGAGATTACATGCCTCACTCTCGCCACCCGAATCACGTCATCGGTACCCCGATTGGCTGATGATGAGATCATACGAGGAACCGAGCTGGGACGAGCGAGAAGCACTAGAAAAAGAGGAGTTGTTTCCGAGCCGTTGAAAAGGACGGAGCTGGTCCGTGGAGGCCCCGGGTTCGAATAGAGGTTCTTGCTGTGCGTTTACTGAAGTACTGTTTTCCGTACATAGCCTAGATTTGCGCGAGTGATTTTGTGACCTGAGACCAGATCCGTTCTGTGTTAATTGTGATCCGTGTTGGTGGAGTATATAAGGTACATAAACAGTACGCGTTTCTAACCCCAAGACTATTGTTGCGTGATTTATCTGTGCATCCTTTTCTGTACATCGTTTTACCACGCCTGTCATAATTCGTATGAGTACCTGGCGGAACCAAATCTACGTGTGGACTACATGTCATAATTCGTATGAGTAACTGGAGGAACCAAATCTACGTGTGGACTAAATGTCATATTTCGTATGAGTACCTGGCGGAACCAAATCTACGTGTGGACTAAATGACATATTTCGTATGAGTACCTGGTGGAACCAAATCTATGTGTGGACTATCTGTCATACTTCGTATGAGTAACTGGAGGAACCAAATCTACGTGTGGACTACATGTCATAATTCGTATGAGTAACTGGAGGAACCAAATCTACGTGTGGACTAAATGTCATATTTCGTATGAGTACCTGGCGGAACCAAATCTACGTGTGGACTAAATGTCATATTTCGTATGAGTACCTGGTGGAACCAAATCTATGTGTGGACTATCTGTCATACTTCGTATGAGTAACTGGAGGAACCAAATCTACGTGAGGACTACCTGTCATAATTCGTATGAGTACCTGGAGGAACCAAATCTACGTGAGGACTACCTGTCATATTTCGTACGAGTACCTGGCGGAACCAAACCTACGGGAGGATCACCTGTCATAATTCGTATGAGTACCTGGAGGAACCAAATCTACGTGAGGACTACCTGTCATAATTCGTACGAGTACCTGGTGGAACCAAACATACGTGTGGGCCACCTGAAGCCAGGTTCGAGAAGCGTGGTATGTAACCGTTGTTTTGTTTACCAAAGTTCCTAGACCCAGTTAAGTGTTTTGTTTGGACTTGGCCATAAATTTAATTGATCTTTGAATATCGACTTATTACCGACTTTCTTGACCCCCGTTACTTATCGATCACACGAGCCTCATAATTTTTTGAATCGTTGTATTTTTGTTTTCCGTGCTGAGTGTACTCAGATCACACCTCACGTCTTTTCATTCCCTCTTTGTTTTTGACATTTAATAGGACAGTGTGTAATATAGTTTAAGGGGGGGGGGGACATTCGTCCACCGAGAAAATTGTGGATGGGGTAATCCCACATATTATTACAATATTTACTATTGTTAATTTGTTATATATTACACTTGTGAATCTGTTTGGTTAGACATTTTGAGACATTATAGTTGAGGATACTATACGCTCTGTATTCAGTCCCTGTACCCTAAATTCTATGTATCACATATGTTCGTGTGTTATCCATTATTTTATTTATGTGGCACTTTGGGTGCGATACACGTTTCTTTTGTAAGTGTAACTCGCCCGTGTGCATATCTAAATACAGAGCACGGGGCCAGTTTCCCCACCGCCGTCGGTTTTCGCACGTTTGGGTTTGTTTTTTTCTTTGTCATATTTTTCTTAAGACCGGTAGCCACGGGGCGAGGGGTAAACTTTAACCGGCGCTCTGTATAAGGTACCCACAGCTGTGTGGGATCTATCCACCATATGACAATGATATTTAATGGTAACGTCATTTACATGTGTTTATATTGTTAATTATTGGTGTTATCCTGTACGCCGGCTTCATTGGCGGATTCAACGGGTGTGATATTTGATAACGTCCCGTAAGGTGTTTCCCAATATTCTTATTTTTATACTAATATACCCTGGTGATTGAATACTTTCTACATCTGTATTTTTATCAATTATATGTGTTATATCACGTTTACCCTTTATGAAATAAACTTGGTTTGTATCATTCTACTACGTTTAGCCTATTACTCACAGTCCAATCTTATAGCTTAGTCGTGCACAGCACGGGGAGGTTCCTGTTTACTCCTTATAAACAAACAGGTGGAGCCCGATACTCGTATTTTTACCGAATTATAACATATTCCACCAACTTATTTAATTCACACGTTTCCGGACCCACGCGTACTCCCACTGACGAACCAGCTGGCCGGGCGCCCTCCACCGTTGAAGACGAGGTGGACCACTGCTGCTACTACTATCACTTACGAGTAAGTACGAGGTGGAGGAGCATCACAAAGCATAAGTGTAGGTATCTGTTACTTTACTTGAAACAGCGTTCATACGATAAGTTGTTGAGTATAAGAATCTTATATGACAGCATGAGTGTAGGTATCTGTTACTTTAGTTGAAACAGCGTTCATACGATTAGTTGTTGAGTATAAGAATCTAATATGACAGCATGAGTGTAGGTATCTGTTACTTTAGTTGAAACAGCGTTCATACGATTAGTTGTTGAGTATAAGAAACTCTTATGACAGCATGAGTGTGGGTATCTGTTACTTTAGTTAAAACAGCGTGCATACGATTAATTGTTGAGTATTAGAATGAAATATGACAGTATGAGTGTAGGTGTCTGTTTTCTCAGTTAAAACAGCGTGCATACGATTAATTGTTGAGTATAAGAATGTAATATGACAGCATGAGTGTAGGTGTCTGTTAACTTAGTTGAAACAGCGTGCACAATTAATTGTTAAGTATAGGAATGTTATATGACAGCAGGGGTGTAGGTGTCTGTTAACTTAGTTGCAACAGCGTGCATACGATTGATTGATTGATTTTTTTGATTTTGGGCGCTTCTAACGGCGAGGGTCATTCGCGCCTCCAAGATGAATGTTATAAGTAGAGTATGGTTACAAAGGTTTATTTTTAAATGTAAATGTTATATAACGAAAACGAAAATCGATGTCATCAGAACATTGCCAAAGTCATCATAAGAGAGGGTTAACACTGATAAGATTCGTTGTCAGTAGAATATTGCCTAGGTCATCATAAGAGAGAGGGCTTGCAGATTCGTGGTCAGTGGAACATTGCCAAAGTCATCATAATAAAGGGCTTACAAAGTCGTTGTCATAATAACATTGCAACGGTCGACATAAAATGGAAGGTAATTAAATAAGAAACAACACGTTTTCTACATATACGAGGGTATTCAGCAAGCTGAGTGGATTTTTGAAGACACTCTACGGAAAGATAAGATGTTGAGCACTTATAGTCGATTAATCAGATTAGCTTGTTCCAAAAAGTTAAGAAGTTTTCTGCAGTTGTCATAGGACAGTAGCTCCGCATATGATTGGCTTAGACCCAATTGGAGTCTTAAGGCATCATATTAAGAGCATTCGGCCAATAGATGTTGTACAGTTAGTATGGCATCACATGTGGCACACTTTGGGGCAATCTTTTCTCGGTCAAAAAGGTAGGCATGCGTCAAGTGCGTATGACCTATCCGAACCCGGGTCATCACAACCTCCTCGCGACGAGAAAGCTGGGTCGATGGGGGTCGCACCTTGATTGAGAGTGAGGGCATCACTCGACGTAGTTTGTTGTTCTGTAATGCGTCCCAACAAACCTGACCAATTCTAACCATGTGGTTCTTATATTCACTGTTGACATCGGGAACAGGGACGAGGTCAAAGTCGATGTTCGCCAGTACTGCCGCCGTCTTTGCTGCCAAGTCTGCCTGTTCGTTGCCTTTAATGTCTACATGGCCTGGGACCCAGCAGAATTTGATTTTAAAGCCTCGCGAATGTAATTTCTCCAGATAGTACTGAATGTCAACAACAAGGTGGTGAGGTGAGAACATGACGTGGAGTGCCTGGAGTGCGCTTTTACTAACGGACCATATCATATAGCTGCTGCATCTGCATCGCAGGATATATCTGAGAGCTTCTCGAATGGCATATAGTTCGGCAGTAAACACGGAGCACATGTCGTGGAGGCGGAACCCTGCATGGCTATCGCCACAGTAATATGCACAACCGACGTTTGTGCCGGTTTTAGAGCCGTCAGTGTATATGAAGCGAAATGTTTGGTGGTCATGACAAAGAGCTCTGAATCTTGTTTGGAAAACTATATCTGATGTGGTGTTTTTATTATACTTGGAAAGGTCAAACAGAATATCTGGTTCCGGAGTGAGCCACGGAGGGTTGGGGCTTAAAACGAGGCTCAACATTTTAGGCACCTTAAAATCTAAAATGCGGAAGAGATGTCTACAAAGTACTCCAGTAGGTAGAGTTGCCGATGGTTTATTGTCAAATAGTCTGACAAATCTCCGGTCGAACAAAGCTGGGTGGGATGGGTGTAGGCGCATGGCTTGGATCTTCAGGACATACCTGCCCAACAAGTAGTATGAGTAGTATGAGTGAAGGTGTCTGTTTTCTTAGTTAAAACAGCGTGCATACGATTAATTGTTGAGTATAAGAATGTAATATGACAGCATGAGTGTAGGTGTCTGTTAACTTAGTTGAAACAGCGTGCATACGATTAATTGTTAAGTATAGGAATGTTATATGACAGCAGGGGTGTAGGTGTCTGTTAACTTAGTTGCAACAGCGTGCATACGATTAATTGTTGAGTAAAAGAATGTTAAAAGACAGCATGAGTGTAGGTGTCTGTTTACTTAGTTGAAGTAGCGTGCATACGATTAATTGTTGAGTATAAGAATGTAATTTGACAGCACGAGTGTAGGTGTCTGTTTACTTAGTTGAAACAGCGTGCATACGATTAATTGTTGAGTATAAGAATGTTATATGACAGCATGAGTGTAGGTGTCTGTTTACTTAATTGAAACAGCGTTTATACGATTAGTTGTTGAGTATAAGAATCTAATATGACAGCATGAGTGTAGGTGTCTGTTTACTTAGTTGAAACAGCGTGCATACGATTAATTGTTGAGTATAAAAATGATATATGAAAGCATGAATTTAGGTGTCTGTTTACTTAGTTAAAACAGCGTGCATACGATTTATTGTTGAGTATAAGAATGTAATATGACAGCATGAGTGTAGGTGTCTGTTTACTTAGTTGAAACAGCGTTAATACGATTAGTTGTTGAGTATAAGAATCTAATATGACAGCATGAGTGAAGGTGTCTGTTTACTTAGTTGAAACAGCGTGCATACGATTAATTGTTGAGTATAAGAAGGTCTATGACAGCATGAGTGAAGGCATCTGTTTACTTAGTTGGAACCGCGTGCAGACGATTAATTGTTGAGTATAAGAATGTTATATGACAGCATGAGTGAAGGTGTCTGTTTACTTAGTTGAAAGAGCGTGCATACGATAAATCGTTGAGTATAAGAATTGAAATATGACAGCACGAGTGTAGGTGTCTGTTAACTTAGTTGCAACAGCGTGCATACGATTAATTGTTGAGTATAAGAATGTTATATGACAGCATGAGTGTAGGTATCTGTTTACTTAGTTGAAACAGCGTGCATACGATCAATTGTTAAGTATAAGAATGCAATATGACAGCATTAGTGTAGGTGTCTGTTTACTTAGTTGAAGCAGCATGCATACGATTAATTGTTGAGTATAAGAATAAAATATGACAGCATGAGTGAAGGTGTCTCTTTACTTAGTTGAAACAGCGTGCATACGAATGTTTGTCGAGTATAAGAAAGTAATATGACAGGATGAGTGGATGTGTCTGTTTAAATAGTTGAAACAGCGTGCATACGATTGATTGTTGACCAAAAGAATGTAATATGACAGCATGAGTGTAGGTGTCTGTTTACTTAGTTGAAATAGCGTGCATACGATTAATTGTTAAGTATAAGAATGTCTATGACAGCATGAGTGTAGGTGTCTGTTCACTTAGTTGAAACCGCGTGCATACGATTAATCGTTGAGTATAAGAATGACATATGACAGCATGAGTGTAGGTGTCTGTTTACTTAATTGCAACAACCTGCATACGATTAATTGGTGAGTATTAGAATGTTATATGACAGCATGAGTGTATGTGTCTGTTTACTTAGTTAAAACAGCGTGCATACGATTAATTGTTGAGTATAAGAATGTCATATGACAGCATGAGTGTAGGTGTCTGATTACTTAGTTGAAACAGCGTTTATACTATTAGTTGATGAGTATAAAAATCTAATATGACAGCATGAGTGTAGGTGTCTGTTTTCTGCGTTGAAACAGCGTGCATACGATTAATTGTTGAGTATAAGAATGTTATATGACAGCATGAGTGTAGGTGTCTCTTTACTTAGTTGAAACAGCGTGCATACGATTAATTGTTGAGTAAAAGAATGTTATATGACAGCATGACTGTAGGTGTCGGTTTACTTAGTTGAAACAGCGTGCATACGATTAATTGTTGAGTATAAGAATGTTATATGAAAGCATGAGTGTAGGTGTCTGTTAACTTAACTAAAACAGCGTGCATACGATTAATAAGTGAGTTTAAGAATGTAATATGACAGCATGAGTGTAGGTGTCTGTTAACTTAGTTGAAACAGTGTGCATACGAATAATTGTTGAGTATAAGAATGTCATATGACAGCATGAGTGTAGGTGTCTGTTTACTTAGTTGAAACAGCGTGCATACGATTAATTAGTGAGTTGAAGAATGTAATATGACAGCATGAGTGTAGGTGTCTGTTTACTTAGTTGAAGCAACGTGCATACGATTAATTGTTGAATATAAGAATGTTATATGACAGAATGAGTGTAGGTGTCTGTTTACTTAGTTGAAACAGCACGCATACGATTAATTAATGAGTATAAGAATCTCATATGACAGCATGAGTGTAGGTGTCTGTTTACTTAGTTGAAACAGCGTGCATACGATTAATTGTTGAGTATAAGAATGTCATATGACAGCATGAGTGTAGGTGTCTGTTAACTTAGTTGAAACAGCGTTTATACGATTAGTTGTTGAGTATAAGAATCTAATATGACAGCATGAGTGTAGGTGTCTGTTTTCTTAGTTGAAACAGCGTGCATACGATAAATTGTTGAGTATAAGATTGTAATATGACAGCATGAGGGTAGGTGTCTGTTAACTTAGTTGCAACAGCGTGCATACGATTAATTAATGAGTAAAAGAATGTTATATGACAGCATGAGTGAGGTGTCTGTTTCCTTAGTTGAAACAGCGTGCATACGATTAATTGTTGGTTAAAAAATTTAATATGACAGCATGAGTGTAGGTGTCCGTTTACTTAGTTGCAACAGCGTGCATACGATTAATTACTGAGTATGAGAATGTCTTATGACTGCATGAGTGTAGGTGTCTGTTTACTTAGTTGAAACAGCGTGCATACGATTAATTAGTGAGTTTAAGAATGTAATATGACAGCATGAGTATAGGTGTCTGTTCACTTAGTTGAAACAGCGTGCATACGATTAATTAATGAGTAAAAGAATTTTATATGACAGCATAACTGTAGGTGTCTGTTTACTTAGTTGAAACAGCGTGCATACGATTAATTGTTGAGTATAAGAATGTTTTATGACAGCATGAGTGTAGGTGTCTGTTTACTTAGTTGAAACAGAGTGCATACGATTAATTAGTGAGTTTAAGAATGTAATATGACAGCATGAGTGTAGGTGTCTGTTTACTTAGTTGAAACAGCGTGCATACGATTAATTGTTGAATATAAGAATGTTATATGACAGCATGAGTGTAGGTGTCTGTTTACTTAGTTGAAACATTGTGCATACGATTAATTGTTAAGTATAATAATGTCTATGACAGCATGAGTGTAGGTGTCTGTTTACTTAGTTAAAACCGCGTGCATACGATTGATTGTTGAGTATAAGAATGTTATATGACAGCATGAGTGTAGGTGTCTGTTTACTTAGTTGAAACAGCGTGCATACGATTAGTTGTTGAGTATAAGAATCTAATATGACAGCATGAGTGTAGGTGTCTGTTTTCTTAGTTGAAACAGTGTACATACGATTAATTGTTGAGTATAAGAATGTCATATGACAGCATGAGTGTAGGTGGTTGTTAACTTAGTTGCAACAGCGTGCATACGATTAATTGTTGAGTAAAAGAATGTTATATGACAGCATAAGTGGATGTGTCTGTTTACATAGTTGAAACAGCGTGCATACGATTGATTGTTGACCAAAAGAATGTAATATAACAGCATGAGTGTAGGTGTCTGTTTACTTAGTTGAAAAAGCGTGCATACGATTTATTGTTAAGTATAAGAATGTCTATGACAGCATGAGTGTAGGTGTCTGTTAACTTAACTAAAAAAGCGTGCATACGATTAATAAGTGAGTTTAAGAATGTAATATGACAGCATGAGTGTAGGTGTCTGTTTACTTAGTTGAAACAGTGTGCATACGAATAATAGTTGAGTATAAGAATGTCATATGACAGCATGAGTGTAGGTGTCTGTTTACTTAGTTGAAACAGCGTGCATACGATTAATTAGTGAGTTGAAGAATGTAATATGACAGCATGAGTGTAGGTGTCTGTTTACTTAGTTGCAACAACCAGCATACGATTAATTGGTGAGTATAAGAATGTAATATGACAGCATGAGTGTATGTGTCTTTTTATTTAGTTAAAACAGCGTGCATACGATTAATTGTTGAGTATAAGAATGTCATATGACAGCATGACTGTAGGTGTCGGTTTACTTAGTTGAAACAGCGTGCATACGATTAATTGTTGAGTATAAGAATGTTATATGAAAGCATGAGTGTAGGTGTCTGTTAACTTAACTAAAACAGCGTGCATACGATTAATAAGTGAGTTTAAGAATGTAATATGACAGCATGAGTGTAGGTGTCTGTTTACTTAGTTGAAACAGTGTGCATACGAATAATTGTTGAGTATAAAAATGTCATATGACAGCATGAGTGTAGGTGTCTGTTTACTTAGTTGAAACAGCGTGCATACGATTAATTAGTGAGTTGAAGAATGTAATATGACAGCATGAGTGTAGATGTCTGTTTACTTAGTTGAAGCAACGTGCATACGATTAATTGTTGAATATAAGAATGTTATATGACAGAATGAGTGTAGGTGTCTGTTTACTTAGTTGAAACAGCACGCATACGATTAATTGTTGAGTATAAGAATCTCATATGACAGCATGAGTGTAGGTGTCTGTTTACTTAGTTGAAACAGCGTGCATACGATTAATTGTTGAGTATAAGAATGTCATATGATAGCATGAGTGTAGGTGTCTGTTAACTTAGTTGAAACAGCGTTTATACGATAAGTTGTTGAGTATAAGAATCTAATATGACAGCATGAGTGTAGGTGCCTGTTTTCTTAGTTGAAACAGCGTGCATACGATAAATTGTTGAGTATAAGATTGTAATATGACAGCATGAGGGTAGTTGTCTGGTAACTTAGTTGCAACAGCGTGCATACGATTAATTAATGAGAAAAAGAATGTTATATGACAGCATGTGTTTAGGTGTCTGTTTCCTTAGTAGAAACAGCGTGCATACGATTAATTGTTGGTTAAAAAATTTAATATGACAGCATGAGTGTAGGTGTCCGTTTACTTAGTTGCAACAGCGTGCATACGATTAAATGCTGAGTATAAGAATGTCGTATGACAGCATGAGTGTAGGTGTCTGTTTACTTAGTTGAAACAACGTGCATACGATTAATTAGTGAGTTTAAGAATGTAATATGACAGCATGAGTGTAGGTGTCTGTTTACTAAGTTGAAACAGCGTGCATACGATTAATTGTTGAGTATAAGAATGAAATGTGACAGCATGAGTGTAGGTGTCTGTTTACTTAGTTGAAACAGCGTGCATACGATTAATTTGTGAGTTTAAGAATGTAATATGACAGCATGAGTTTAGGTGTCTGTTTACTTAGTTGAAACAGCGTGCATACGATTAATTAATGAGTAAAAGAATTTTATATGACAGCATAACTGTAGGTGTCTGTTTACTTAGTTGAAACAGCGTGCATACGATTAATTGTTGAGTATAAGAATGTTTTATGACAGCATGAGTGTAGGTGTCTGTTTACTTAGTTGAAACAGCGTGCATACGATTAATTAGTGAGTTTAAGAATGTAATATGACAGCATGAGTGTAGGTGTCTGTTTACTTAGTTGAAACAGCGTGCATACGATTAATTGTTAAATATAAGAATGTTATATGACAGCATGAAAGTAGGTGTCTGTTTACTTAGTTGAAACATTGTGCATACGATTAATTGTTAAGTATAAGAATGTCTATGACAGCATGAGTGTTGGTGTCTGTTTACTTAGTTAAAACCGCGTGCATACGATTGATTGTTGAGTATAAGAATGTTATATGACAGCATGAGTGTAGGTGTCTGTTTACTTAGTTGAAACAGCGTGCATACGATTAGTTATTGAGTATAAGAATCTTATATGACAGCATGAGTGTAGGTGTCTGTTTTCTTAGTTGAAACAGTGTACATACGATTAATTGTTGAGTATAAGAATGTCATATGACAGCATGAGTGTAGGAGGTTGTTAACTTAGTTGCAACAGCGTGCATACGATTATTTGTTGAGTATAAGAATGTCTATGACAGCATGAGTGTAGGTGTCTGTTTACTTAGTTAAAACCGCGTGCATACGATTGATTGTTGAGTATAAGAATGTTATATGACAGCATGAGTGTAGGTGTCTGTTTACTTAGTTGAAACAGCGTGCATACGATTAGTTGTTGAGTATAAGAATCTAATATGACAGCATGAGTGTAGGTGTCTGTTTTCTTAGTTGAAACAGTGTACATACGATTAATTGTTGAGTATAAAAATGTCATATGACAGCATGAGTGAAGGTGGTTGTTAACTTAGTTGCAACAGCGTGCATACGATCAATTGTTGAGTATAAGAATGTTATATGACAGCATGAGTATAGGTGTCTGTTTCCTTAGTTGAAACAGCGTGCATACGATTTAATGTTGGGTATTAGAATGTTATATGACAGCATGAGTGTAGGTGTCTGTTTACTTAGTTGCAACAGCGTGCATACGATTAATTGTTGAGTACAAGAATGTCATCTGACAGCATGAGTGTAGGTGTCTGTTTACTTAGTTGAAGAAGCGTGCATACGATTTACTAGTGAGTTTAAGAATGTCATATGACAGCATGAGTGTAGGTGTCTGTTTACTAAGTTGAAACAGCGTGCATACGATTAATTATTGAGTATAAGAATGTTATATGAAAGCAGGAGTGTAGGTGTCTGTTGACTTAGTTGCAACATCGTGCATACGATTAATTGTTGATTAAAGAATGTAATATGACAGCATGAGTGTAGATATCTGTTTACTTAGTTGAAACAGCGTGCATACGATTAATAGTTAAGTAAAAGAATGCAATATGACAGCATGAGTGTAGGTGTCTGTTTACTTAGTTGAAGCAGCATGCATAGGATCATTGTTGAGTATAAGAATAAAATATGACAGCATGAGTGTAGGTGTCTGTTTACTTAGTTAAAACAGCGTGCATACGATTAATTATTGAGTATAAGAATGTAATATGACAGCATGAGTGTAGGTGTCTGTTTACTTAGTTGAAACAGCACGCATACGATTTATTGTTGAGTATAAGAATCTCATATGACAGCATGAGTGTAGGTGTCTGTTTACTTAGTTGAAACAGCGTGCATACGATTAATTGTTAAGTATAAGATTGTCATATAACAACATGAGTGTAGGTGTCTGTTTTCTTAGTTGAAACCGCGTGCATACGATTAATTGTTGAGTATAAGAATGTAATATGACAGCATGAGTGTTGGTGTCTGTTTACTTGGTTGAAACAGCGTGCATACGATTAATCGTTGAGTATAAGAATGAAATATGACAGCATGAGTGTAGGTGTATGTTAACTTAGTATCTAAAGCGCGCATACGATTAATTGTTGAGTATAATAATGTTATATGACAGCATGAGTGAAGGTGTCTGTTTACTTAGTTGAAAGAGCGTGCATACGATTAATCGTTGAGTATAAGAATTGAAATATGACAGCACGAGTGTAGGTGTCTGTTTACTTAGTTGCAACAGCGTGCATACGATTAATTGTTGAGTATAAGAATGTTATATGACAGCATGAGTGTAGGTATCTGTTTACTTAGTTGAAACAGCGTGCATACGATCAATTGTTAAGTATAAGAATGCAATATGACAGCATTAGTGTAGGTGTCTGTTTACTTAGTTGAAGCAGCATGCATACGATTAATTGTTGAGTATAAGAATAAAATATGACAGCATGAGTGAAGGTGTCTCTTTACTTAGTTGAAACAGCGTGCATACGAATAATTGTCGAGTATAAGAAAGTAATATGACAGGATGAGTGGATGAGTGGATGAGTGGATGCTGTCATATAACATTCTTATACTCAACAATTAATCGTATGCACGCTGTTTCAACTAAGTAAACAGACACCTACACTCGTGCTGTCAAATTACATTTTTATACTCAACAATTAATCGTATGCACGCTACTTCAACTAAGTAAACAGACACCTACACTCATGCTGTCTTTTAACATTCTTTTACTCAACAATTAATCGTATGCACGCTGTTGCAACTAAGTTAACAGACACCTACACCCCTGCTGTCATATAACATTCCTATACTTAACAATTAATCGTATGCACGCTGTACAGGTGTCTGTTAACTTAGTTGAAACAGCGTTTATACGATTAGTTGTTGAGTATAAGAATCTCATATGACAGCATGAGTGTAGGTGTCTGTTTTCTTAGTTGAAACAGCGTGCATACGATAAATTGTTGAGTATAAGATTGTAATATGACAGCATGAGGGTAGGTGTCTGTTAACTTAGTTGCAACAGCGTGCATACGATTAATTAATGAGTAAAAGAATGTTATATGACAGCATGAGTGTAGGTGTCTGTTTCCTTAGTAGAAACAGCGTGCATACGATTAATTGTTGGTTAAAAAATTTAATATGACAGCATGAGTGTAGGTGTCCGTTTACTTAGTTGCAACAGCGTCCATACGATTAAATGCTGAGTATAAGAATGTCTTATGACAGCATGAGTGTAGGTGTCTGTTTACTTAGTTGAAACAGCGTGCATACGATTAATTAGTGAGTTTAAGAATGTAATATGACAGCATGAGTGTAGGTGTCATGTTTACTAAGTTTAAACAGCGTGCATACGATTAATTTTTGAGTATAAGAATGTAATGTGACAGCATGAGTGTAGGTGTCTGTTTACTTAGTTGAAACAGCGTGCATACGATTAATTAGTGAGTTTAAGAATGTAATATGACAGCATGAGTTTAGGTGTCTGTTTACTTAGTTGAAACAGCGTGCATACGATTAATTAATGAGTAAAAGAATTTTATATGACAGCATAACTGTAGGTGTCTGTTTACTTAGTTGAAACAGCGTGCATACGATTAATTAGTGAGTTTTAGAATGTAATATGACAGCATGAGTGTAGGTGTCTGTTTACTTAGTTGAAACAGCGTGCATACGATTAATTGTTGAATATAAGAATGTTATATGACAGCATGAGTGTAGGTGTCTGATAACTTAGTTGAAACATTGTGCATACGATTAATTGTTAAGTATAAGAATGTCTATGACAGCATGAGTGTAGGTGTCTGTTTACTTAGTTAAAACCGCGTGCATACGATTGATTGTTGAGTATAAGAATGTTATATGACAGCATGAGTGTAGGTGTCTGTTTACTTAGTTGAAACAGCGTGCATACGATTAGTTGTTGAGTATAAGAATCTAATATGACAGCATGAGTGTAGATATCTGTTTACTTAGTTGAAACAGCGTGCATACGATTAATAGTTAAGTAAAAGAATGCAATATGACAGCATGAGTGTAGGTGTCTGTTTACTTAGTTGAAGCAGCATGCATAGGATCATTGTTGAGTATAAGAATAAAATATGACAGCATGAGTGTAGGTGTCTGTTTACTTAGTTGAACCAGCGTGCATACGATAATTATAGAGTATAAGAAAGTAATATGACAGGATGAGTGGATGTGTCTGTTTACATAGTTGAAACAGCGTGCATACGATTAATTGTTGAATATAAGAATGTTATATGACAGCATTAAAGTAAGTGTCTGTTTACTTAGTTGAAACAGCACGCATACGATTAATTGTTGAGTATAAGAATCTCATATGACATCATGAGTGTAGGTGTCTGTTAACTTAGTTGAAAAAGCGTGCATACGATTAATTGTTGAGTATAAGAATGTCATATGACAGCATGAGTGTAGATATCTGTTTACTTAGTTGAAACAGCGTGCATACGATTAATAGTTAAGTAAAAGAATGCAATATGACAGCATGAGTGTAGGTGTCTGTTTACTTAGTTGAAGCAGCATGCATAGGATCATTGTTGAGTATAAGAATAAAATATGACAGCATGAGTGTAGGTGTCTGTTTACTTAGTTAAAACAGCGTGCATACGATTAATTATTGAGTATAAGAATGTAATATGACAGCATGAGTGTAGGTGTCTGTTTACTTAGTTGAAACAGCACGCATACGATTTATTGTTGAGTATAAGAATCTCATATGACAGCATGAGTGTAGGTGTCTGTTTACTTAGTTGAAACAGCGTGCATACGATTAATTGTTAAGTATAAGATTGTCATATAACAACATGAGTGTAGGTGTCTGTTTTCTTAGTTGAAACCGCGTGCATACGATTAATTGTTGAGTATAAGAATGTAATATGACAGCATGAGTGTTGGTGTCTGTTTACTTGGTTGAAACAGCGTGCATACGATTAATCGTTGAGTATAAGAATGAAATATGACAGCATGAGTGTAGGTGTATGTTAACTTAGTATCTAAAGCGCGCATACGATTAATTGTTGAGTATAATAATGTTATATGACAGCATGAGTGAAGGTGTCTGTTAACTTAGTTGAAAGAGCGTGCATACGATTAATCGTTGAGTATAAGAATTGAAATATGACAGCACGAGTGTAGGTGTCTGTTTACTTAGTTGCAACAGCGTGCATACGATTAATTGTTGAGTATAAGAATGTCATATGACAGCATGAGTGTAGGTGGTTGTTAACTTAGTTGCAACAGCGTGCATACGATTAATTGTTGAGTAAAAGATGTTATATGACAGCATAAGTGGATGTGTCTGTTTACATAGTTGAAACATTGTGCATACGATTGATTGTTGACCAAAAGAATGTAATATAACAGCATGAGTGTAGGTGTCTGTTTACTTAGTTGAAAAAGCGTGCATACGATTTATTGTTAAGTATAAGAATGTCTATGACAGCATGAGTGTAGGTGTCTGTTTACTTAGTTGAAACCGCGTGCATACGATTAATCGTTGAGTATAAGAATGACATATGACAGCATGAGTGTAGGTGTCTGTTTACTTAGTTGCAACAACCAGCATACGATTAATTGGTGAGTATAAGAATGTTATATGACAGCATGAGTGTATGTGTCTTTTTATTTAGTTAAAACAGCGTGCATACGATTAATTGTTGAGTATAAGAATGTCATATGACAGCATGACTGTAGGTGTCTGATTACTTAGTTGAAACAGCGTTTATACTATTAGTTGATGAGTATAAGAATCTAATATGACAGCATGAGTGTAGGTGTCTGTTTTCTTAGTTGAAACAGCGTGCATACGATTAATTGTTGAGTATAAGAATGTTATATGACAGCATGAGTGTAGGTGTCTCTTTACTTAGTTGAAACAGCGTGCATACGATTAATTGTTGAGTAAAAGAATGTTATATGACAGCATGACTGTAGGTGTCGGTTTACTTAGTTGAAACAGCGTGCATACGATTAATTGTTGAGTATAAGAATGTTATATGAAAGCATGAGTGTAGGTGTCTGTTAACTTAACTAAAACAGCGTGCATACGATTAATAAGTGAGTTTAAGAATGTAATATGACAGCATGAGTGTAGGTGTCTGTTTACTTAGTTGAAACAGTGTGCATACGAATAATTGTTGAGTATAAGAATGTCATATGACAGCATGAGTGTAGGTGTCTGTTTACTTAGTTGAAACAGCGTGCATACGATTAATTAGTGAGTTGAAGAATGTAATATGACAGCATGAGTGTAGGTGTCTGTTTACTTAGTTGAAGCAACGTGCATACGATTAATTGTTGAATATAAGAATGTTATATGACAGAATGAGTGTAGGTGTCTGTTTACTTAGTTGAAACAGCACGCATACGATTAATTGTTGAGTATAAGAATCTCATATGACAGCATGAGTGTAGGTGTCTGTTTACTTAGTTTAAACAGCGTGCATACGATTAATTGTTGAGTATAAGAATGTTATATGATAGCATGAGTGTAGGTGTCTGTTAACTTAGTTGAAACAGCGTTTAAACGATAAGTTGTTGAGTATAAGAATCTAATATGACAGCATGAGTGTAGGTGCCTGTTTTCTTAGTTGAAACAGCGTGCATACGATAAATTGTTGAGTAAAAGATTGTAATATGACAGCATGAGGGTAGTTGTCTGGTAACTTAGTTGCAACAGCGTTCATACGATTAATTAATGAGTAAAAGAATGTTATATGACAGCATGAGTGTAGGTGTCTGTTTCCTTAGTAGAAACAGCGTGCATACGATTAATTGTTGGTTAAAAAATTTAATATGACAGCATGAGTGTAGGTGTCCGTTTACTTAGTTGCAACAGCGTGCATACGATTAAATGCTGAGTATAAGAATGTCTTATGACAGCATGAGTGTAGGTGTCTGTTTACTTAGTTGAAACAGCGTGCATACGATTAATAAGTGAGTTTAAGAATGTAATATGACAGCATGAGTGTAGGTGTCTGTTTACTAAGTTGAAACAGCGTGCATACGATTAATTGTTGAGTATAAGAATGTAATGTGACAGCATGAGTGTAGGTGTCTGTTTACTTAGTTGAAACAGCGTGCATACGATTAATTAGTGAGTTTAAGAATGTAATATGACAGCATGAGTTTAGGTGTCTGTTTACTTAGTTGAAACAGCGTGCATACGATTAATTAATGAGTAAAAGAATTTTATATGACAGCATAACTGTAGGTGTCTGTTAACTTAGTTGAAACAGCGTGCATACGATTAATTGTTGAGTATAAGAATGTTTTATGACAGCATGAGTGTAGGTGTCTGTTTACTTAGTTGAAACAGCGTGCATACGATTAATTAGTGAGTTTAAGAATGTAATATGACAGCATGAGTGTAGGTGTCTGTTTACTTAGTTGAAACAGCGTGCATACGATTAATTGTTGAATATAAGAATGTTATATGACAGCATGAAAGTAGGTGTCTGTTTACTTAGTTGAAACATTGTGCATACGATTAATTGTTAAGTATAAGAATGTCTATGACAGCATGAGTGTAGGTGTCTGTTTACTTAGTTAAAACCGCGTGCATACGATTGATTGTTGAGTATAAGAATGTTATATGACAGCATGAGTGTAGGTGTCTGTTTACTTAGTTGAAACAGCGTGCATACGATTAATTGTTGAGTAAAAGAATGTTATATGACAGCATGACTGTAGGTGTCGGTTTACTTAGTTGAAACAGCGTGCATACGATTAATTGTTGAGTATAAGAATGTTATATGAAAGCATGAGTGTAGGTGTCTGTTAACTTAACTAAAACAGCGTGCATACGATTAATAAGTGAGTTTAAGAATGTAATATGACAGCATGAGTGTAGGTGTCTGTTAACTTAGTTGAAACAGTGTGCATACGAATAATTGTTGAGTATAAGAATGTCATATGACAGCATGAGTGTAGGTGTCTGTTTACTTAGTTGAAACAGCGTGCATACGATTAATTAGTGAGTTGAAGAATGTAATATGACAGCATGAGTGTAGGTGTCTGTTTACTTAGTTGAAGCAACGTGCATACGATTAATTGTTGAATATAAGAATGTTATATGACAGAATGAGTGTAGGTGTCTGTTTACTTAGTTGAAACAGCACGCATACGATTAATTAATGAGTATAAGAATCTCATATGACAGCATGAGTGTAGGTGTCTGTTTACTTAGTTGAAACAGCGTGCATACGATTAATTGTTGAGTATAAGAATGTCATATGACAGCATGAGTGTAGGTGTCTGTTAACTTAGTTGAAACAGCGTTTATACGATTAGTTGTTGAGTATAAGAATCTAATATGACAGCATGAGTGTAGGTGTCTGTTTTCTTAGTTGAAACAGCGTGCATACGATAAATTGTTGAGTATAAGATTGTAATATGACAGCATGAGGGTAGGTGTCTGTTAACTTAGTTGCAACAGCGTGCATACGATTAATTAATGAGTAAAAGAATGTTATATGACAGCATGAGTGAGGTGTCTGTTTCCTTAGTTGAAACAGCGTGCATACGATTAATTGTTGGTTAAAAAATTTAATATGACAGCATGAGTGTAGGTGTCCGTTTACTTAGTTGCAACAGCGTGCATACGATTAATTACTGAGTATGAGAATGTCTTATGACTGCATGAGTGTAGGTGTCTGTTTACTTAGTTGAAACAGCGTGCATACGATTAATTAGTGAGTTTAAGAATGTAATATGACAGCATGAGTATAGGTGTCTGTTCACTTAGTTGAAACAGCGTGCATACGATTAATTAATGAGTAAAAGAATTTTATATGACAGCATAACTGTAGGTGTCTGTTTACTTAGTTGAAACAGCGTGCATACGATTAATTGTTGAGTATAAGAATGTTTTATGACAGCATGAGTGTAGGTGTCTGTTTACTTAGTTGAAACAGAGTGCATACGATTAATTAGTGAGTTTAAGAATGTAATATGACAGCATGAGTGTAGGTGTCTGTTTACTTAGTTGAAACAGCGTGCATACGATTAATTGTTGAATATAAGAATGTTATATGACAGCATGAGTGTAGGTGTCTGTTTACTTAGTTGAAACATTGTGCATACGATTAATTGTTAAGTATAATAATGTCTATGACAGCATGAGTGTAGGTGTCTGTTTACTTAGTTAAAACCGCGTGCATACGATTGATTGTTGAGTATAAGAATGTTATATGACAGCATGAGTGTAGGTGTCTGTTTACTTAGTTGAAACAGCGTGCATACGATTAGTTGTTGAGTATAAGAATCTAATATGACAGCATGAGTGTAGGTGTCTGTTTTCTTAGTTGAAACAGTGTACATACGATTAATTGTTGAGTATAAGAATGTCATATGACAGCATGAGTGTAGGTGGTTGTTAACTTAGTTGCAACAGCGTGCATACGATTAATTGTTGAGTAAAAGAATGTTATATGACAGCATAAGTGGATGTGTCTGTTTACATAGTTGAAACAGCGTGCATACGATTGATTGTTGACCAAAAGAATGTAATATAACAGCATGAGTGTAGGTGTCTGTTTACTTAGTTGAAAAAGCGTGCATACGATTTATTGTTAAGTATAAGAATGTCTATGACAGCATGAGTGTAGGTGTCTGTTTACTTAGTTGAAACCGCGTGCATACGATTAATCGTTGAGTATAAGAATGACATATGACAGCATGAGTGTAGGTGTCTGTTTACTTAGTTGCAACAACCAGCATACGATTAATTGGTGAGTATAAGAATGTAATATGACAGCATGAGTGTATGTGTCTTTTTATTTAGTTAAAACAGCGTGCATACGATTAATTGTTGAGTAAAAGAATGTCATATGACAGCATGACTGTAGGTGTCTGATTACTTAGTTGAAACAGCGTTTATACTATTAGTTGATGAGTATAAGAATCTAATATGACAGCATGAGTGTAGGTGTCTGTTTTCTTAGTTGAAACAGCGTGCATACGATTAATTGTTGAGTATAAGAATGTTATATGACAGCATGAGTGTAGGTGTCTCTTAACTTAGTTGAAACAGCGTGCATACGATTAATTGTTGAGTAAAAGAATGTTATATGACAGCATGACTGTAGGTGTCGGTTTACTTAGTTGAAACAGCGTGCATACGATTAATTGTTGAGTATAAGAATGTTATATGAAAGCATGAGTGTAGGTGTCTGTTAACTTAACTAAAAAAGCGTGCATACGATTAATAAGTGAGTTTAAGAATGTAATATGACAGCATGAGTGTAGGTGTCTGTTTACTTAGTTGAAACAGTGTGCATACGAATAATAGTTGAGTATAAGAATGTCATATGACAGCATGAGTGTAGGTGTCTGTTTACTTAGTTGAAACAGCGTGCATACGATTAATTAGTGAGTTGAAGAATGTAATATGACAGCATGAGTGTAGGTGTCTGTTTACTTAGTTGCAACAACCAGCATACGATTAATTGGTGAGTATAAGAATGTAATATGACAGCATGAGTGTATGTGTCTTTTTATTTAGTTAAAACAGCGTGCATACGATTAATTGTTGAGTATAAGAATGTCATATGACAGCATGACTGTAGGTGTCGGTTTACTTAGTTGAAACAGCGTGCATACGATTAATTGTTGAGTATAAGAATGTTATATGAAAGCATGAGTGTAGGTGTCTGTTAACTTAACTAAAACAGCGTGCATACGATTAATAAGTGAGTTTAAGAATGTAATATGACAGCATGAGTGTAGGTGTCTGTTTACTTAGTTGAAACAGTGTGCATACGAATAATTGTTGAGTATAAAAATGTCATATGACAGCATGAGTGTAGGTGTCTGTTTACTTAGTTGAAACAGCGTGCATACGATTAATTAGTGAGTTGAAGAATGTAATATGACAGCATGAGTGTAGATGTCTGTTTACTTAGTTGAAGCAACGTGCATACGATTAATTGTTGAATATAAGAATGTTATATGACAGAATGAGTGTAGGTGTCTGTTTACTTAGTTGAAACAGCACGCATACGATTAATTGTTGAGTATAAGAATCTCATATGACAGCATGAGTGTAGGTGTCTGTTTACTTAGTTGAAACAGCGTGCATACGATTAATTGTTGAGTATAAGAATGTCATATGATAGCATGAGTGTAGGTGTCTGTTAACTTAGTTGAAACAGCGTTTATACGATAAGTTGTTGAGTATAAGAATCTAATATGACAGCATGAGTGTAGGTGCCTGTTTTCTTAGTTGAAACAGCGTGCATACGATAAATTGTTGAGTATAAGATTGTAATATGACAGCATGAGGGTAGTTGTCTGGTAACTTAGTTGCAACAGCGTGCATACGATTAATTAATGAGAAAAAGAATGTTATATGACAGCATGTGTTTAGGTGTCTGTTTCCTTAGTAGAAACAGCGTGCATACGATTAATTGTTGGTTAAAAAATTTAATATGACAGCATGAGTGTAGGTGTCCGTTTACTTAGTTGCAACAGCGTGCATACGATTAAATGCTGAGTATAAGAATGTCGTATGACAGCATGAGTGTAGGTGTCTGTTTACTTAGTTGAAACAACGTGCATACGATTAATTAGTGAGTTTAAGAATGTAATATGACAGCATGAGTGTAGGTGTCTGTTTACTAAGTTGAAACAGCGTGCATACGATTAATTGTTGAGTATAAGAATGAAATGTGACAGCATGAGTGTAGGTGTCTGTTTACTTAGTTGAAACAGCGTGCATACGATTAATTTGTGAGTTTAAGAATGTAATATGACAGCATGAGTTTAGGTGTCTGTTTACTTAGTTGAAACAGCGTGCATACGATTAATAAATGAGTAAAAGAATTTTATATGACAGCATAACTGTAGGTGTCTGTTTACTTAGTTGAAACAGCGTGCATACGATTAATTGTTGAGTATAAGAATGTTTTATGACAGCATGAGTGTAGGTGTCTGTTTACTTAGTTGAAACAGCGTGCATACGATTAATTAGTGAGTTTAAGAATGTAATATGACAGCATGAGTGTAGGTGTCTGTTTACTTAGTTGAAACAGCGTGCATACGATTAATTGTTAAATATAAGAATGTTATATGACAGCATGAAAGTAGGTGTCTGTTTACTTAGTTGAAACATTGTGCATACGATTAATTGTTAAGTATAAGAATGTCTATGACAGCATGAGTGTTGGTGTCTGTTTACTTAGTTAAAACCGCGTGCATACGATTGATTGTTGAGTATAAGAATGTTATATGACAGCATGAGTGTAGGTGTCTGTTTACTTAGTTGAAACAGCGTGCATACGATTAGTTATTGAGTATAAGAATCTTATATGACAGCATGAGTGTAGGTGTCTGTTTTCTTAGTTGAAACAGTGTACATACGATTAATTGTTGAGTATAAGAATGTCATATGACAGCATGAGTGTAGGAGGTTGTTAACTTAGTTGCAACAGCGTGCATACGATTATTTGTTGAGTATAAGAATGTCTATGACAGCATGAGTGTAGGTGTCTGTTTACTTAGTTAAAACCGCGTGCATACGATTGATTGTTGAGTATAAGAATGTTATATGACAGCATGAGTGTAGGTGTCTGTTTACTTAGTTGAAACAGCGTGCATACGATTAGTTGTTGAGTATAAGAATCTAATATGACAGCATGAGTGTAGGTGTCTGTTTTCTTAGTTGAAACAGTGTACATACGATTAATTGTTGAGTATAAAAATGTCATATGACAGCATGAGTGAAGGTGGTTGTTAACTTAGTTGCAACAGCGTGCATACGATCAATTGTTGAGTATAAGAATGTTATATGACAGCATGAGTATAGGTGTCTGTTTCCTTAGTTGAAACAGCGTGCATACGATTTAATGTTGGGTATTAGAATGTTATATGACAGCATGAGTGTAGGTGTCTGTTTACTTAGTTGCAACAGCGTGCATACGATTAATTGTTGAGTACAAGAATGTCATCTGACAGCATGAGTGTAGGTGTCTGTTTACTTAGTTGAAGAAGCGTGCATACGATTTACTAGTGAGTTTAAGAATGTCATATGACAGCATGAGTGTAGGTGTCTGTTTACTAAGTTGAAACAGCGTGCATACGATTAATTATTGAGTATAAGAATGTTATATGAAAGCAGGAGTGTAGGTGTCTGTTGACTTAGTTGCAACATCGTGCATACGATTAATTGTTGATTAAAGAATGTAATATGACAGCATGAGTGTAGATATCTGTTTACTTAGTTGAAACAGCGTGCATACGATTAATAGTTAAGTAAAAGAATGCAATATGACAGCATGAGTGTAGGTGTCTGTTTACTTAGTTGAAGCAGCATGCATAGGATCATTGTTGAGTATAAGAATAAAATATGACAGCATGAGTGTAGGTGTCTGTTTACTTAGTTAAAACAGCGTGCATACGATTAATTATTGAGTATAAGAATGTAATATGACAGCATGAGTGTAGGTGTCTGTTTACTTAGTTGAAACAGCACGCATACGATTTATTGTTGAGTATAAGAATCTCATATGACAGCATGAGTGTAGGTGTCTGTTTACTTAGTTGAAACAGCGTGCATACGATTAATTGTTAAGTATAAGATTGTCATATAACAACATGAGTGTAGGTGTCTGTTTTCTTAGTTGAAACCGCGTGCATACGATTAATTGTTGAGTATAAGAATGTAATATGACAGCATGAGTGTTGGTGTCTGTTTACTTGGTTGAAACAGCGTGCATACGATTAATCGTTGAGTATAAGAATGAAATATGACAGCATGAGTGTAGGTGTATGTTAACTTAGTATCTAAAGCGCGCATACGATTAATTGTTGAGTATAATAATGTTATATGACAGCATGAGTGAAGGTGTCTGTTTACTTAGTTGAAAGAGCGTGCATACGATTAATCGTTGAGTATAAGAATTGAAATATGACAGCACGAGTGTAGGTGTCTGTTTACTTAGTTGCAACAGCGTGCATACGATTAATTGTTGAGTATAAGAATGTTATATGACAGCATGAGTGTAGGTATCTGTTTACTTAGTTGAAACAGCGTGCATACGATCAATTGTTAAGTATAAGAATGCAATATGACAGCATTAGTGTAGGTGTCTGTTTACTTAGTTGAAGCAGCATGCATACGATTAATTGTTGAGTATAAGAATAAAATATGACAGCATGAGTGAAGGTGTCTCTTTACTTAGTTGAAACAGCGTGCATACGAATAATTGTCGAGTATAAGAAAGTAATATGACAGGATGAGTGGATGAGTGGATGAGTGGATGCTGTCATATAACATTCTTATACTCAACAATTAATCGTATGCACGCTGTTTCAACTAAGTAAACAGACACCTACACTCGTGCTGTCAAATTACATTTTTATACTCAACAATTAATCGTATGCACGCTACTTCAACTAAGTAAACAGACACCTACACTCATGCTGTCTTTTAACATTCTTTTACTCAACAATTAATCGTATGCACGCTGTTGCAACTAAGTTAACAGACACCTACACCCCTGCTGTCATATAACATTCCTATACTTAACAATTAATCGTATGCACGCTGTACAGGTGTCTGTTAACTTAGTTGAAACAGCGTTTATACGATTAGTTGTTGAGTATAAGAATCTCATATGACAGCATGAGTGTAGGTGTCTGTTTTCTTAGTTGAAACAGCGTGCATACGATAAATTGTTGAGTATAAGATTGTAATATGACAGCATGAGGGTAGGTGTCTGTTAACTTAGTTGCAACAGCGTGCATACGATTAATTAATGAGTAAAAGAATGTTATATGACAGCATGAGTGTAGGTGTCTGTTTCCTTAGTAGAAACAGCGTGCATACGATTAATTGTTGGTTAAAAAATTTAATATGACAGCATGAGTGTAGGTGTCCGTTTACTTAGTTGCAACAGCGTCCATACGATTAAATGCTGAGTATAAGAATGTCTTATGACAGCATGAGTGTAGGTGTCTGTTTACTTAGTTGAAACAGCGTGCATACGATTAATTAGTGAGTTTAAGAATGTAATATGACAGCATGAGTGTAGGTGTCATGTTTACTAAGTTTAAACAGCGTGCATACGATTAATTTTTGAGTATAAGAATGTAATGTGACAGCATGAGTGTAGGTGTCTGTTTACTTAGTTGAAACAGCGTGCATACGATTAATTAGTGAGTTTAAGAATGTAATATGACAGCATGAGTTTAGGTGTCTGTTTACTTAGTTGAAACAGCGTGCATACGATTAATTAATGAGTAAAAGAATTTTATATGACAGCATAACTGTAGGTGTCTGTTTACTTAGTTGAAACAGCGTGCATACGATTAATTAGTGAGTTTTAGAATGTAATATGACAGCATGAGTGTAGGTGTCTGTTTACTTAGTTGAAACAGCGTGCATACGATTAATTGTTGAATATAAGAATGTTATATGACAGCATGAGTGTAGGTGTCTGATAACTTAGTTGAAACATTGTGCATACGATTAATTGTTAAGTATAAGAATGTCTATGACAGCATGAGTGTAGGTGTCTGTTTACTTAGTTAAAACCGCGTGCATACGATTGATTGTTGAGTATAAGAATGTTATATGACAGCATGAGTGTAGGTGTCTGTTTACTTAGTTGAAACAGCGTGCATACGATTAGTTGTTGAGTATAAGAATCTAATATGACAGCATGAGTGTAGATATCTGTTTACTTAGTTGAAACAGCGTGCATACGATTAATAGTTAAGTAAAAGAATGCAATATGACAGCATGAGTGTAGGTGTCTGTTTACTTAGTTGAAGCAGCATGCATAGGATCATTGTTGAGTATAAGAATAAAATATGACAGCATGAGTGTAGGTGTCTGTTTACTTAGTTGAACCAGCGTGCATACGATAATTATAGAGTATAAGAAAGTAATATGACAGGATGAGTGGATGTGTCTGTTTACATAGTTGAAACAGCGTGCATACGATTAATTGTTGAATATAAGAATGTTATATGACAGCATTAAAGTAAGTGTCTGTTTACTTAGTTGAAACAGCACGCATACGATTAATTGTTGAGTATAAGAATCTCATATGACATCATGAGTGTAGGTGTCTGTTAACTTAGTTGAAAAAGCGTGCATACGATTAATTGTTGAGTATAAGAATGTCATATGACAGCATGAGTGTAGATATCTGTTTACTTAGTTGAAACAGCGTGCATACGATTAATAGTTAAGTAAAAGAATGCAATATGACAGCATGAGTGTAGGTGTCTGTTTACTTAGTTGAAGCAGCATGCATAGGATCATTGTTGAGTATAAGAATAAAATATGACAGCATGAGTGTAGGTGTCTGTTTACTTAGTTAAAACAGCGTGCATACGATTAATTATTGAGTATAAGAATGTAATATGACAGCATGAGTGTAGGTGTCTGTTTACTTAGTTGAAACAGCACGCATACGATTTATTGTTGAGTATAAGAATCTCATATGACAGCATGAGTGTAGGTGTCTGTTTACTTAGTTGAAACAGCGTGCATACGATTAATTGTTAAGTATAAGATTGTCATATAACAACATGAGTGTAGGTGTCTGTTTTCTTAGTTGAAACCGCGTGCATACGATTAATTGTTGAGTATAAGAATGTAATATGACAGCATGAGTGTTGGTGTCTGTTTACTTGGTTGAAACAGCGTGCATACGATTAATCGTTGAGTATAAGAATGAAATATGACAGCATGAGTGTAGGTGTATGTTAACTTAGTATCTAAAGCGCGCATACGATTAATTGTTGAGTATAATAATGTTATATGACAGCATGAGTGAAGGTGTCTGTTAACTTAGTTGAAAGAGCGTGCATACGATTAATCGTTGAGTATAAGAATTGAAATATGACAGCACGAGTGTAGGTGTCTGTTTACTTAGTTGCAACAGCGTGCATACGATTAATTGTTGAGTATAAGAATGTCATATGACAGCATGAGTGTAGGTGGTTGTTAACTTAGTTGCAACAGCGTGCATACGATTAATTGTTGAGTAAAAGATGTTATATGACAGCATAAGTGGATGTGTCTGTTTACATAGTTGAAACATTGTGCATACGATTGATTGTTGACCAAAAGAATGTAATATAACAGCATGAGTGTAGGTGTCTGTTTACTTAGTTGAAAAAGCGTGCATACGATTTATTGTTAAGTATAAGAATGTCTATGACAGCATGAGTGTAGGTGTCTGTTTACTTAGTTGAAACCGCGTGCATACGATTAATCGTTGAGTATAAGAATGACATATGACAGCATGAGTGTAGGTGTCTGTTTACTTAGTTGCAACAACCAGCATACGATTAATTGGTGAGTATAAGAATGTTATATGACAGCATGAGTGTATGTGTCTTTTTATTTAGTTAAAACAGCGTGCATACGATTAATTGTTGAGTATAAGAATGTCATATGACAGCATGACTGTAGGTGTCTGATTACTTAGTTGAAACAGCGTTTATACTATTAGTTGATGAGTATAAGAATCTAATATGACAGCATGAGTGTAGGTGTCTGTTTTCTTAGTTGAAACAGCGTGCATACGATTAATTGTTGAGTATAAGAATGTTATATGACAGCATGAGTGTAGGTGTCTCTTTACTTAGTTGAAACAGCGTGCATACGATTAATTGTTGAGTAAAAGAATGTTATATGACAGCATGACTGTAGGTGTCGGTTTACTTAGTTGAAACAGCGTGCATACGATTAATTGTTGAGTATAAGAATGTTATATGAAAGCATGAGTGTAGGTGTCTGTTAACTTAACTAAAACAGCGTGCATACGATTAATAAGTGAGTTTAAGAATGTAATATGACAGCATGAGTGTAGGTGTCTGTTTACTTAGTTGAAACAGTGTGCATACGAATAATTGTTGAGTATAAGAATGTCATATGACAGCATGAGTGTAGGTGTCTGTTTACTTAGTTGAAACAGCGTGCATACGATTAATTAGTGAGTTGAAGAATGTAATATGACAGCATGAGTGTAGGTGTCTGTTTACTTAGTTGAAGCAACGTGCATACGATTAATTGTTGAATATAAGAATGTTATATGACAGAATGAGTGTAGGTGTCTGTTTACTTAGTTGAAACAGCACGCATACGATTAATTGTTGAGTATAAGAATCTCATATGACAGCATGAGTGTAGGTGTCTGTTTACTTAGTTTAAACAGCGTGCATACGATTAATTGTTGAGTATAAGAATGTTATATGATAGCATGAGTGTAGGTGTCTGTTAACTTAGTTGAAACAGCGTTTAAACGATAAGTTGTTGAGTATAAGAATCTAATATGACAGCATGAGTGTAGGTGCCTGTTTTCTTAGTTGAAACAGCGTGCATACGATAAATTGTTGAGTAAAAGATTGTAATATGACAGCATGAGGGTAGTTGTCTGGTAACTTAGTTGCAACAGCGTTCATACGATTAATTAATGAGTAAAAGAATGTTATATGACAGCATGAGTGTAGGTGTCTGTTTCCTTAGTAGAAACAGCGTGCATACGATTAATTGTTGGTTAAAAAATTTAATATGACAGCATGAGTGTAGGTGTCCGTTTACTTAGTTGCAACAGCGTGCATACGATTAAATGCTGAGTATAAGAATGTCTTATGACAGCATGAGTGTAGGTGTCTGTTTACTTAGTTGAAACAGCGTGCATACGATTAATAAGTGAGTTTAAGAATGTAATATGACAGCATGAGTGTAGGTGTCTGTTTACTAAGTTGAAACAGCGTGCATACGATTAATTGTTGAGTATAAGAATGTAATGTGACAGCATGAGTGTAGGTGTCTGTTTACTTAGTTGAAACAGCGTGCATACGATTAATTAGTGAGTTTAAGAATGTAATATGACAGCATGAGTTTAGGTGTCTGTTTACTTAGTTGAAACAGCGTGCATACGATTAATTAATGAGTAAAAGAATTTTATATGACAGCATAACTGTAGGTGTCTGTTAACTTAGTTGAAACAGCGTGCATACGATTAATTGTTGAGTATAAGAATGTTTTATGACAGCATGAGTGTAGGTGTCTGTTTACTTAGTTGAAACAGCGTGCATACGATTAATTAGTGAGTTTAAGAATGTAATATGACAGCATGAGTGTAGGTGTCTGTTTACTTAGTTGAAACAGCGTGCATACGATTAATTGTTGAATATAAGAATGTTATATGACAGCATGAAAGTAGGTGTCTGTTTACTTAGTTGAAACATTGTGCATACGATTAATTGTTAAGTATAAGAATGTCTATGACAGCATGAGTGTAGGTGTCTGTTTACTTAGTTAAAACCGCGTGCATACGATTGATTGTTGAGTATAAGAATGTTATATGACAGCATGAGTGTAGGTGTCTGTTTACTTAGTTGAAACAGCATGCATACGATTAGTTATTGAGTATAAGAATCTAATATGACAGCATGAGTGTAGGTGTCTGTTTTCTTAGTTGAAACAGTGTACATACGATTAATTGTTGAGTATAAGAATGTCATATGACAGCATGAGTGTAGGTGGTTGTAAACTTAGTTGCAACAGCGTGCATACGATTATTTGTTGAGTATAAGAATGTCTATGACAGCATGAGTGTAGGTGTCTGTTTACTTAGTTAAAACCGCATGCATACGATTGATTGTTGAGTATAAGAATGTCATATGACAGCATGAGTGTAGGTGTCTGTTTACTTAGTTGAAACAGCGTGCATACGATTAGTTGTTAAGTATAAGAATCTAATATGACAGCATGAGTGTAGGTGTCTGTTTTCTTAGTTGAAACAGTGTACATACGATTAATTGTTGAGTATAAAAATGTCATATGACAGCATGAGTGAAGGTGGTTGTTAACTTAGTTGCAACAGCGTGCATACGATTAATTGTTGAGTATAAGAATGTTATATGACAGCATGAGTATAGGTGTCTGTTTCCTTAGTCAAAACAGCGTGCATACGATTTAATGTTGGGTATTAGAATGTTATATGACAGCATGAGTGTAGGTGTCTGTTTACTTAGTTGCAACAGCGTGCATACGATTAATTGTTGAGTACAAGAATGTCATCTGACAGCATGAGTGTAGGTGTCTGTTTACTTAGTTGAAGAAGCGTGCATACGATTTACTAGTGAGTTTTAGAATGTCATATGACAGCATGAGTGTAGGTGTCTGTTAACTAAGTTGAAACAGCGTGCATACGATTAATTATTGAGTATAAGAATGTTATATGAAAGCATGAGTGTAGGTGTCTGTTGACTTAGTTGCAACAGCGTGCATACGATTAATTGTTGACTAAAGAATGTAATATGACAGCATGAGTGTAGATATCTGTTTACTTAGTTGAAACAGCGTGCATACGATTAATAGTTAAGTAAAAGAATGCAATATGACAGCATGAGTGTAGGTGTCTGTTTACTTAGTTGAAGCAGCATGCATAGGATCATTGTTGAGTATAAGAATAAAATATGACAGCATGAGTGTAGGTGTCTGTTTACTTAGTTAAAACAGCGTGCATACGATTAATTATTGAGTATAAGAATGTAATATGACAGCATGAGTGTAGGTGTCTGTTTACTTAGTTGAAACAGCACGCATACGATTTATTGTTGAGTATAAGAATCTCATATGACAGCATGAGTGTAGGTGTCTGTTTACTTAGTTGAAACAGCGTGCATACGATTAATTGTTAAGTATAAGATTGTCATATAACAACATGAGTGTAGGTGTCTGTTTTCTTAGTTGAAACCGCGTGCATACGATTAATTGTTGAGTATAAGAATGTAATATGACAGCATGAGTGTTGGTGTCTGTTTACTTGGTTGAAACAGCGTGCATACGATTAATCGTTGAGTATAAGAATGAAATATGACAGCATGAGTGTAGGTGTATGTTAACTTAGTATCTAAAGCGCGCATACGATTAATTGTTGAGTATAATAATGTTATATGACAGCATGAGTGAAGGTGTCTGTTTACTTAGTTGAAAGAGCGTGCATACGATTAATCGTTGAGTATAAGAATTGAAATATGACAGCACGAGTGTAGGTGTCTGTTTACTTAGTTGCAACAGCGTGCATACGATTAATTGTTGAGTATAAGAATGTTATATGACAGCATGAGTGTAGGTATCTGTTTACTTAGTTGAAACAGCGTGCATACGATCAATTGTTAAGTATAAGAATGCAATATGACAGCATTAGTGTAGGTGTCTGTTTACTTAGTTGAAGCAGCATGCATACGATTAATTGTTGAGTATAAGAATAAAATATGACAGCATGAGTGAAGGTGTCTCTTTACTTAGTTGAAACAGCGTGCATACGAATAATTGTCGAGTATAAGAAAGTAATATGACAGGATGAGTGGATGAGTGGATGAGTGGATGCTGTCATATAACATTCTTATACTCAACAATTAATCGTATGCACGCTGTTTCAACTAAGTAAACAGACACCTACACTCGTGCTGTCAAATTACATTTTTATACTCAACAATTAATCGTATGCACGCTACTTCAACTAAGTAAACAGACACCTACACTCATGCTGTCTTTTAACATTCTTTTACTCAACAATTAATCGTATGCACGCTGTTGCAACTAAGTTAACAGACACCTACACCCCTGCTGTCATATAACATTCCTATACTTAACAATTAATCGTATGCACGCTGTACAGGTGTCTGTTAACTTAGTTGAAACAGCGTTTATACGATTAGTTGTTGAGTATAAGAATCTAATATGACAGCATGAGTGTAGGTGTCTGTTTTCTTAGTTGAAACAGTGTACATACGATTAATTGTTGAGTATAAGAATGTCATATGACAGCATGAGTGTAGGTGGTTGTAAACTTAGTTGCAACAGCGTGCATACGATTATTTGTTGAGTATAAGAATGTCTATGACAGCATGAGTGTAGGTGTCTGTTTACTTAGTTAAAACCGCATGCATACGATTGATTGTTGAGTATAAGAATGTTATATGACAGCATGAGTGTAGGTGTCTGTTTACTTAGTTGAAACAGCGTGCATACGATTAGTTGTTAAGTATAAGAATCTAATATGACAGCATGAGTGTAGGTGTCTGTTTTCTTAGTTGAAACAGTGTACATACGATTAATTGTTGAGTATAAAAATGTCATATGACAGCATGAGTGAAGGTGGTTGTTAACTTAGTTGCAACAGCGTGCATACGATTAATTGTTGAGTATAAGAATGTTATATGACAGCATGAGTATAGGTGTCTGTTTCCTTAGTCAAAACAGCGTGCATACGATTTAATGTTGGGTATTAGAATGTTATATGACAGCATGAGTGTAGGTGTCTGTTTACTTAGTTGCAACAGCGTGCATACGATTAATTGTTGAGTACAAGAATGTCATCTGACAGCATGAGTGTAGGTGTCTGTTTACTTAGTTGAAGAAGCGTGCATACGATTTACTAGTGAGTTTTAGAATGTCATATGACAGCATGAGTGTAGGTGTCTGTTTACTAAGTTGAAACAGCGTGCATACGATTAATTATTGAGTATAAGAATGTTATATGAAAGCATGAGTGTAGGTGTCTGTTGACTTAGTTGCAACAGCGTGCATACGATTAATTGTTGACTAAAGAATGTAATATGACAGCATGAGTGTAGATATCTGTTTACTTAGTTGAAACAGCGTGCATACGATTAATAGTTAAGTAAAAGAATGCAATATGACAGCATGAGTGTAGGTGTCTGTTTACTTAGTTGAAGCAGCATGCATAGGATCATTGTTGAGTATAAGAATAAAATATGACAGCATGAGTGTAGGTGTCTGTTTACTTAGTTAAAACAGCGTGCATACGATTAATTATTGAGTATAAGAATGTAATATGACAGCATGAGTGTAGGTGTCTGTTTACTTAGTTGAAACAGCACGCATACGATTTATTGTTGAGTATAAGAATCTCATATGACAGCATGAGTGTAGGTGTCTGTTTACTTAGTTGAAACAGCGTGCATACGATTAATTGTTAAGTATAAGATTGTCATATAACAACATGAGTGTAGGTGTCTGTTTTCTTAGTTGAAACCGCGTGCATACGATTAATTGTTGAGTATAAGAATGTAATATGACAGCATGAGTGTTGGTGTCTGTTTACTTGGTTGAAACAGCGTGCATACGATTAATCGTTGAGTATAAGAATGAAATATGACAGCATGAGTGTAGGTGTATGTTAACTTAGTATCTAAAGCGCGCATACGATTAATTGTTGAGTATAATAATGTTATATGACAGCATGAGTGAAGGTGTCTGTTTACTTAGTTGAAAGAGCGTGCATACGATTAATCGTTGAGTATAAGAATTGAAATATGACAGCACGAGTGTAGGTGTCTGTTTACTTAGTTGCAACAGCGTGCATACGATTAATTGTTGAGTATAAGAATGTTATATGACAGCATGAGTGTAGGTATCTGTTTACTTAGTTGAAACAGCGTGCATACGATCAATTGTTAAGTATAAGAATGCAATATGACAGCATTAGTGTAGGTGTCTGTTTACTTAGTTGAAGCAGCATGCATACGATTAATTGTTGAGTATAAGAATAAAATATGACAGCATGAGTGAAGGTGTCTCTTTACTTAGTTGAAACAGCGTGCATACGAATAATTGTCGAGTATAAGAAAGTAATATGACAGGATGAGTGGATGAGTGGATGAGTGGATGCTGTCATATAACATTCTTATACTCAACAATTAATCGTATGCACGCTGTTTCAACTAAGTAAACAGACACCTACACTCGTGCTGTCAAATTACATTTTTATACTCAACAATTAATCGTATGCACGCTACTTCAACTAAGTAAACAGACACCTACACTCATGCTGTCTTTTAACATTCTTTTACTCAACAATTAATCGTATGCACGCTGTTGCAACTAAGTTAACAGACACCTACACCCCTGCTGTCATATAACATTCCTATACTTAACAATTAATCGTATGCACGCTGTACAGGTGTCTGTTAACTTAGTTGAAACAGCGTTTATACGATTAGTTGTTGAGTATAAGAATCTCATATGACAGCATGAGTGTAGGTGTCTGTTTTCTTAGTTGAAACAGCGTGCATACGATAAATTGTTGAGTATAAGATTGTAATATGACAGCATGAGGGTAGGTGTCTGTTAACTTAGTTGCAACAGCGTGCATACGATTAATTAATGAGTAAAAGAATGTTATATGACAGCATGAGTGTAGGTGTCTGTTTCCTTAGTAGAAACAGCGTGCATACGATTAATTGTTGGTTAAAAAATTTAATATGACAGCATGAGTGTAGGTGTCCGTTTACTTAGTTGCAACAGCGTCCATACGATTAAATGCTGAGTATAAGAATGTCTTATGACAGCATGAGTGTAGGTGTCTGTTTACTTAGTTGAAACAGCGTGCATACGATTAATTAGTGAGTTTAAGAATGTAATATGACAGCATGAGTGTAGGTGTCTGTTTACTAAGTTTAAACAGCGTGCATACGATTAATTTTTGAGTATAAGAATGTAATGTGACAGCATGAGTGTAGGTGTCTGTTTACTTAGTTGAAACAGCGTGCATACGATTAATTAGTGAGTTTAAGAATGTAATATGACAGCATGAGTTTAGGTGTCTGTTTACTTAGTTGAAACAGCGTGCATACGATTAATTAATGAGCAAAAGAATTTTATATGACAGCATAACTGTAGGTGTCTGTTTACTTAGTTGAAACAGCGTGCATACGATTAATTATTGAGTTTTAGAATGTAATATGACAGCATGAGTGTAGGTGTCTGTTTACTTAGTTGAAACAGCGTGCATACGATTAATTGTTGAATATAAGAATGTTATATGACAGCATGAGTGTAGGTGTCTGATAACTTAGTTGAAACATTGTGCATACGATTAATTGTTAAGTATAAGAATGTCTATGACAGCATGAGTGTAGGTGTCTGTTTACTTAGTTAAAACCGCGTGCATACGATTGATTGTTGAGTATAAGAATGTTATATGACAGCATGAGTGTAGGTGTCTGTTTACTTAGTTGAAACAGCGTGCATACGATTAGTTGTTGAGTATAAGAATCTAATATGACAGCATGAGTGTAGATATCTGTTTACTTAGTTGAAACAGCGTGCATACGATTAATAGTTAAGTAAAAGAATGCAATATGACAGCATGAGTGTAGGTGTCTGTTTACTTAGTTGAAGCAGCATGCATAGGATCATTGTTGAGTATAAGAATAAAATATGACAGCATGAGTGTAGGTGTCTGTTTACTTAGTTGAACCAGCGTGCATACGATTAATTGTAGAGTATAAGAAAGTAATATGACAGGATGAGTGGATGTGTCTGTTTACATAGTTGAAACAGCGTGCATACGATTAATTGTTGAATATAAGAATGTTATATGACAGCATTAAAGTAAGTGTCTGTTTACTTAGTTGAAACAGCACGCATACGATTAATTGTTGAGTATAAGAATCTCATATGACATCATGAGTGTAGGTGTCTGTTAACTTAGTTGAAAAAGCGTGCATACGATTAATTGTTGAGTATAAGAATGTCATATGACAGCAGGAGTGTAGGTGTCTGTTTACTTAGTTGAAACAGCGTTTATACGATTAGATAATGAGTAAAAGAATCTAATATGACAGCATGAGTGTAGGTGTCTGTTTTCTTAGTTGAAACAGCGTGCATACGATTAATAGTTGGGTATAAGAATGTAATATGACAGCATGAGTGTAGGTGTCTGTTTACTTAGTGCAACAGCGTGCATACGATTAATTGTTGAGTATTAGAATGTCATATGACAGCATGAGTGTAGGTGGTTGTTAACTTAGTTGCAACAGCGTGCATACGATTAATTGTTGAGTAAAAGAATGTTATATGACAGCATGAGTGGATGTGTCTGTTAACATAGTTGCAACAGCGTGCATACGATTGATTGTTGACCAAAAGAATGTAATATGACAGCATGAGTGTAGGTGTCTGTTTACTTAGTTGAAATAGCGTGCATACGATTTATTGTTAAGTATAAGAATGTCTATGACAGCATGAGTGTAGGTGTCTGTTTACTTAGTTGAAACCGCGTGCATACGATTAATCGTTGAGTATAAGAATGACATATGACAGCATGAGTGTAGGTGTCTGTTTACTTAGTTGCAACAACCTGCATACGATTAATTGGTGAGTATAAGAATGTAATATGACAGCATAAGTGTATGTGTCTGTTTATTCAGTTAAAACAGCGTGCATACGATTAATTGTTGAGTATAAGAATGTCATATGACAGCATGAGTGTAGGTGTCTGTTGACTTAGTTGCAACAGCGTGCATACGATTAATTGTTGAGTATAAGAATGTAATATGACAGCATGAGTGTAGATATCTGTTTACTTAGTTGAAACAGCGTGCATACGATTAATAGTTAAGTAAAAGAATGCAATATGACAGCATGAGTGTAGGTGTCTGTTTACTTAGTTGAAGCAGCATGCATAGGATCATTGTTGAGTATAAGAATAAAATATGACAGCATGAGTGTAGGTGTCTGTTTACTTAGTTGAAACAGCGTGCATACGATTAATTGTAGAGTATAAGAAAGTAATATGACAGGATGAGTGGATGTGTCTGTTTACATAGTTGAAACAGCGTGCATACGATTAATTGTTGAATATAAGAATGTTATATGACAGCATTAAAGTAAGTGTCTGTTTACTTAGTTGAAACAGCACGCATACGATTAATTGTTGAGTATAAGAATCTCATATGACATCATGAGTGTAGGTGTCTGTTAACTTAGTTGAAAAAGCGTGCATACGATTAATTGTTGAGTATAAGAATGTCATATGACAGCATGAGTGTAGGTGTCTGTTTACTTAGTTGAAACAGCGTTTATACGATTAGATAATGAGTAAAAGAATCTAATATGACAGCATGAGTGTAGGTGTCTGTTTTCTTAGTTGAAACAGCGTGCATACGATTAATTGTTGGGTATAAGAATGTTATATGACAGCATGAGTGTAGGTGTCTGTTTACTTAGTTGCAACAGCGTGCATACGATTAATTGTTGAGTATAAGAATGTCATATGACAGCATGAGTGTAGGTGGTTGTTAACTTAGTTGCAACAGCGTGCATACGATTAATTGTTGAGTAAAAGAATGTTATATGACAGCATGAGTGGATGTGTCTGTTTACATAGTTGAAACAGCGTGCATACGATTGATTGTTGACCAAAAGAATGTAATATGACAGCATGAGTGTAGGTGTCTGTTTACTTAGTTGAAATAGCGTGCATACGATTTATTGTTAAGTATAAGAATGTCTATGACAGCATGAGTGTAGGTGTCTGTTTACTTAGTTGAAACCGCGTGCATACGATTAATCGTTGAGTATAAGAATGACATATTGTCATGAAACGATTGTTGTTATCGATCATCGTTTCGTTGATATCGATCTAGGGGTCGTGGCCGTGTGGTTTGTGTTTTTTAATTATTATTATGAGTGTTATTCCTCTGGCTATGGCAACGGGTTGGAAGATGAATGAGAGCTCGAGACACACAAAAACGAGACGCGCCGACTGCTGAGAATGGATCACGGGGACACAGCGTGGGTTCGTTGATAATTATTAGAGTGTTATCTTGTGTTCATTATCTGTGGCAAATCTACAATAAAGATCCCGTCATTGGCTACATGACAAATATGGTGGAGGCGCCGGGTAGGTTTTAACCGCGATAAGTTTGAACGTCAGTTTGGTATGTCTGTGTCTTCACTTTTCTTTTGCTTTGGAGGTTGTTTGGCTCGCGGTCTAAAGGATATCTAGCGCATGTTTCCGGTCCCGGACGATCGTACTTCGCGGCGAGTGCTCGTGACGCTCCCCCACTGTAGAATGACGCTGTCGGACTACTTGTTCCCGGGCGAGGGTCCCTCGGAGGCTCTCGTCTCGCTGCACGAGCTGCTTGACCTCAAGGTCAGCGAGGCTGACGTACAGAAGGACCTGGAGGTTCAGGCAGACGCGTCAGATTTCTACAAGGAGGACCCCCAACTGCTCGAGGCAGACTACTCGGAAGAGTGTTTACTCTCGTCTCGATCGGGCGACGCGATAAGGACGAGACTGTTTGCGGGCGTTGCGATCGCCTTCCTTGTCGTCATCGCCTCCTTCGTACTGCATCACATTGGTGTCGGGCGCTGACATGTCGGGCGCTGACATGTCGGGCGCTCACATGTTGGGCGCTGACATGTTGGGCGCTGACATGTTGGGCGCTGACATGTTGGGCGCTGACATGTTGGGCGCTGACATGTTGGGCGCTGACATGTTGGGCGCTGACATGTTGGGCGCTGACATGTTGGGCGCTGACATGTTGGGCGCTGACATGTTGGGCGCTGACATATTGGGCGCTGACATGTTGGGCGCTGACATATTGGGTGCTGACATGTTGGGCGCTGACATGTCGGGCGCTGACATGTTGGGCGCTGACATGTTGGGCGCTGACATGTTGGGCGCTGACAAGTCGGGCGCTGACATGATGGGCGCTGACATGCTGGGCGTTGACATCTTGGGCGCTGACATGTCGGGCGCTGACATGCTGGGCGCTGACATGTTGGGCGCTGACATGTTGGGCGCTGACAAGTCGGGCGCTGACATGATGGGCGCTGACATGTTGGGCGCTGACATGTTGGGCGCTGACATGTTGGGCGCTGACATGTCGGGCGCTGACATGTCGGGCGCTGACATGTTGGGCGCTGACATGTTGGGCGCTGACATGTTGGGCGCTGACATGTCGGGCGCTGACATGTTGGGCGCTGACACGCTGGGTTATGGTTGTAAGTGTATTCCTACAAGCGACGACAAAGTACACGCCGTTTTACTTGTTATATGGTCGGGAACCAACACTTCCTATCGATGCAGGATTACAGCCGGATTTGCAGCTAGGTAAAAAAACGAAGGAGCGATTGCAACAAGTTCGTGAGGCTCGCACGATCGTGCTTGACGTTATTAAGAAGGAACAAGAGAGATAGAAAAAATACTATGACGCTGGCCATCGTCAGGTTGACTATGAGATTGGAGATTTTGTCAAGGTGTTCTTTCCTATTCGTAAAGTGGGCCAGGTTGATAAATTTCAGCATTGTTGGCTTGGACCGTATAAAATTGTGACCAAATTATCGGATTTGACGTACGAAGTTAAGATGAACAAGAAGGGAAAAATAATGACTGATGTCATACATGTTTCCCGTCTCAAAAAAAAAATATTATGATCCGGCGGAATGGCAGCAACCCTGGCAAGATTAAGGATTGTTTTTTATTTTTCAAGAGATAAGTGTTGAAGAGTGGATCGGGTCATCACATGGACGAGGTGGTTTTTGATCTGTAGTAGGGGTGTTTACACATTCTGAATGCTTTGCGTTATGCGTACGGCCAGTTCAACCACCTTCCACATGTGTATTGACCGCCGATCGACCAAATTGCTACATTTGGCATTTGCGAAATTTCTACGTTACGGAGTGTTTCGACGAGTTAATTTCAATCTCCAGGAACTTATCGCCTACAATGTGGCAATATTGTATTGTTGTAGTTGCAAACCAGACACGAAAAAAAAAAATCGAGGGCGATTTTTGTCCCAAGGGGGGAAGATGTCATGAAACGATTGTTGTTATCGATCATCGTTTCGTTGATATCGATCTAGGGGTCGTGGCCGTGTGGTTTGTGTTTTTTAATTATTATTATTAGTGTTATTTCTCTGTCTATGGCAACGGGTTGGAAGATGAATGAGAGCTCGAGACACACGTAACGAGACGACGAGAGGAGATCGCGGGGACACAGCGTGAGTTCGTGTACATTTATTGTGTGGATTATCTGATGTTTTATCTGTGGCGAATCTATAATAAAGAAAACCTACGTACGAAGATCCCGTCATTTGCTACATGACAATATGACAGCATGAGTGTAGGTGTCTGTTTACTTAGTTGCAACAACCTGCATACGATTAATTGGTGAGTATAAGAATGTAATATGACAGCATGAGTGTATGTGTCTGTTTATTTAGTTAAAAAGCGTGCATACGATTAATTGTTGAGTATAAGAATGTCATATGACAGCATGACTGTAGGTGTCTGATTACTTAGTTGAAACAGCGTTTATACTATTAGTTAATGAGTATAAGAATCTAATATGACAGCATGAGTGTAGGTGTCTGTTTTCTTAGTTGAAACAGCGTGCATACGATTAATTGTTGAGTATAAGAATGTTATATGACAGCATGAGTGTAGGTGTCTCTTTACTTAGTTGAAACAGCGTGCATACGATTAATTGTTGAGTAAAAGAATGTAATATGACAGCATGACTGTAGGTGTCGGTTTACTTAGTTGAAACAGCGTGCATACGATTAATTGTTGAGTATAAGAATGTTATATGAAAGCATGAGTGTAGGTGTCTGTAAACTTAACTAAAACAGCAAGCATACGATTAATAAGTGAGTTTAAGAATGTAATATGACAGCATGAGTGTAGGTGTCTCTTTACTTAGTTGAAACAGCGTGCATACGATTAATTGTTGAGTAAAAGAATGTAATATGACAGCATGACTGTAGGTGTCGGTTTACTTAGTTGAAACAGCGTGCATACGATTAATTGTTGAGTATAAGAATGTTATATGAAAGCATGAGTGTAGGTGTCTGTAAACTTAACTAAAACAGCAAGCATACGATTAATAAGTGAGTTTAAGAATGTAATATGACAGCATGAGTGTAGGTGTCTGTTTACTTAGTTGAAACAGTGTGCATACGAATAATTGTTGAGTATAAGAATGTCATATGACAGCATGAGTGTAGGTGTCTGTTTACTTAGTTGAAACAGCGTGCATACGATTAATTAGTGAGTTGAAGAATGTAATATGACAGCATGAGTGAAGGTGTCTGTTTACTTAGTTGAAGCAACGTGCATACGATTAATTGTTGAATATAAGAATGTTATATGACAGAATGAGTGAAGGTGTCTGTTTACTTAGTTGAAACAGCACGCATACGATTAATTGTTGAGTATAAGAATCTCATATGACAGCATGAGTGTAGGTGTCTGTTTACTTAGTTGAAACAGCGTGCATACGATTAATTGTTGAGTATAAGAATGTCATATGACAGCATGAGTGTAGATGTCTGTTAACTTAGTTGAAACAGCGTTTATACGATTAGTTGTTGAGTATAAGAATCTAATATGACAGCATGAGTGTAGGTGTCTGTTTTCTTAGTTGAAACAGCGTGCATACGATAAATTGTTGAGTATAAGATTGTAATATGACAGCATGAGGGTAGGTGTCTGTAAACTTAGTTGCAACAGCGTGCATACGATTAATTAATGAGTAAAAGAATGTTATATGACAGCATGAGTGTAGGTGTCTGTTTCCTTAGTAGAAACAGCGTGCATACGATTAATTGTTGGTTAATAAATTTAATATGACAGCATGAGTGTAGGTGTCCGTTTACTTAGTTGCAACAGCGTGCATACGATTAAATGCTGAGTATAAGAATGTCTTATGACAGCATGAGTGTAGGTGTCTGTTTACTTAGTTGAAACAGCGTGCATACGATTAATTAGTGAGTTTTAGAATGTAATATGACAGCATGAGTGTAGGTGTCTGTTTACTAAGTTGAAACAGCGTGCATACGATTAATTGTTGAGTATAAGAATGTAATGTGACAGCATGAGTGTAGGTGTCTGTTTACTTAGTTGAAGCAGCATGCATAGGATCATTGTTGAGTATAAGAATAAAATATGACAGCATGAGTGTAGGTGTCTGTTTACTTAGTTGAAACAGCGTGCATACGATTAATTGTAGAGTATAAGAAAGTAATATGACAGGATGAGTGGATGTGTCTGTTTACATAGTTGAAACAGCGTGCATACGATTAATTGTTGAATATAAGAATGTTATATGACAGCATTAAAGTAAGTGTCTGTTTACTTAGTTGAAACAGCACGCATACGATTAATTGTTGAGTATAAGAATCTCATATGACATCATGAGTGTAGGTGTCTGTTAACTTAGTTGAAAAAGCGTGCATACGATTAATTGTTGAGTATAAGAATGTCATATGACAGCATGAGTGTAGGTGTCTGTTTAATTAGTTGAAACAGCGTTTATACGATTAGATAATGAGTAAAAGAATCTAATATGACAGCATGAGTGTAGGCGTCTGTTTTCTTAGTTGAAATTGCGTGCATACGATTAATTGTTGGGTATAAGAATGTAATATGACAGCATGAGTGTAGGTGTCTGTTTACTTAGTTGCAACAGCGTGCATACGATTAATTGTTGAGTATAAGAATGTCATATGACAGCATGAGTGTAGGTGGTTGTTAACTTAGTTGCAACAGCGTGCATACGATTAATTGTTGAGTAAAAGAATGTTATATGACAGCATGAGTGGATGTGTCTGTTTACATAATTGAAACAGCGTGCATACGATTGATTGTTGACCAAAAGAATGTAATATGACAGCATGAGAGTAGGTGTCTGTTTACTTAGTTGAAATAGCGTGCATACGATTTATTGTTAAGTATAAGAATGTCTATGACAGCATGAGTGTAGGTGTCTGTTTACTTAGTTGAAACCGCGTGCATACGATTAATCGTTGAGTATAAGAATGACATATGACAGCATGAGTGTAGGTGTCTGTTTACTTAGTTGCAACAACCTGCATACGATTAATTGGTGAGTATAAGAATGTAATATGACAGCATGAGTGTATGTGTCTGTTTATTTAGTTAAAACAGCGTGCATACGATTAATTGTTGAGTATAAGAATGTCATATGACAGCATGACTGTAGGTGTCTGATTACTTAGTTGAAACAGCGTTTATACTATTAGTTGATGAGTATAAGAATCTAATATGACAGCATGAGTGTAGGTGTCTGTTTTCTTAGTTGAAACAGCGTGCATACGATTAATTGTTGAGTAAAAGAATGTTATATGACAGCATGACTGTAGGTGTGGGTTTACTTAGTTGAAACAGCGTGCATACGATTAATTGTTGAGTATAAGAATGTTATACAGCGTGCATACGATTAATAAGTGAGTTTAAGAATGTAATATGACAGCATGAGTGTAGGTGTCTGTTTACTTAGTTGAAACAGTGTGCATACGAATAATTGTTGAGTATAAGAATGTCATATGACAGCATGAGTGTAGGTGTCTGTTTACTTAGTTGAAACAGCGTGCATACGATTAATAAGTGAGTTGAAGAATGTAATATGACAGCATGAGTGTAGGTGTCTGTTTACTTAGTTGAAGCAACGTGCATACGAATAATTGTTGAATATAAGAATGTTATATGACAGAATGAGTGTAGGTGTCTGTTTACTTAGTTGAAACAGCACGCATACGATTAATTGTTGAGTATAAGAATCTCATATGACAACATGAGTGTAGGTGTCTGTTTACTTAGTTGAAACAGCGTGCATACGATTAATTGTTGAGTATAAGAATGTCATATGACAGCATGAGTGTAGATGTCTGTTAACTTAGTTGAAACAGCGTTTATACGATTAGTTGTTGAGTATAAGAATCTAATATGACAGCATGAGTGTAGGTGTCTGTTTTCTTAGTTTAAACAGCGTGCATACGATAAATTGTTGAGTATAAGATTGTAATATGACAGCATGAGGGTAGGTGTCTGTTAATTTAGTTGCAACAGGGTGCATACGATTAATTAATGAGTAAAAGAATGTTATATGACAGCATGAGTGTAGGTGTCTGTTTCCTTAGTAGAAACAGCGTGCATACGATTAATTGTTGGTTAAAAAATTTAATATGACAGCATGAGTGTAGGTGTCCGTTTACTTAGTTGCAACAGCGTGCATACGATTAAATGCTGAGTATAAGAATGTCTTATGACAGCATGAGTGTAGGTGTCTGTTTACTTAGTTGAAACAGCGTGCATACGATTAATTAGTGAGTTTTAGAATGTAATATGACAGCATGAGTGTAGGTGTCTGTTTACTAAGTTGAAACAGCGTGCATACGATTAATTGTTGAGTATAAGAATGTAATGTGACAGCATGAGTGTAGGTGTCTGTTTACTTAGTTGAAGCAGCATGCATAGGATCATTGTTGAGTATAAGAATAAAATATGAAAGCATGAGTATAGGTGTCTGTTAACTTAACTAAAACAGCGTGCATACGATTAATAAGTGAGTTTAAGAATGTAATATGACAGCATGAGTGTAGGTGTCTGTTTACTTAGTTGAAACAGTGTGCATACGAATAATTGTTGAGTATAAGAATGTCATATGACAGCATGAGTGTAGGTGTCTGTTTACTTAGTTTAAACAGCGTGCATACGATTAATTAGTGAGTTGAGAATGTAATATGACAGCATGAGTGTAGGTGTCTGTTTACTTAGTTGAAGCAACGTGCATACGATTAATTGTTGAATATAAGAATGTTATATGACAAAATGAGTGTAGGTGTCTGTTTACTTAGTTGAAACAGCACGCATACGATTAATTGTTGAGTATAAGAATCTCATATGACAGCATGAGTGTAGGTGGTTGTTAACTTAGTTGAAACAGCGTGCATACGATTAATTGTTGAGTATAAGAATGTCATATGACAGCATGAGTGTAGATGTCTGTTAACTTAGTTGAAACAGCGTTTATACGATTAGTTGTTGAGTATAAGAATCTAATATGACAGCATGAGTGTAGGTGTCTGTTTTCTTAGTTGAAACAGCGTGCATACGATAAATTGTTGAGTATAAGATTGTAATATGACAGCATGAGTGTAGGTGTCTGTTTACTAAGTTGCAACAGCGTGCATACGATTAATTAATGAGTAAAAGAATGTTATATTACAGCATGAGTGTAGGTGTCTGTTTCCTTAGTAGAAACAGCGTGCATACGATTAATTGTTGGTTAAAAAATTTAATATGACAGCATGAGTGTAGGTGTCCGTTTACTTAGTTGCAACAGCGTGCATACGATTAAATGCTGAGTATAAGAATGTCTTATGACAGCATGAGTGTAGGTGTCTGTTTACTTAGTTGAAACAGCGTGCATACGATTAATTAGTGAGTTTTAGAATGTAATATGACAGCATGAGTGTAGGTGTCTGTTTACTAAGTTGAAACAGCGTGCATACGATTAATTGTTGAGTATAAGAATGTAATGTGACAGCATGAGTGTAGGTGTCTGTTTACTTAGTTGAAACAGCGTGCAAACGATTAATTAGTGAGTTTAAGAATGTAAAATGACAGCATGAGTTTAGGTGTCTGTTTACTTAGTTGAAACAGCGTGCATACGATTAATTATTGAGTATAAGAATGTTATATGACAGCATGAGTGTAGGTGTCTGTTTACTTAGTTGAAACAGCGTGCATACGATTAATTGTTGAGTATAAGAATGTTATATGACAGCATGAATGTAGGTGTCTGTTTACTTAGTTGAAACAGCTTGCATACGATTTATTGTTAAGTATAAGAATGTCTATGACAGCATGAGTGTAGGCGTCTGTAAACTTAGTTGAAACCGCGTGCAGACGATTATTTGTTGAGTATAAGAATGTCTATGACAGCATGAGTGTAGGTGTCTGTTTACTTAGTTAAAACCGCGTGCATACGATTGATTGTTGAGTATAAGAATGTTATATGACAGCATGAGTGTAGGTGTCTGTTTACTTAGTTGAAACAGCGTGCATACGATTAGTTGTTGAGTATAAGAATCTAATATGACAGCATGAGTGTAGGTGTCTGTTTTCTTAGTTGAAACAGTGTACATACGATTAATTGTTGCGTATAAAAATGTCATATGACAGCATGAGTGTAGGTGGTTGTTAACTTAGTTGCAACAGCGTGCATACGATTAATTGTTGAGTATAAGAATGTTATATGACAGCATGAGTGTAGGTGTCTGTTTCCTTAGTTGAAACAGCGTGCATACGATTTAATGTTGGGTATTAGAATGTTATATGACAGCATGAGTGTAGGTGTCTGTTTACTTAGTTGCAACAGCGTGCATACGATTAATTGTTGAGTACAAGAATGTCATCTGACAGCATGAGTGTAGGTGTCTGTTTACTTAGTTGAAGAAGCGTGCATACGATTTACTAGTGAGTTTAAGAATGTCATATGACAGCATGAGTGTAGGTGTCTGTTTACTTAGTTGAAACAGCGTGCATACGATTAATTATTGAGTATAAGAATGTAATATGAAAGCATGAGTGTAGGTGTCTCTTTACTTAGTTGAAACAGCGTGCATACGATTAATTGTCTAGTAAAAGAATGTTATATGACAGCATGTGTGTAGGTGTCTGTTTACTTAGTTGAAACAGCGTGCATACGATTAATTGTTGAGTATAAGAATGTTATATGACAGCATGAGTGTAGGTGTCTGTTTACTTAGTTGAAACAGCGTGCATACGATTAATTGTTGAGAATAAGAATGTTATATGACAGCATGAATGTAGGTGTCTGTTTACTTAGTTGAAACAGCGTGCATACGATTTATTGTTAAGTATAAGAATGTCTATGAAAGCATGAGTGTAGGCGTCTATTTACTTAGTTGAAACCGCGTGCAGACGATTATTAGTTGAGTATAAGAATGTTTTATGACAGCATGAGTGTATTTGTCTGTTTACTCAGTTGAAACAGCGTGCATACGATTAATCGTTGAGTATATGAATTGAAATATGACAGAATGAGTGTAGGTGTCTGTTGACTTAGTTGCAACAGCGTGCATACGATTAATTGTTGAGTATAAGAATGTAATATGACAGCATGAGTGTAGATATCTGTTTACTTAGTTGAAACAGCGTGCATACGATTAATAGTTAAGTAAAAGAATGCAATATGACAGCATGAGTGTAGGTGTCTGTTTACTTAGTTGAAGCAGCATGCATAGGATCATTGTTGAGTATAAGAATAAAATATGACAGCATGAGTGTAGGTGTCTGTTTACTTAGTTGAAACAGCGTGCATACGATTAATTGTAGAGTATAAGAAAGTAATATGACAGGATGAGTGGATGTGTCTGTTTACATAGTTGAAAAAGCGTGCATACGATTATTTGTTGAATATAAGAATGTTATATGACAGCATTAAAGTAAGTGTCTGTTTACTTAGTTGAAACAGCACGCGTACGATTAATTGTTGAGTATAAGAATCTCATATGACATCATGAGTGTAGGTGTCTGTTAACTTAGTGAAAAAGCGTGCATACGATTAATTGTTGAGTATAAGAATGTCATATGACAGCATGAGTGTAGGTGTCTGTTTACTTAGTTGAAACAGCGTTTATACGATTAGATAATGAGTAAAAGGATCTAATATGACAGCATGAGTGTAAATGTCTGTTTTCTTAGTTGAAACAGCGTGCATACGATTAATTGTTGGGTATAAGAATGTAATATGACAGCATGAGTGTAGGTGTCTGTTTACTAAGTTGCAACAGCGTGCATACAATTAATTGTTGAGTACAAGAATGTCATATGACAGCATGAGTGTAGGTGTCTGTTTAATTAGTTGAAGAAGCGTGCATACGATTAATTAGTGAGTTTAAGAATGTCATATGACAGCATAAGTGTAGGTGTCTGTTTACTAAGCTGAAACAGCGTGCATACGATTAATTATTAAGTATAAGAATGTTATATGACAGCATGAGTGTAGGTGTCTGTTTACTTAGTTAAAACAGCACGCATACGATTTATTGTTGAGTATAAGAATCTCATATGACAGCATGAGTGTAGGTGTCTGTTTACTTAGTTGAAACAGCGTGCATACGATTAATTGTTAAGTATAAGATTGTCATATAACAACATGAGTGTAGGTGTCTGTTTTCTTAGTTGAAACCGCGTGCATACGATTAATTGTTGAGTATAAGAATGTAATATGACAGCATGAGTGTTGGTGTCTGTTTACTTGGTTGAAACAGCGTGCATACGATTAATCGTTGAGTATAAGAATGAAATATGACAGCATGAGTGTAGGTGTCTGTTTACTTAGTATCAACAGCGTGCATACGATTAATTGTTGAGTATAATAATGTTATATGACAGCATGAGTGTAGGTGTGTGTGTACTTAGTTGAATTAGCGTGCATACGATTAATTGTTAAGTATAAGAATGCAATATGACAGCATGAGCTTAGGCGTCTGTTAACTTAGTTGAAGCAGCATGCATACGATTAATTGTTGAGTATAAGAATAAATTATGACAGCATGAGTGTAGGTGTCTGTTTACTTAGTTCAAACAGCGTGCATACGATTAATTGTCGAGTATTTGAAAGTTATATGACAGGATGAGTGGATGTGTCTGTTTACATAAATGAAACAGCGTGCATACGATTGATTGTTGACCAAAAGAATGTAATATGACAGCATGAGTGTAGGTGTCTGTTTACTTAGTTGAAACAGCGTGCATACGATTAATCGTTGAGTATAAGAATGTCTATGACAGTTTGAGTGTAGGTGTCTGTTTACTAAGTTGAAACCGCGTGCATACGATTAATTGTTGAATATAAGAATGTAATATGACAGCATGAGTGTAGGTGTCTGTTTTCTTAGTTGAAACAGCGTGCATACGATTAATCGTTGAGTATAAGAATGAAATATGACAGTTTGAGTGTAGGTGTCTGTTTACTAAGTTGAAACCGCGTGCATACGATTAATTGTTGAGTATAAGAATGTCATATGACAGCATGAGTGTAGGTGTCTGTTTACTTAGTTGAAACAGCGTGCATACGATTAATTAGTGAGTTGAAGAATGTAATATGACAGCATGAGTGAAGGTGTCTGTTTACTTAGTTGAAGCAACGTGCATACGATTAATTGTTGAATATAAGAATGTTATATGACAGAATGAGTGAAGGTGTCTGTTTACTTAGTTGAAACAGCACGCATACGATTAATTGTTGAGTATAAGAATCTCATATGACAGCATGAGTGTAGGTGTCTGTTTACTTAGTTGAAACAGCGTGCATACGATTAATTGTTGAGTATAAGAATGTCATATGACAGCATGAGTGTAGATGTCTGTTAACTTAGTTGAAACAGCGTTTATACGATTAGTTGTTGAGTATAAGAATCTAATATGACAGCATGAGTGTAGGTGTCTGTTTTCTTAGTTGAAACAGCGTGCATACGATAAATTGTTGAGTATAAGATTGTAATATGACAGCATGAGGGTAGGTGTCTGTAAACTTAGTTGCAACAGCGTGCATACGATTAATTAATGAGTAAAAGAATGTTATATGACAGCATGAGTGTAGGTGTCTGTTTCCTTAGTAGAAACAGCGTGCATACGATTAATTGTTGGTTAATAAATTTAATATGACAGCATGAGTGTAGGTGTCCGTTTACTTAGTTGCAACAGCGTGCATACGATTAAATGCTGAGTATAAGAATGTCTTATGACAGCATGAGTGTAGGTGTCTGTTTACTTAGTTGAAACAGCGTGCATACGATTAATTAGTGAGTTTTAGAATGTAATATGACAGCATGAGTGTAGGTGTCTGTTTACTAAGTTGAAACAGCGTGCATACGATTAATTGTTGAGTATAAGAATGTAATGTGACAGCATGAGTGTAGGTGTCTGTTTACTTAGTTGAAGCAGCATGCATAGGATCATTGTTGAGTATAAGAATAAAATATGACAGCATGAGTGTAGGTGTCTGTTTACTTAGTTGAAACAGCGTGCATACGATTAATTGTAGAGTATAAGAAAGTAATATGACAGGATGAGTGGATGTGTCTGTTTACATAGTTGAAACAGCGTGCATACGATTAATTGTTGAATATAAGAATGTTATATGACAGCATTAAAGTAAGTGTCTGTTTACTTAGTTGAAACAGCACGCATACGATTAATTGTTGAGTATAAGAATCTCATATGACATCATGAGTGTAGGTGTCTGTTAACTTAGTTGAAAAAGCGTGCATACGATTAATTGTTGAGTATAAGAATGTCATATGACAGCATGAGTGTAGGTGTCTGTTTAATTAGTTGAAACAGCGTTTATACGATTAGATAATGAGTAAAAGAATCTAATATGACAGCATGAGTGTAGGCGTCTGTTTTCTTAGTTGAAATTGCGTGCATACGATTAATTGTTGGGTATAAGAATGTAATATGACAGCATGAGTGTAGGTGTCTGTTTACTTAGTTGCAACAGCGTGCATACGATTAATTGTTGAGTATAAGAATGTCATATGACAGCATGAGTGTAGGTGGTTGTTAACTTAGTTGCAACAGCGTGCATACGATTAATTGTTGAGTAAAAGAATGTTATATGACAGCATGAGTGGATGTGTCTGTTTACATAATTGAAACAGCGTGCATACGATTGATTGTTGACCAAAAGAATGTAATATGACAGCATGAGAGTAGGTGTCTGTTTACTTAGTTGAAATAGCGTGCATACGATTTATTGTTAAGTATAAGAATGTCTATGACAGCATGAGTGTAGGTGTCTGTTTACTTAGTTGAAACCGCGTGCATACGATTAATCGTTGAGTATAAGAATGACATATGACAGCATGAGTGTAGGTGTCTGTTTACTTAGTTGCAACAACCTGCATACGATTAATTGGTGAGTATAAGAATGTAATATGACAGCATGAGTGTATGTGTCTGTTTATTTAGTTAAAACAGCGTGCATACGATTAATTGTTGAGTATAAGAATGTCATATGACAGCATGACTGTAGGTGTCTGATTACTTAGTTGAAACAGCGTTTATACTATTAGTTGATGAGTATAAGAATCTAATATGACAGCATGAGTGTAGGTGTCTGTTTTCTTAGTTGAAACAGCGTGCATACGATTAATTGTTGAGTAAAAGAATGTTATATGACAGCATGACTGTAGGTGTGGGTTTACTTAGTTGAAACAGCGTGCATACGATTAATTGTTGAGTATAAGAATGTTATACAGCGTGCATACGATTAATAAGTGAGTTTAAGAATGTAATATGACAGCATGAGTGTAGGTGTCTGTTTACTTAGTTGAAACAGTGTGCATACGAATAATTGTTGAGTATAAGAATGTCATATGACAGCATGAGTGTAGGTGTCTGTTTACTTAGTTGAAACAGCGTGCATACGATTAATAAGTGAGTTGAAGAATGTAATATGACAGCATGAGTGTAGGTGTCTGTTTACTTAGTTGAAGCAACGTGCATACGATTAATTGTTGAATATAAGAATGTTATATGACAGAATGAGTGTAGGTGTCTGTTTACTTAGTTGAAACAGCACGCATACGATTAATTGTTGAGTATAAGAATCTCATATGACAACATGAGTGTAGGTGTCTGTTTACTTAGTTGAAACAGCGTGCATACGATTAATTGTTGAGTATAAGAATGTCATATGACAGCATGAGTGTAGATGTCTGTTAACTTAGTTGAAACAGCGTTTATACGATTAGTTGTTGAGTATAAGAATCTAATATGACAGCATGAGTGTAGGTGTCTGTTTTCTTAGTTTAAACAGCGTGCATACGATAAATTGTTGAGTATAAGATTGTAATATGACAGCATGAGGGTAGGTGTCTGTTAATTTAGTTGCAACAGGGTGCATACGATTAATTAATGAGTAAAAGAATGTTATATGACAGCATGAGTGTAGGTGTCTGTTTCCTTAGTAGAAACAGCGTGCATACGATTAATTGTTGGTTAAAAAATTTAATATGACAGCATGAGTGTAGGTGTCCGTTTACTTAGTTGCAACAGCGTGCATACGATTAAATGCTGAGTATAAGAATGTCTTATGACAGCATGAGTGTAGGTGTCTGTTTACTTAGTTGAAACAGCGTGCATACGATTAATTAGTGAGTTTTAGAATGTAATATGACAGCATGAGTGTAGGTGTCTGTTTACTAAGTTGAAACAGCGTGCATACGATTAATTGTTGAGTATAAGAATGTAATGTGACAGCATGAGTGTAGGTGTCTGTTTACTTAGTTGAAGCAGCATGCATAGGATCATTGTTGAGTATAAGAATAAAATATGAAAGCATGAGTATAGGTGTCTGTTAACTTAACTAAAACAGCGTGCATACGATTAATAAGTGAGTTTAAGAATGTAATATGACAGCATGAGTGTAGGTGTCTGTTTACTTAGTTGAAACAGTGTGCATACGAATAATTGTTGAGTATAAGAATGTCATATGACAGCATGAGTGTAGGTGTCTGTTTACTTAGTTTAAACAGCGTGCATACGATTAATTAGTGAGTTGAGAATGTAATATGACAGCATGAGTGTAGGTGTCTGTTTACTTAGTTGAAGCAACGTGCATACGATTAATTGTTGAATATAAGAATGTTATATGACAAAATGAGTGTAGGTGTCTGTTTACTTAGTTGAAACAGCACGCATACGATTAATTGTTGAGTATAAGAATCTCATATGACAGCATGAGTGTAGGTGGTTGTTAACTTAGTTGAAACAGCGTGCATACGATTAATTGTTGAGTATAAGAATGTCATATGACAGCATGAGTGTAGATGTCTGTTAACTTAGTTGAAACAGCGTTTATACGATTAGTTGTTGAGTATAAGAATCTAATATGACAGCATGAGTGTAGGTGTCTGTTTTCTTAGTTGAAACAGCGTGCATACGATAAATTGTTGAGTATAAGATTGTAATATGACAGCATGAGTGTAGGTGTCTGTTTACTAAGTTGCAACAGCGTGCATACGATTAATTAATGAGTAAAAGAATGTTATATTACAGCATGAGTGTAGGTGTCTGTTTCCTTAGTAGAAACAGCGTGCATACGATTAATTGTTGGTTAAAAAATTTAATATGACAGCATGAGTGTAGGTGTCCGTTTACTTAGTTGCAACAGCGTGCATACGATTAAATGCTGAGTATAAGAATGTCTTATGACAGCATGAGTGTAGGTGTCTGTTTACTTAGTTGAAACAGCGTGCATACGATTAATTAGTGAGTTTTAGAATGTAATATGACAGCATGAGTGTAGGTGTCTGTTTACTAAGTTGAAACAGCGTGCATACGATTAATTGTTGAGTATAAGAATGTAATGTGACAGCATGAGTGTAGGTGTCTGTTTACTTAGTTGAAACAGCGTGCAAACGATTAATTAGTGAGTTTAAGAATGTAAAATGACAGCATGAGTTTAGGTGTCTGTTTACTTAGTTGAAACAGCGTGCATACGATTAATTATTGAGTATAAGAATGTTATATGACAGCATGAGTGTAGGTGTCTGTTTACTTAGTTGAAACAGCGTGCATACGATTAATTGTTGAGTATAAGAATGTTATATGACAGCATGAATGTAGGTGTCTGTTTACTTAGTTGAAACAGCTTGCATACGATTTATTGTTAAGTATAAGAATGTCTATGACAGCATGAGTGTAGGCGTCTGTAAACTTAGTTGAAACCGCGTGCAGACGATTATTTGTTGAGTATAAGAATGTCTATGACAGCATGAGTGTAGGTGTCTGTTTACTTAGTTAAAACCGCGTGCATACGATTGATTGTTGAGTATAAGAATGTTATATGACAGCATGAGTGTAGGTGTCTGTTTACTTAGTTGAAACAGCGTGCATACGATTAGTTGTTGAGTATAAGAATCTAATATGACAGCATGAGTGTAGGTGTCTGTTTTCTTAGTTGAAACAGTGTACATACGATTAATTGTTGCGTATAAAAATGTCATATGACAGCATGAGTGTAGGTGGTTGTTAACTTAGTTGCAACAGCGTGCATACGATTAATTGTTGAGTATAAGAATGTTATATGACAGCATGAGTGTAGGTGTCTGTTTCCTTAGTTGAAACAGCGTGCATACGATTTAATGTTGGGTATTAGAATGTTATATGACAGCATGAGTGTAGGTGTCTGTTTACTTAGTTGCAACAGCGTGCATACGATTAATTGTTGAGTACAAGAATGTCATCTGACAGCATGAGTGTAGGTGTCTGTTTACTTAGTTGAAGAAGCGTGCATACGATTTACTAGTGAGTTTAAGAATGTCATATGACAGCATGAGTGTAGGTGTCTGTTTACTTAGTTGAAACAGCGTGCATACGATTAATTATTGAGTATAAGAATGTAATATGAAAGCATGAGTGTAGGTGTCTCTTTACTTAGTTGAAACAGCGTGCATACGATTAATTGTCTAGTAAAAGAATGTTATATGACAGCATGTGTGTAGGTGTCTGTTTACTTAGTTGAAACAGCGTGCATACGATTAATTGTTGAGTATAAGAATGTTATATGACAGCATGAGTGTAGGTGTCTGTTTACTTAGTTGAAACAGCGTGCATACGATTAATTGTTGAGAATAAGAATGTTATATGACAGCATGAATGTAGGTGTCTGTTTACTTAGTTGAAACAGCGTGCATACGATTTATTGTTAAGTATAAGAATGTCTATGAAAGCATGAGTGTAGGCGTCTATTTACTTAGTTGAAACCGCGTGCAGACGATTATTAGTTGAGTATAAGAATGTTTTATGACAGCATGAGTGTATTTGTCTGTTTACTCAGTTGAAACAGCGTGCATACGATTAATCGTTGAGTATATGAATTGAAATATGACAGAATGAGTGTAGGTGTCTGTTGACTTAGTTGCAACAGCGTGCATACGATTAATTGTTGAGTATAAGAATGTAATATGACAGCATGAGTGTAGATATCTGTTTACTTAGTTGAAACAGCGTGCATACGATTAATAGTTAAGTAAAAGAATGCAATATGACAGCATGAGTGTAGGTGTCTGTTTACTTAGTTGAAGCAGCATGCATAGGATCATTGTTGAGTATAAGAATAAAATATGACAGCATGAGTGTAGGTGTCTGTTTACTTAGTTGAAACAGCGTGCATACGATTAATTGTAGAGTATAAGAAAGTAATATGACAGGATGAGTGGATGTGTCTGTTTACATAGTTGAAAAAGCGTGCATACGATTATTTGTTGAATATAAGAATGTTATATGACAGCATTAAAGTAAGTGTCTGTTTACTTAGTTGAAACAGCACGCGTACGATTAATTGTTGAGTATAAGAATCTCATATGACATCATGAGTGTAGGTGTCTGTTAACTTAGTGAAAAAGCGTGCATACGATTAATTGTTGAGTATAAGAATGTCATATGACAGCATGAGTGTAGGTGTCTGTTTACTTAGTTGAAACAGCGTTTATACGATTAGATAATGAGTAAAAGGATCTAATATGACAGCATGAGTGTAAATGTCTGTTTTCTTAGTTGAAACAGCGTGCATACGATTAATTGTTGGGTATAAGAATGTAATATGACAGCATGAGTGTAGGTGTCTGTTTACTAAGTTGCAACAGCGTGCATACAATTAATTGTTGAGTACAAGAATGTCATATGACAGCATGAGTGTAGGTGTCTGTTTAATTAGTTGAAGAAGCGTGCATACGATTAATTAGTGAGTTTAAGAATGTCATATGACAGCATAAGTGTAGGTGTCTGTTTACTAAGCTGAAACAGCGTGCATACGATTAATTATTAAGTATAAGAATGTTATATGACAGCATGAGTGTAGGTGTCTGTTTACTTAGTTAAAACAGCACGCATACGATTTATTGTTGAGTATAAGAATCTCATATGACAGCATGAGTGTAGGTGTCTGTTTACTTAGTTGAAACAGCGTGCATACGATTAATTGTTAAGTATAAGATTGTCATATAACAACATGAGTGTAGGTGTCTGTTTTCTTAGTTGAAACCGCGTGCATACGATTAATTGTTGAGTATAAGAATGTAATATGACAGCATGAGTGTTGGTGTCTGTTTACTTGGTTGAAACAGCGTGCATACGATTAATCGTTGAGTATAAGAATGAAATATGACAGCATGAGTGTAGGTGTCTGTTTACTTAGTATCAACAGCGTGCATACGATTAATTGTTGAGTATAATAATGTTATATGACAGCATGAGTGTAGGTGTGTGTGTACTTAGTTGAATTAGCGTGCATACGATTAATTGTTAAGTATAAGAATGCAATATGACAGCATGAGCTTAGGCGTCTGTTAACTTAGTTGAAGCAGCATGCATACGATTAATTGTTGAGTATAAGAATAAATTATGACAGCATGAGTGTAGGTGTCTGTTTACTTAGTTCAAACAGCGTGCATACGATTAATTGTCGAGTATTTGAAAGTTATATGACAGGATGAGTGGATGTGTCTGTTTACATAAATGAAACAGCGTGCATACGATTGATTGTTGACCAAAAGAATGTAATATGACAGCATGAGTGTAGGTGTCTGTTTACTTAGTTGAAACAGCGTGCATACGATTAATCGTTGAGTATAAGAATGTCTATGACAGTTTGAGTGTAGGTGTCTGTTTACTAAGTTGAAACAGCGTGCATACGATTAATTGTTGAGTATAAGAATGTAATGTGACAGCATGAGTGTAGGTGTCTGTTTACTTAGTTGAAACAGCGTGCAAACGATTAATTAGTGAGTTTAAGAATGTAAAATGACAGCATGAGTTTAGGTGTCTGTTTACTTAGTTGAAACAGCGTGCATACGATTAATTATTGAGTATAAGAATGTTATATGACAGCATGAGTGTAGGTGTCTGTTTACTTAGTTGAAACAGCGTGCATACGATTAATTGTTGAGTATAAGAATGTTATATGACAGCATGAATGTAGGTGTCTGTTTACTTAGTTGAAACAGCTTGCATACGATTTATTGTTAAGTATAAGAATGTCTATGACAGCATGAGTGTAGGCGTCTGTAAACTTAGTTGAAACCGCGTGCAGACGATTATTTGTTGAGTATAAGAATGTCTATGACAGCATGAGTGTAGGTGTCTGTTTACTTAGTTAAAACCGCGTGCATACGATTGATTGTTGAGTATAAGAATGTTATATGACAGCATGAGTGTAGGTGTCTGTTTACTTAGTTGAAACAGCGTGCATACGATTAGTTGTTGAGTATAAGAATCTAATATGACAGCATGAGTGTAGGTGTCTGTTTTCTTAGTTGAAACAGTGTACATACGATTAATTGTTGCGTATAAAAATGTCATATGACAGCATGAGTGTAGGTGGTTGTTAACTTAGTTGCAACAGCGTGCATACGATTAATTGTTGAGTATAAGAATGTTATATGACAGCATGAGTGTAGGTGTCTGTTTCCTTAGTTGAAACAGCGTGCATACGATTTAATGTTGGGTATTAGAATGTTATATGACAGCATGAGTGTAGGTGTCTGTTTACTTAGTTGCAACAGCGTGCATACGATTAATTGTTGAGTACAAGAATGTCATCTGACAGCATGAGTGTAGGTGTCTGTTTACTTAGTTGAAGAAGCGTGCATACGATTTACTAGTGAGTTTAAGAATGTCATATGACAGCATGAGTGTAGGTGTCTGTTTACTTAGTTGAAACAGCGTGCATACGATTAATTATTGAGTATAAGAATGTAATATGAAAGCATGAGTGTAGGTGTCTCTTTACTTAGTTGAAACAGCGTGCATACGATTAATTGTCTAGTAAAAGAATGTTATATGACAGCATGTGTGTAGGTGTCTGTTTACTTAGTTGAAACAGCGTGCATACGATTAATTGTTGAGTATAAGAATGTTATATGACAGCATGAGTGTAGGTGTCTGTTTACTTAGTTGAAACAGCGTGCATACGATTAATTGTTGAGAATAAGAATGTTATATGACAGCATGAATGTAGGTGTCTGTTTACTTAGTTGAAACAGCGTGCATACGATTTATTGTTAAGTATAAGAATGTCTATGAAAGCATGAGTGTAGGCGTCTATTTACTTAGTTGAAACCGCGTGCAGACGATTATTAGTTGAGTATAAGAATGTTTTATGACAGCATGAGTGTATTTGTCTGTTTACTCAGTTGAAACAGCGTGCATACGATTAATCGTTGAGTATATGAATTGAAATATGACAGAATGAGTGTAGGTGTCTGTTGACTTAGTTGCAACAGCGTGCATACGATTAATTGTTGAGTATAAGAATGTAATATGACAGCATGAGTGTAGATATCTGTTTACTTAGTTGAAACAGCGTGCATACGATTAATAGTTAAGTAAAAGAATGCAATATGACAGCATGAGTGTAGGTGTCTGTTTACTTAGTTGAAGCAGCATGCATAGGATCATTGTTGAGTATAAGAATAAAATATGACAGCATGAGTGTAGGTGTCTGTTTACTTAGTTGAAACAGCGTGCATACGATTAATTGTAGAGTATAAGAAAGTAATATGACAGGATGAGTGGATGTGTCTGTTTACATAGTTGAAAAAGCGTGCATACGATTATTTGTTGAATATAAGAATGTTATATGACAGCATTAAAGTAAGTGTCTGTTTACTTAGTTGAAACAGCACGCGTACGATTAATTGTTGAGTATAAGAATCTCATATGACATCATGAGTGTAGGTGTCTGTTAACTTAGTGAAAAAGCGTGCATACGATTAATTGTTGAGTATAAGAATGTCATATGACAGCATGAGTGTAGGTGTCTGTTTACTTAGTTGAAACAGCGTTTATACGATTAGATAATGAGTAAAAGGATCTAATATGACAGCATGAGTGTAAATGTCTGTTTTCTTAGTTGAAACAGCGTGCATACGATTAATTGTTGGGTATAAGAATGTAATATGACAGCATGAGTGTAGGTGTCTGTTTACTAAGTTGCAACAGCGTGCATACAATTAATTGTTGAGTACAAGAATGTCATATGACAGCATGAGTGTAGGTGTCTGTTTAATTAGTTGAAGAAGCGTGCATACGATTAATTAGTGAGTTTAAGAATGTCATATGACAGCATAAGTGTAGGTGTCTGTTTACTAAGCTGAAACAGCGTGCATACGATTAATTATTAAGTATAAGAATGTTATATGACAGCATGAGTGTAGGTGTCTGTTTACTTAGTTAAAACAGCACGCATACGATTTATTGTTGAGTATAAGAATCTCATATGACAGCATGAGTGTAGGTGTCTGTTTACTTAGTTGAAACAGCGTGCATACGATTAATTGTTAAGTATAAGATTGTCATATAACAACATGAGTGTAGGTGTCTGTTTTCTTAGTTGAAACCGCGTGCATACGATTAATTGTTGAGTATAAGAATGTAATATGACAGCATGAGTGTTGGTGTCTGTTTACTTGGTTGAAACAGCGTGCATACGATTAATCGTTGAGTATAAGAATGAAATATGACAGCATGAGTGTAGGTGTCTGTTTACTTAGTATCAACAGCGTGCATACGATTAATTGTTGAGTATAATAATGTTATATGACAGCATGAGTGTAGGTGTGTGTGTACTTAGTTGAATTAGCGTGCATACGATTAATTGTTAAGTATAAGAATGCAATATGACAGCATGAGCTTAGGCGTCTGTTAACTTAGTTGAAGCAGCATGCATACGATTAATTGTTGAGTATAAGAATAAATTATGACAGCATGAGTGTAGGTGTCTGTTTACTTAGTTCAAACAGCGTGCATACGATTAATTGTCGAGTATTTGAAAGTTATATGACAGGATGAGTGGATGTGTCTGTTTACATAAATGAAACAGCGTGCATACGATTGATTGTTGACCAAAAGAATGTAATATGACAGCATGAGTGTAGGTGTCTGTTTACTTAGTTGAAACAGCGTGCATACGATTAATCGTTGAGTATAAGAATGTCTATGACAGTTTGAGTGTAGGTGTCTGTTTACTAAGTTGAAACCGCGTGCATACGATTAATTGTTGAATATAAGAATGTAATATGACAGCATGAGTGTAGGTGTCTGTTTTCTTAGTTGAAACAGCGTGCATACGATTAATCGTTGAGTATAAGAATGAAATATGACAGCATGAGTGTAGGTGTCTGTTTACTTAGTTGCAACAGCGTGCATACGATTAATTGTTGAGTATAAGAATGTAATATGACAGCATGAGTGTAGGTGTCTGTTTGCTTAGTTGAAACAGCGTTCATACGATTAGTTGTTAAGTATAAGAATCTAATATGACAGCATGAGTGTAGGTGTCTGTTTTCTTAGTTGAAACAGCGTGCATACGATAAATTGTTGAGTATAAGATTGTAATATGACAGCATGAGGGTAGGTGTCTGTAAACTTAGTTGCAACAGCGTGCATACGATTAATTAATGAGTAAAAGAATGTTATATGACAGCATGAGTGTAGGTGTCTGTTTCCTTAGTAGAAACAGCGTGCATACGATTAATTGTTGGTTAAAAAATTTAATATGACAGCATGAGTGTAGGTGTCCGTTTACTTAGTTGCAACAGCGTGCATACGATTAAATGCTGAGTATAAGAATGTCTTATGACAGCATGAGTGTAGGTGTCTGTTTACTTAGTTGAAACAGCGTGCATACGATTAATTAGTGAGTTTTAGAATGTAATATGACAGCATGAGTGTAGGTGTCTGTTTACTAAGTTGAAACAGCGTGCATACGATTAATTGTTGAGTATAAGAATGTAATGTGACAGCATGAGTGTAGGTGTCTGTTTACTTAGTTGAAGCAGCATGCATAGGATCATTGTTGAGTATAAGAATAAAATATGACAGCATGAGTGTAGGTGTCTGTTTACTTAGTTGAAACAGCGTGCATACGATTAATTGTAGAGTATAAGAAAGTAATATGACAGGATGAGTGGATGTGTCTGTTTACATAGTTGAAACAGCGTGCATACGATTAATTGTTGAATATAAGAATGTTATATGACAGCATTAAAGTAAGTGTCTGTTTACTTAGTTGAAACAGCACGCATACGATTAATTGTTGAGTATAAGAATCTCATATGACATCATGAGTGTAGGTGTCTGTTAACTTAGTTGAAAAAGCGTGCAAACGATTAATTGTTGAGTATAAGAATGTCATATGACAGCATGAGTGTAGGTGTCTGTTTACTTAGTTGAAACAGCGTTTATACGATTAGATAATGAGTAAAAGAATCTAATATGACAGCATGAGTGTAGGCGTCTGTTTTCTTAGTTGAAATTGCGTGCATACGATTAATTGTTGGGTATAAGAATGTAATATGACAGCATGAGTGTAGGTGTCTGTTTACTTAGTTGCAACAGCGTGCATACGATTAATTGTTGAGTATAAGAATGTCATATGACAGCATGAGTGTAGGTGGTTGTTAACTTAGTTGCAACAGCGTGCATACGATTAATTGTTGAGTAAAAGATGTTATATGACAGCATGAGTGGATGTGTCTGTTTACATAGTTGAAACAGCGTGCATACGATTGATTGTTGACCAAAAGAATGTAATATGACAGCATGAGAGTAGGTGTCTGTTTACTTAGTTGAAATAGCGTGCATACGATTTATTGTTAAGTATAAGAATGTCTATGACAGCATGAGTGTAGGTGTCTGTTTACTTAGTTGAAACCGCGTGCATACGATTAATCGTTGAGTATAAGAATGACATATGACAGCATGAGTGTAGGTGTCTGTTTACTTAGTTGCAACAACCTGCATACGATTAATTGGTGAGTATAAGAATGTAATATGACAGCATGAGTGTATGTGTCTGTTTATTTAGTTAAAACAGCGTGCATACGATTAATTGTTGAGTATAAGAATGTCATATGACAGCATGAGTGTAGGTGTCTGTTTACTTAGTTGAAACAGCGTGCATACGATTAATTAGTGAGTTGAAGAATGTAATATGACAGCATGAGTGTAGGTGTCTGTTTACTTAGTTGAAGCAACGTGCATACGATTAATTGTTGAATATAAGAATGTTATATGACAGAATGAGTGTAGGTGTCTGTTTACTTAGTTGAAACAGCACGCATACGATTAATTGTTGAGTATAAGAGTCTCATATGACAACATGAGTGTAGGTGTCTGTTTACTTAGTTGAAACAGCGTGCATACGATTAATTGTTGAGTATAAGAATGTCATATGACAGCATGAGTGTAGATGTCTGTTAACTTAGTTGAAACAGCGTTTATACGATTAGTTGTTGAGTATAAGAATCTAATATGACAGCATGAGTGTAGGTGTCTGTTTTCTTAGTTTAAACAGCGTGCATACGATAAATTGTTGAGTATAAGATTGTAATATGACAGCATGAGGGTAGGTGTCTGTTAATTTAGTTGCAACAGGGTGCATACGATTAATTAATGAGTAAAAGAATGTTATATGACAGCATGAGTGTAGGTGTCTGTTTCCTTAGTAGAAACAGCGTGCATACGATTAATTGTTGGTTAAAAAATTTAATATGACAGCATGAGTGTAGGTGTCCGTTTACTTAGTTGCAACAGCGTGCATACGATTAAATGCTGAGTATAAGAATGTCTTATGACAGCATGAGTGTAGGTGTCTGTTTACTTAGTTGAAACAGCGTGCATACGATTAATTAGTGAGTTTTAGAATGTAATATGACAGCATGAGTGTAGGTGTCTGTTTACTAAGTTGAAACAGCGTGCATACGATTAATTGTTGAGTATAAGAATGTAATGTGACAGCATGAGTGTAGGTGTCTGTTTACTTAGTTGAAGCAGCATGCATAGGATCATTGTTGAGTATAAGAATAAAATATGAAAGCATGAGTATAGGTGTCTGTTAACTTAACTAAAACAGCGTGCATACGATTAATAAGTGAGTTTAAGAATGTAATATGACAGCATGAGTGTAGGTGTCTGTTTACTTAGTTGAAACAGTGTGCATACGAATAATTGTTGAGTATAAGAATGTCATATGACAGCATGAGTGTAGGTGTCTGTTTACTTAGTTTAAACAGCGTGCATACGATTAATTAGTGAGTTGAAGAATGTAATATGACAGCATGAGTGTAGGTGTCTGTTTACTTAGTTGAAGCAACGTGCATACGATTAATTGTTGAATATAAGAATGTTATATGACAAAATGAGTGTAGGTGTCTGTTTACTTAGTTGAAACAGCACGCATACGATTAATTGTTGAGTATAAGAATCTCATATGACAGCATGAGTGTAGGTGGTTGTTAACTTAGTTGAAACAGCGTGCATACGATTAATTGTTGAGTATAAGAATGTCATATGACAGCATGAGTGTAGATGTCTGTTAACTTAGTTGAAACAGCGTTTATACGATTAGTTGTTGAGTATAAGAATCTAATATGACAGCATGAGTGTAGGTGTCTGTTTTCTTAGTTGAAACAGCGTGCATACGATAAATTGTTGAGTATAAGATTGTAATATGACAGCATGAGGGTAGGTGTCTGTTAACTTAGTTGCAACAGCGTGCATACGATTAATTAATGAGTAAAAGAATGTTATATTACAGCATGAGTGTAGGTGTCTGTTTCCTTAGTAGAAACAGCGTGCATACGATTAATTGTTGGTTAAAAAATTTAATATGACAGCATGAGTGTAGGTGTCCGTTTACTTAGTTGCAACAGCGTGCATACGATTAAATGCTGAGTATAAGAATGTCTTATGACAGCATGAGTGTAGGTGTCTGTTTACTTAGTTGAAACAGCGTGCATACGATTAATTAGTGAGTTTTAGAATGTAATATGACAGCATGAGTGTAGGTGTCTGTTTACTAAGTTGAAACAGCGTGCATACGATTAATTGTTGAGTATAAGAATGTAATGTGACAGCATGAGTGTAGGTGTCTGTTTACTTAGTTGAAACAGCGTGCAAACGATTAATTAGTGAGTTTAAGAATGTAAAATGACAGCATGAGTTTAGGTGTCTGTTTACTTAGTTGAAACAGCGTGCATACGATTAATTATTGAGTATAAGAATGTTATATGACAGCATGAGTGTAGGTGTCTGTTTACTTAGTTGAAACAGCGTGCATACGATTAATTGTTGAGTATAAGAATGTTATATGACAGCATGAATGTAGGTGTCTGTTTACTTAGTTGAAACAGCTTGCATACGATTTATTGTTAAATATAAGAATGTCTATGACAGCATGAGTGTAGGCGTCTGTAAACTTAGTTGAAACCGCGTGCAGACGATTATTTGTTGAGTATAAGAATGTCTATGACAGCATGAGTGTAGGTGTCTGTTTACTTAGTTAAAACCGCGTGCATACGATTGATTGTTGAGTATAAGAATGTTATATGACAGCATGAGTGTAGGTGTCTGTTTACTTAGTTGAAACAGCGTGCATACGATTAGTTGTTGAGTATAAGAATCTAATATGACAGCATGAGTGTAGGTGTCTGTTTTCTTAGTTGAAACAGTGTACATACGATTAATTGTTGCGTATAAAAATGTCATATGACAGCATGAGTGTAGGTGGTTGTTAACTTAGTTGCAACAGCGTGCATACGATTAATTGTTGAGTATAAGAATGTTATATGACAGCATGAGTGTAGGTGTCTGTTTCCTTAGTTGAAACAGCGTGCATACGATTTAATGTTGGGTATTAGAATGTTATATGACAGCATGAGTGTAGGTGTCTGTTTACTTAGTTGCAACAGCGTGCATACGATTAATTGTTGAGTACAAGAATGTCATCTGACAGCATGAGTGTAGGTGTCTGTTAACTTAGTTGAAGAAGCGTGCATACGATTTACTAGTGAGTTTAAGAATGTCATATGACAGCATGAGTGTAGGTGTCTGTTTACTAAGTTGAAACAGCGTGCATACGATTAATTATTGAGTATAAGAATGTAATATGAAAGCATGAGTGTAGGTGTCTCTTTACTTAGTTGAAACAGCGTGCATACGATTAATTGTCTAGTAAAAGAATGTTATATGACAGCATGTGTGTAGGTGTCTGTTTACTTAGTTGAAACAGCGTGCATACGATTAATTGTTGAGTATAAGAATGTTATATGACAGCATGAGTGTAGGTGTCTGTTTACTTAGTTGAAACAGCGTGCATACGATTAATTGTTGAGAATAAGAATGTTATATGACAGCATGAATGTAGGTGTCTGTTTACTTAGTTGAAACAGCGTGCATACGATTTATTGTTAAGTATAAGAATGTCTATGAAAGCATGAGTGTAGGCGTCTATTTACTTAGTTGAAACCGCGTGCAGACGATTATTAGTTGAGTATAAGAATGTTTTATGACAGCATGAGTGTATTTGTCTGTTTACTCAGTTGAAACAGCGTGCATACGATTAATCGTTGAGTATATGAATTGAAATATGACAGAATGAGTGTAGGTGTCTGTTGACTTAGTTGCAACAGCGTGCATACGATTAATTGTTGAGTATAAGAATGTAATATGACAGCATGAGTGTAGATATCTGTTTACTTAGTTGAAACAGCGTGCATACGATTAATAGTTTAGTAAAAGAATGCAATATGACAGCATGAGTGTAGGTGTCTGTTTACTTAGTTGAAGCAGCATGCATAGGATCATTGTTGAGTATAAGAATAAAATATGACAGCATGAGTGTAGGTGTCTGTTTACTTAGTTGAAACAGCGTGCATACGATTAATTGTAGAGTATAAGAAAGTAATATGACAGGATGAGTGGATGTGTCTGTTTACATAGTTGAAAAGGCGTGCATACGATTATTTGTTGAATATAAGAATGTTATATGACAGCATTAAAGTAAGTGTCTGTTTACTTAGTTGAAACAGCACGCGTACGATTAATTGTTGAGTATAAGAATCTCATATGACATCATGAGTGTAGGTGTCTGTTAACTTAGTGAAAAAGCGTGCATACGATTAATTGTTGAGTATAAGAATGTCATATGACAGCATGAGTGTAGGTGTCTGTTTACTTAGTTGAAACAGCGTTTATACGATTAGATAATGAGTAAAAGGATCTAATATGACAGCATGAGTGTAGGTGTCTGTTTTCTTAGTTGAAACAGCGTGCATACGATTAATTGTTGGGTATAAGAATGTAATATGACAGCATGAGTGTAGGTGTCTGTTTACTTAGTTGCAACAGCGTGCATACAATTAATTGTTGAGTACAAGAATGTCATATGACAGCATGAGTGTAGGTGTCTGTTTAATTAGTTGAAGAAGCGTGCATACGATTAATTAGTGAGTTTAAGAATGTCATATGACAGCATAAGTGTAGGTGTCTGTTTACTAAGCTGAAACAGCGTGCATACGATTAATTATTAAGTATAAGAATGTTATATGACAGCATGAGTGTAGGTGTCTGTTTACTTAGTTAAAACAGCACGCATACGATTTATTGTTGAGTATAAGAATCTCATATGACAGCATGAGTGTAGGTGTCTGTTTACTTAGTTGAAACAGCGTGCATACGATTAATTGTTAAGTATAAGATTGTCATATAACAACATGAGTGTAGGTGTCTGTTTTCTTAGTTGAAACCGCGTGCATACGATTAATTGTTGAGTATAAGAATGTAATATGACAGCATGAGTGTTGGTGTCTGTTTACTTGGTTGAAACAGCGTGCATACGATTAATCGTTGAGTATAAGAATGAAATATGACAGCATGAGTGTAGGTGTCTGTTTACTTAGTATCAACAGCGTGCATACGATTAATTGTTGAGTATAATAATGTTATATGACAGCATGAGTGTAGGTGTGTGTGTACTTAGTTGAATTAGCGTGCATACGATTAATTGTTAAGTATAAGAATGCAATATGACAGCATGAGCTTAGGCGTCTGTTAACTTAGTTGAAGCAGCATGCATACGATTAATTGTTGAGTATAAGAATAAATTATGACAGCATGAGTGTAGGTGTCTGTTTACTTAGTTCAAACAGCGTGCATACGATTAATTAGTGAGTTGAAGAATGTAATATGACAGCATGAGTGTAGGTGTCTGTTTACTTAGTTGAAGCAACGTGCATACGATTAATTGTTGAATATAAGAATGTTATATGACAAAATGAGTGTAGGTGTCTGTTTACTTAGTTGAAACAGCACGCATACGATTAATTGTTGAGTATAAGAATCTCATATGACAGCATGAGTGTAGGTGGTTGTTAACTTAGTTGAAACAGCGTGCATACGATTAATTGTTGAGTATAAGAATGTCATATGACAGCATGAGTGTAGATGTCTGTTAACTTAGTTGAAACAGCGTTTATACGATTAGTTGTTGAGTATAAGAATCTAATATGACAGCATGAGTGTAGGTGTCTGTTTTCTTAGTTGAAACAGCGTGCATACGATAAATTGTTGAGTATAAGATTGTAATATGACAGCATGAGGGTAGGTGTCTGTTAACTTAGTTGCAACAGCGTGCATACGATTAATTAATGAGTAAAAGAATGTTATATTACAGCATGAGTGTAGGTGTCTGTTTCCTTAGTAGAAACAGCGTGCATACGATTAATTGTTGGTTAAAAAATTTAATATGACAGCATGAGTGTAGGTGTCCGTTTACTTAGTTGCAACAGCGTGCATACGATTAAATGCTGAGTATAAGAATGTCTTATGACAGCATGAGTGTAGGTGTCTGTTTACTTAGTTGAAACAGCGTGCATACGATTAATTAGTGAGTTTTAGAATGTAATATGACAGCATGAGTGTAGGTGTCTGTTTACTAAGTTGAAACAGCGTGCATACGATTAATTGTTGAGTATAAGAATGTAATGTGACAGCATGAGTGTAGGTGTCTGTTTACTTAGTTGAAACAGCGTGCAAACGATTAATTAGTGAGTTTAAGAATGTAAAATGACAGCATGAGTTTAGGTGTCTGTTTACTTAGTTGAAACAGCGTGCATACGATTAATTATTGAGTATAAGAATGTTATATGACAGCATGAGTGTAGGTGTCTGTTTACTTAGTTGAAACAGCGTGCATACGATTAATTGTTGAGTATAAGAATGTTATATGACAGCATGAATGTAGGTGTCTGTTTACTTAGTTGAAACAGCTTGCATACGATTTATTGTTAAGTATAAGAATGTCTATGACAGCATGAGTGTAGGCGTCTGTAAACTTAGTTGAAACCGCGTGCAGACGATTATTTGTTGAGTATAAGAATGTCTATGACAGCATGAGTGTAGGTGTCTGTTTACTTAGTTAAAACCGCGTGCATACGATTGATTGTTGAGTATAAGAATGTTATATGACAGCATGAGTGTAGGTGTCTGTTTACTTAGTTGAAACAGCGTGCATACGATTAGTTGTTGAGTATAAGAATCTAATATGACAGCATGAGTGTAGGTGTCTGTTTTCTTAGTTGAAACAGTGTACATACGATTAATTGTTGCGTATAAAAATGTCATATGACAGCATGAGTGTAGGTGGTTGTTAACTTAGTTGCAACAGAGTGCATACGATTAATTGTTGAGTATAAGAATGTTATATGACAGCATGAGTGTAGGTGTCTGTTTCCTTAGTTGAAACAGCGTGCATACGATTTAATGTTGGGTATTAGAATGTTATATGACAGCATGAGTGTAGGTGTCTGTTTACTTAGTTGCAACAGCGTGCATACAATTAATTGTTGAGTACAAGAATGTCATCTGACAGCATGAGTGTAGGTGTCTGTTTACTTAGTTGAAGAAGCGTGCATACGATTTACTAGTGAGTTTAAGAATGTCATATGACAGCATGAGTGTAGGTGTCTGTTTACTAAGTTGAAACAGCGTGCATACGATTAATTATTGAGTATAAGAATGTAATATGAAAGCATGAGTGTAGGTGTCTCTTTACTTAGTTGAAACAGCGTGCATACGATTAATTGTCTAGTAAAAGAATGTTATATGACAGCATGTGTGTAGGTGTCTGTTTACTTAGTTGAAACAGCGTGCATACGATTAATTGTTGAGTATAAGAATGTTATATGACAGCATGAGTGTAGGTGTCTGTTTACTTAGTTGAAACAGCGTGCATACGATTAATTGTTGAGAATAAGAATGTTATATGACAGCATGAATGTAGGTGTCTGTTTACTTAGTTGAAACAGCGTGCATACGATTTATTGTTAAGTATAAGAATGTCTATGAAAGCATGAGTGTAGGCGTCTATTTACTTAGTTGAAACCGCGTGCAGACGATTATTAGTTGAGTATAAGAATGTTTTATGACAGCATGAGTGTATTTGTCTGTTTACTCAGTTGAAACAGCGTGCATACGATTAATCGTTGAGTATATGAATTGAAATATGACAGAATGAGTGTAGGTGTCTGTTGACTTAGTTGCAACAGCGTGCATACGATTAATTGTTGAGTATAAGAATGTAATATGACAGCATGAGTGTAGATATCTGTTTACTTAGTTGAAACAGCGTGCATACGATTAATAGTTAAGTAAAAGAATGCAATATGACAGCATGAGTGTAGGTGTCTGTTTACTTAGTTGAAGCAGCATGCATAGGATCATTGTTGAGTATAAGAATAAAATATGACAGCATGAGTGTAGGTGTCTGTTTACTTAGTTGAAACAGCGTGCATACGATTAATTGTAGAGTATAAGAAAGTAATATGACAGGATGAGTGGATGTGTCTGTTTACATAGTTGAAAAGGCGTGCATACGATTATTTGTTGAATATAAGAATGTTATATGACAGCATTAAAGTAAGTGTCTGTTTACTTAGTTGAAACAGCACGCGTACGATTAATTGTTGAGTATAAGAATCTCATATGACATCATGAGTGTAGGTGTCTGTTAACTTAGTGAAAAAGCGTGCATACGATTAATTGTTGAGTATAAGAATGTCATATGACAGCATGAGTGTAGGTGTCTGTTTACTTAGTTGAAACAGCGTTTATACGATTAGATAATGAGTAAAAGGATCTAATATGACAGCATGAGTGTAGGTGTCTGTTTTCTTAGTTGAAACAGCGTGCATACGATTAATTGTTGGGTATAAGAATGTAATATGACAGCATGAGTGTAGGTGTCTGTTTACTTAGTTGCAACAGCGTGCATACAATTAATTGTTGAGTACAAGAATGTCATATGACAGCATGAGTGTAGGTGTCTGTTTAATTAGTTGAAGAAGCGTGCATACGATTAATTAGTGAGTTTAAGAATGTCATATGACAGCATAAGTGTAGGTGTCTGTTTACTAAGCTGAAACAGCGTGCATACGATTAATTATTAAGTATAAGAATGTTATATGACAGCATGAGTGTAGGTGTCTGTTTACTTAGTTAAAACAGCACGCATACGATTTATTGTTGAGTATAAGAATCTCATATGACAGCATGAGTGTAGGTGTCTGTTTACTTAGTTGAAACAGCGTGCATACGATTAATTGTTAAGTATAAGATTGTCATATAACAACATGAGTGTAGGTGTCTGTTTTCTTAGTTGAAACCGCGTGCATACGATTAATTGTTGAGTATAAGAATGTAATATGACAGCATGAGTGTTGGTGTCTGTTTACTTGGTTGAAACAGCGTGCATACGATTAATCGTTGAGTATAAGAATGAAATATGACAGCATGAGTGTAGGTGTCTGTTTACTTAGTATCAACAGCGTGCATACGATTAATTGTTGAGTATAATAATGTTATATGACAGCATGAGTGTAGGTGTGTGTGTACTTAGTTGAATTAGCGTGCATACGATTAATTGTTAAGTATAAGAATGCAATATGACAGCATGAGCTTAGGCGTCTGTTAACTTAGTTGAAGCAGCATGCATACGATTAATTGTTGAGTATAAGAATAAATTATGACAGCATGAGTGTAGGTGTCTGTTTACTTAGTTCAAACAGCGTGCATACGATTAATTGTCGAGTATTTGAAAGTTATATGACAGGATGAGTGGATGTGTCTGTTTACATAAATGAAACAGCGTGCATACGATTGATTGTTGACCAAAAGAATGTAATATGACAGCATGAGTGTAGGTGTCTGTTTACTTAGTTGAAACAGCGTGCATACGATTAATCGTTGAGTATAAGCAAGTATAAGAATGTCTATGACAGTTTGAGTGTAGGTGTCTGTTTACTAAGTTGAAACCGCGTGCATACGATTAATTGTTGAATATAAGAATGTAATATGACAGCATGAGTGTAGGTGTCTGTTTTCTTAGTTGAAACAGCGTGCATACGATTAATCGTTGAGTATAAGAATGAAATATGACAGCATGAGTGTAGGTGTCTGTTTACTTAGTTGCAACAGCGTGCATACGATTAATTGTTGAGTATAAGAATGTAATATGACAGCATGAGTGTAGGTGTCTGTTTGCTTAGTTGAAACAGCGTTCATACGATTAGTTGTTAAGTATAAGAATCTTATATAACAGCATGAATGTAGGTATCTGTTAACTTTGTTGCAACAGCGTGCATACGATTAATTGTTGGGTATAAGAATGTAATATGACAGCATGAGTGTAGGTGTCTGTTTACTTAGTTGAAACAGCGTGCATACGATTAAATGTTAAGTATAAGAATGCAATATGACAGCATGAGTGTAGGCGTTTGTTTACTTAGTTAAAGCAGCATACATACGATTAATTGTTGAGTATAAGAATAAAATATGAAAGCATGAGTGTAGGTGTCTGTTTACTTAGTTGAAACAGCGTGCATACGATTAATTGTCGAGTATTTGAAAGTAATATGACAGGATGAGTTGATGTGTCTGCTTACATAGTTGAAACAGCGTGCATACGATTGATTGTTGACCAAAAGAATGTAATATGACAGCATGAGTGAAGGTGTCTGTTTACTTAGTTGAAACCGCGTGCATACGATTTATTGTTAAGTATAAGAATGTCTATGACAGCATGAGTGTAGGTGTCTGTTTACTTAGTTGAAACCGCGTGCATACGATTAATTGTTGAGTATAAGAATGTAATGTGACAGCATGAGTGTAGGTGTCTGTTTACTTAGTTGAAACAGCGTGCATACGATTAATTAGTGAGTTTAAGAATGTAATATGACAGCATGAGTTTAGGTGTCTGTTTACTTAGTTAAAACAGCGTGCATACGATTAAATAATGAGTAAAATAATTTTATATGACAGCATAACTGTAGGTGTCTGTTTACTTAGTTGAAACAGCGTGCATACGATTAATTAGTGAGTTTTAGAATGTAATATGACTGCATGAGTGTAGGTGTCTGTTTACTTAGTTGAAACAGCGTGCATACGATTAATTGTTGAATATAAGAATGTTATATGACAGCATGAGTGTAGGTGTCTGTTTACTTAGTTGAAACATTGTGCATACGATTAATTGTTAAGTATAAGAATGTCTATGACAGCATGAGTGTAGGTGTCTGTTTACTTAGTTAAAACCGCGTGCATACGATTGATTGTTGAGTATAAGAATGTTATATGACAGCATGAGTGTAGGTGTCTGTTTACTTAGTTGAAACAGCGTGCCTACGATTAGTTGTTGAGTATAAGAATCTAATATGACAGCATGAGGGTAGGTGTCTGTTTTCTTAGTTGAAACAGTGTACATACGATTAATTGTTGAGTATAAGAATGTCATATGACAGCATGAGTGTAGGTGGTTGTTAACTTAGTTGCAACAGCATGCATACGATTAATTGTTGAGTATAAGAATGTTATATGACAGCATGAGTGTAGGTGTCTGTTTCCTTAGTTGAAACAGCGTGCATACGATTTAATGTTGGGTATTAGAATGTTATATGACAGCATGAGTGTAGGTGTCTGTTTACTTAGTTGCAACAGCGTGCATACGATTGATTGTTGAGTACAAGAATGTCATATGACAACATGAGTGTAGGTGTCTGTTTACTTAGTTGAAGAAGCGTGCATACGATTTATTAGTGAGTTTAAGAATGTCATATGACAGCATGAGTGAAGGTGTCTGTTTACTTAGTTGAAACCGCGTGCATACGATTTATTGTTAAGTATAAGAATGTCTATGACAGCATGAGTGTAGGTGTCTGTTTACTTAGTTGAAACCGCGTGCATACGATTGATTGTTGAGTACAAGAATGTCATATGACAACATGAGTGTAGGTGTCTGTTTACTTAGTTGAAGAAGCGTGCATACGATTTATTAGTGAGTTTAAGAATGTCATATGACAGCATGAGTGTAGGTGTCTGTTTACTAAGTTGAAACAGCGTGCATACGATTAATTATTGAGTATAAGAATGTAATATGAAAGCATGAGTGTAGGTGTCTCTTTACTTAGTTGAAACAGCGTGCATACGATTAATTGTTGAGTAAAAGAATGTTATATGACAGCATGTGTGAAGGTGTCTGTTTACTTAGTTGAAACATCGTGCATACGATTAATTATTGAGTATAAGAATGTTATATGACAGCATGAGTGTAGGTGTCTGTTTACTTAGTTGAAACAGCGTGCATACGATTAATTGTTGAGTATAAGAATGTTATATGACAGCATGAATGTAGGTGTCTGTTTACTTAGTTGAAACAGCGTGCATACGATTAATTAGTGAGTTTAAGAATGTAATATGACAGCATGAGTGTAGGTGTCTGTTTACTTAGTTGAAACAGCGTGCATACGATTAATTGTTGAATATAAGAATGTTATATGACAGCATGAGTGTAGGTGTCTGTTTACTTAGTTGAAACATTGTGCATACGATTAATTGTAAAGTATAAGAATGTCTATGACAGCATGAGTGTAGGTGTCTGTTTACTTAGTTAAAACCGCGTGCATACGATTGATTGTTGAGTATAACAATGTTATATGACAGCATGAGTGTTGGTGTCTGTTTACTTAGTTGAAACAGCGTGCATACGATTAGTTGTTGAGTATAAGAATCTAATATGACAGCATGAGTGTAGGTGTCTGTTTTCTTAGTTGAAACAGTGTACATACGATTAATTGTTGAGTATAAGAATGTCATATGACAGCATGAGTGTAGGTGGTTGTTAACTTAGTTGCAACAGCGTGCATACGATTAATTGTTGAGTATAAGAATGTTATATGACAGCTTGAGTGTAGGTGTCTGTTTCCTTAGTTGCAACAGCGTGCACAAGAATGTACAAGAATGTCTTATGACAACATGAGTGTAGGTGTCTGTTTACTTAGTTGAAGAAGCGTGCATACGATTTATTAGTAAGTTTAAGAATGTCATATGACAGCATGAGTGTAGGTGTCTGTTTACTAAGTTGAAACAGCGTGCATACGATTAATTATTGAGTATAAGAATGTAATATGAAAGCATGAGTGTAGGTGTCTCTTTACTTAGTTGAAACAGCGTGCATACGATTAATTGTTGAGTAAAAGAATGTTATATGACAGCATGTGTGAAGGTGTCTGTTGACTTAGTTGAAACATCGTGCATACGATTAATTATTGAGTATGAGAATGTTATATGACAGCATGAGTGTAGGTGTCTGTTTACTTAGTTGAAACAGCGTGCATACGATTAATTGTTGAGTATAAGAATGTTATATGACAGCATGAATGTAGGTGTCTATTTACTTAGTTGAAACAGCGTGCATACGATTTATTGTTAAGTATAAGAATGTCTTTGACAGCATGAGTGTAGGCGTCTGTTTACTTAGTTGAAACCGCGTGCAGACGATTATTTGTTGAGTATAATAATGTCTATGACAGCATGAGTGTAGGTGTCTGTTTACTTAGTCAAAACCGCGTGCATACGATTGATTGTTGAGTATAAGAATGTTATATGACAGCATGAGTGTAGGTGTCTGTTTACTTAGTTGAAACAGCGTGCATACGATTAGTTGTTGAGTATAAGAATCTAAAATGACAGCATGAGTGTAGGTGTCTGTTTTCTTAGTTGAAACAGTGTACATACGATTAATTGTTGAGAATAAAAATGTCATATGACAGCATGAGTGTAGGTGGTTGTTAACTTAGATGCAACAGCGTGCATACGATTAATTGTTGAGTATAAGAATGTTATATGACAGCATGAGTGTAGGTGTCTGTTTCCTTAGTTGAAACAGCGTGCATACGATTTAATGTTGGGTATTAGAATGTAATATGACAGAGTGAGTGTAGGTGTCTGTTTACTTAGTTGCAACAGCGTGCATACGATTAATTGTTGAGTACAAGAATGTCATCTGACAGCATGAGTGTAGGTGTCTGTTTACTTAGTTGAAGAAGCGTGCATACGATTAACTAGTGAGTTTAAGAATGTCATATGACAGCATGAGTGTAGGTGTCTGTTTACTAAGTTGAAACAGCGTGCATACGATTAATTATTGGGTATAAGAATGTAATATGAAAGCATGAGTGTAGGTGTCTCTTTACTTAGTTGAAACAGCGTGCATACGATTAATTGTCTAGTAAAAGAATGTTATATGACAGCATGTGTGTAGGTGTCTGTTTACTTAGTTGAAACAGCGTGCATACGATTAATTGTTGAGTATAAGAATGTTATATGACAGCATGAGTGTAGGTGTCTGTTTACTTAGTTGAAACAGCGTGCATACGATTAATTGTTGAGAATAAGAATGTTATATGACAGCATGAATGTAGGTGTCTGTTTACTTAGTTGAAACAGCGTGCATACGATTTATTGTTAAGTATAAGAATGTCTATGACAGCATGAATGTAGGTGTCTGTTTACTAAGTTGAAACAGCGTGCATACGATTTATTGTTAAGTATAAGAATGTCTATGACAGCATGAGTGTAGGTGTCTGTTTACTCAGTTGAAACAGCGTGCATACGATTAATCGTTGAGTATATGAATTGAAATATGACAGAATGAGTGTAGGTGTCTGTTGACTTAGTTGCAACAGCGTGCATACGATTGATTGTTGACCAAAAGAATGTAATATGACAGCATGAGTGTAGGTGTCTGTTAACTTAGTTGAAATAGCGTGCATACGATTTATTGATAAGTATAAGAATGTCTATGACAGCATGAGTGTAGGTGTCTGTTTACTTAGTTGAAACCGCGTGCGTACGATTAATCGTTGAGTATAAGAATGACATATGACAGCATGAGTGTAGGTGTCTGTTTACTTAGTTGAAACAGCGTTTATACGATTAGATAATGAGTAAAAGAATCTAATATGACAGCATGTGTGTAGGTGTCTGTTTACTTAGTTGAAACAGCGTGCATACGATTAATTGTTGAGTATAAGAATGTTATATGACAGCATGAGTGTAGGTGTCTGTTTACTTAGTTGAAACAGCGTGCATACGATTAATTGTTGAGAATAAGAATGTTATATGACAGCATGAATGTAGGTGTCTGTTTACTTAGTTGAAACAGCGTGCATACGATTTATTGTTAAGTATAAGAATGTCTATGAAAGCATGAGTGTAGGCGTCTATTTACTTAGTTGAAACCGCGTGCAGACGATTATTAGTTGAGTATAAGAATGTTTTATGACAGCATGAGTGTATTTGTCTGTTTACTCAGTTGAAACAGCGTGCATACGATTAATCGTTGAGTATATGAATTGAAATATGACAGAATGAGTGTAGGTGTCTGTTGACTTAGTTGCAACAGCGTGCATACGATTAATTGTTGAGTATAAGAATGTAATATGACAGCATGAGTGTAGATATCTGTTTACTTAGTTGAAACAGCGTGCATACGATTAATAGTTAAGTAAAAGAATGCAATATGACAGCATGAGTGTAGGTGTCTGTTTACTTAGTTGAAGCAGCATGCATAGGATCATTGTTGAGTATAAGAATAAAATATGACAGCATGAGTGTAGGTGTCTGTTTACTTAGTTGAAACAGCGTGCATACGATTAATTGTAGAGTATAAGAAAGTAATATGACAGGATGAGTGGATGTGTCTGTTTACATAGTTGAAAAGGCGTGCATACGATTATTTGTTGAATATAAGAATGTTATATGACAGCATTAAAGTAAGTGTCTGTTTACTTAGTTGAAACAGCACGCGTACGATTAATTGTTGAGTATAAGAATCTCATATGACATCATGAGTGTAGGTGTCTGTTAACTTAGTGAAAAAGCGTGCATACGATTAATTGTTGAGTATAAGAATGTCATATGACAGCATGAGTGTAGGTGTCTGTTTACTTAGTTGAAACAGCGTTTATACGATTAGATAATGAGTAAAAGGATCTAATATGACAGCATGAGTGTAGGTGTCTGTTTTCTTAGTTGAAACAGCGTGCATACGATTAATTGTTGGGTATAAGAATGTAATATGACAGCATGAGTGTAGGTGTCTGTTTACTTAGTTGCAACAGCGTGCATACAATTAATTGTTGAGTACAAGAATGTCATATGACAGCATGAGTGTAGGTGTCTGTTTAATTAGTTGAAGAAGCGTGCATACGATTAATTAGTGAGTTTAAGAATGTCATATGACAGCATAAGTGTAGGTGTCTGTTTACTAAGCTGAAACAGCGTGCATACGATTAATTATTAAGTATAAGAATGTTATATGACAGCATGAGTGTAGGTGTCTGTTTACTTAGTTAAAACAGCACGCATACGATTTATTGTTGAGTATAAGAATCTCATATGACAGCATGAGTGTAGGTGTCTGTTTACTTAGTTGAAACAGCGTGCATACGATTAATTGTTAAGTATAAGATTGTCATATAACAACATGAGTGTAGGTGTCTGTTTTCTTAGTTGAAACCGCGTGCATACGATTAATTGTTGAGTATAAGAATGTAATATGACAGCATGAGTGTTGGTGTCTGTTTACTTGGTTGAAACAGCGTGCATACGATTAATCGTTGAGTATAAGAATGAAATATGACAGCATGAGTGTAGGTGTCTGTTTACTTAGTATCAACAGCGTGCATACGATTAATTGTTGAGTATAATAATGTTATATGACAGCATGAGTGTAGGTGTGTGTGTACTTAGTTGAATTAGCGTGCATACGATTAATTGTTAAGTATAAGAATGCAATATGACAGCATGAGCTTAGGCGTCTGTTAACTTAGTTGAAGCAGCATGCATACGATTAATTGTTGAGTATAAGAATAAATTATGACAGCATGAGTGTAGGTGTCTGTTTACTTAGTTCAAACAGCGTGCATACGATTAATTGTCGAGTATTTGAAAGTTATATGACAGGATGAGTGGATGTGTCTGTTTACATAAATGAAACAGCGTGCATACGATTGATTGTTGACCAAAAGAATGTAATATGACAGCATGAGTGTAGGTGTCTGTTTACTTAGTTGAAACAGCGTGCATACGATTAATCGTTGAGTATAAGCAAGTATAAGAATGTCTATGACAGTTTGAGTGTAGGTGTCTGTTTACTAAGTTGAAACCGCGTGCATACGATTAATTGTTGAATATAAGAATGTAATATGACAGCATGAGTGTAGGTGTCTGTTTTCTTAGTTGAAACAGCGTGCATACGATTAATCGTTGAGTATAAGAATGAAATATGACAGCATGAGTGTAGGTGTCTGTTTACTTAGTTGCAACAGCGTGCATACGATTAATTGTTGAGTATAAGAATGTAATATGACAGCATGAGTGTAGGTGTCTGTTTGCTTAGTTGAAACAGCGTTCATACGATTAGTTGTTAAGTATAAGAATCTTATATAACAGCATGAATGTAGGTATCTGTTAACTTTGTTGCAACAGCGTGCATACGATTAATTGTTGGGTATAAGAATGTAATATGACAGCATGAGTGTAGGTGTCTGTTTACTTAGTTGAAACAGCGTGCATACGATTAAATGTTAAGTATAAGAATGCAATATGACAGCATGAGTGTAGGCGTTTGTTTACTTAGTTAAAGCAGCATACATACGATTAATTGTTGAGTATAAGAATAAAATATGAAAGCATGAGTGTAGGTGTCTGTTTACTTAGTTGAAACAGCGTGCATACGATTAATTGTCGAGTATTTGAAAGTAATATGACAGGATGAGTTGATGTGTCTGCTTACATAGTTGAAACAGCGTGCATACGATTGATTGTTGACCAAAAGAATGTAATATGACAGCATGAGTGAAGGTGTCTGTTTACTTAGTTGAAACCGCGTGCATACGATTTATTGTTAAGTATAAGAATGTCTATGACAGCATGAGTGTAGGTGTCTGTTTACTTAGTTGAAACCGCGTGCATACGATTAATTGTTGAGTATAAGAATGTAATGTGACAGCATGAGTGTAGGTGTCTGTTTACTTAGTTGAAACAGCGTGCATACGATTAATTAGTGAGTTTAAGAATGTAATATGACAGCATGAGTTTAGGTGTCTGTTTACTTAGTTAAAACAGCGTGCATACGATTAAATAATGAGTAAAATAATTTTATATGACAGCATAACTGTAGGTGTCTGTTTACTTAGTTGAAACAGCGTGCATACGATTAATTAGTGAGTTTTAGAATGTAATATGACTGCATGAGTGTAGGTGTCTGTTTACTTAGTTGAAACAGCGTGCATACGATTAATTGTTGAATATAAGAATGTTATATGACAGCATGAGTGTAGGTGTCTGTTTACTTAGTTGAAACATTGTGCATACGATTAATTGTTAAGTATAAGAATGTCTATGACAGCATGAGTGTAGGTGTCTGTTTACTTAGTTAAAACCGCGTGCATACGATTGATTGTTGAGTATAAGAATGTTATATGACAGCATGAGTGTAGGTGTCTGTTTACTTAGTTGAAACAGCGTGCCTACGATTAGTTGTTGAGTATAAGAATCTAATATGACAGCATGAGGGTAGGTGTCTGTTTTCTTAGTTGAAACAGTGTACATACGATTAATTGTTGAGTATAAGAATGTCATATGACAGCATGAGTGTAGGTGGTTGTTAACTTAGTTGCAACAGCATGCATACGATTAATTGTTGAGTATAAGAATGTTATATGACAGCATGAGTGTAGGTGTCTGTTTCCTTAGTTGAAACAGCGTGCATACGATTTAATGTTGGGTATTAGAATGTTATATGACAGCATGAGTGTAGGTGTCTGTTTACTTAGTTGCAACAGCGTGCATACGATTGATTGTTGAGTACAAGAATGTCATATGACAACATGAGTGTAGGTGTCTGTTTACTTAGTTGAAGAAGCGTGCATACGATTTATTAGTGAGTTTAAGAATGTCATATGACAGCATGAGTGAAGGTGTCTGTTTACTTAGTTGAAACCGCGTGCATACGATTTATTGTTAAGTATAAGAATGTCTATGACAGCATGAGTGTAGGTGTCTGTTTACTTAGTTGAAACCGCGTGCATACGATTGATTGTTGAGTACAAGAATGTCATATGACAACATGAGTGTAGGTGTCTGTTTACTTAGTTGAAGAAGCGTGCATACGATTTATTAGTGAGTTTAAGAATGTCATATGACAGCATGAGTGTAGGTGTCTGTTTACTAAGTTGAAACAGCGTGCATACGATTAATTATTGAGTATAAGAATGTAATATGAAAGCATGAGTGTAGGTGTCTCTTTACTTAGTTGAAACAGCGTGCATACGATTAATTGTTGAGTAAAAGAATGTTATATGACAGCATGTGTGAAGGTGTCTGTTTACTTAGTTGAAACATCGTGCATACGATTAATTATTGAGTATAAGAATGTTATATGACAGCATGAGTGTAGGTGTCTGTTTACTTAGTTGAAACAGCGTGCATACGATTAATTGTTGAGTATAAGAATGTTATATGACAGCATGAATGTAGGTGTCTGTTTACTTAGTTGAAACAGCGTGCATACGATTAATTAGTGAGTTTAAGAATGTAATATGACAGCATGAGTGTAGGTGTCTGTTTACTTAGTTGAAACAGCGTGCATACGATTAATTGTTGAATATAAGAATGTTATATGACAGCATGAGTGTAGGTGTCTGTTTACTTAGTTGAAACATTGTGCATACGATTAATTGTAAAGTATAAGAATGTCTATGACAGCATGAGTGTAGGTGTCTGTTTACTTAGTTAAAACCGCGTGCATACGATTGATTGTTGAGTATAACAATGTTATATGACAGCATGAGTGTTGGTGTCTGTTTACTTAGTTGAAACAGCGTGCATACGATTAGTTGTTGAGTATAAGAATCTAATATGACAGCATGAGTGTAGGTGTCTGTTTTCTTAGTTGAAACAGTGTACATACGATTAATTGTTGAGTATAAGAATGTCATATGACAGCATGAGTGTAGGTGGTTGTTAACTTAGTTGCAACAGCGTGCATACGATTAATTGTTGAGTATAAGAATGTTATATGACAGCATGAGTGTAGGTGTCTGTTTCCTTAGTTGCAACAGCGTGCACAAGAATGTACAAGAATGTCTTATGACAACATGAGTGTAGGTGTCTGTTTACTTAGTTGAAGAAGCGTGCATACGATTTATTAGTAAGTTTAAGAATGTCATATGACAGCATGAGTGTAGGTGTCTGTTTACTAAGTTGAAACAGCGTGCATACGATTAATTATTGAGTATAAGAATGTAATATGAAAGCATGAGTGTAGGTGTCTCTTTACTTAGTTGAAACAGCGTGCATACGATTAATTGTTGAGTAAAAGAATGTTATATGACAGCATGTGTGAAGGTGTCTGTTGACTTAGTTGAAACATCGTGCATACGATTAATTATTGAGTATGAGAATGTTATATGACAGCATGAGTGTAGGTGTCTGTTTACTTAGTTGAAACAGCGTGCATACGATTAATTGTTGAGTATAAGAATGTTATATGACAGCATGAATGTAGGTGTCTATTTACTTAGTTGAAACAGCGTGCATACGATTTATTGTTAAGTATAAGAATGTCTTTGACAGCATGAGTGTAGGCGTCTGTTTACTTAGTTGAAACCGCGTGCAGACGATTATTTGTTGAGTATAATAATGTCTATGACAGCATGAGTGTAGGTGTCTGTTTACTTAGTCAAAACCGCGTGCATACGATTGATTGTTGAGTATAAGAATGTTATATGACAGCATGAGTGTAGGTGTCTGTTTACTTAGTTGAAACAGCGTGCATACGATTAGTTGTTGAGTATAAGAATCTAAAATGACAGCATGAGTGTAGGTGTCTGTTTTCTTAGTTGAAACAGTGTACATACGATTAATTGTTGAGAATAAAAATGTCATATGACAGCATGAGTGTAGGTGGTTGTTAACTTAGATGCAACAGCGTGCATACGATTAATTGTTGAGTATAAGAATGTTATATGACAGCATGAGTGTAGGTGTCTGTTTCCTTAGTTGAAACAGCGTGCATACGATTTAATGTTGGGTATTAGAATGTAATATGACAGAGTGAGTGTAGGTGTCTGTTTACTTAGTTGCAACAGCGTGCATACGATTAATTGTTGAGTACAAGAATGTCATCTGACAGCATGAGTGTAGGTGTCTGTTTACTTAGTTGAAGAAGCGTGCATACGATTAACTAGTGAGTTTAAGAATGTCATATGACAGCATGAGTGTAGGTGTCTGTTTACTAAGTTGAAACAGCGTGCATACGATTAATTATTGGGTATAAGAATGTAATATGAAAGCATGAGTGTAGGTGTCTCTTTACTTAGTTGAAACAGCGTGCATACGATTAATTGTCTAGTAAAAGAATGTTATATGACAGCATGTGTGTAGGTGTCTGTTTACTTAGTTGAAACAGCGTGCATACGATTAATTGTTGAGTATAAGAATGTTATATGACAGCATGAGTGTAGGTGTCTGTTTACTTAGTTGAAACAGCGTGCATACGATTAATTGTTGAGAATAAGAATGTTATATGACAGCATGAATGTAGGTGTCTGTTTACTTAGTTGAAACAGCGTGCATACGATTTATTGTTAAGTATAAGAATGTCTATGACAGCATGAATGTAGGTGTCTGTTTACTAAGTTGAAACAGCGTGCATACGATTTATTGTTAAGTATAAGAATGTCTATGACAGCATGAGTGTAGGTGTCTGTTTACTCAGTTGAAACAGCGTGCATACGATTAATCGTTGAGTATATGAATTGAAATATGACAGAATGAGTGTAGGTGTCTGTTGACTTAGTTGCAACAGCGTGCATACGATTGATTGTTGACCAAAAGAATGTAATATGACAGCATGAGTGTAGGTGTCTGTTAACTTAGTTGAAATAGCGTGCATACGATTTATTGTTAAGTATAAGAATGTCTATGACAGCATGAGTGTAGGTGTCTGTTTACTTAGTTGAAACCGCGTGCGTACGATTAATCGTTGAGTATAAGAATGACATATGACAGCATGAGTGTAGGTGTCTGTTTACTTAGTTGAAACAGCGTTTATACGATTAGATAATGAGTAAAAGAATCTAATATGACAGCATGAGTGTAGGTGTCTGTTTTCTTAGTTGAAACAGCGTGCATACGATTAATTGTTGGGTATAAGAATGTTATATGACAGCATGAGTGTAGGTGTCTGTTTACTTAGTTGCAACAGCGTGCATACGATTAATTGTTGAGTATAAGAATGTCATATGACAGCATGAGTGTAGGTGGTTGTTAACTTAGTTGCAACAGCGTGCATACGATTAATTGTCTAGTAAAAGAATGTTATATGACAGCATGAGTGGATGTGTCTGTTTACATAGTTGAAACAGCGTGCATACGATTGATTGTTGACCAAAAGAATGTCTATGACAGCATGAGTGTAGGTGTCTGTTTACTTAGTTGAAACCGCGTGCGTACGATTAATCGTTGAGTATAAGAATGACATATGACAGCATGAGTGTAGGTGTCTGTTTACTTAGTTGAAACAGCGTTTATACGATTAGATAATGAGTAAAAGAATCTAATATGACAGCATGAGTGTAGGTGTCTGTTTTCTTAGTTGAAACAGTGTACATACGATTAATTGTTGAGTATAAGAATGTCATATGACAGCATGAGTGTAGGTGGTTGTTAACTTAGTTGCAACAGCGTGCATACGATTAATTGTTGAGTATAAGAATGTTATATGACAGCATGAGTGTAGGTGTCTGTTTCCTTAGTTGCAACAGCGTGCACAAGAATGTACAAGAATGTCTTATGACAACATGAGTGTAGGTGTCTGTTTACTTAGTTGAAGAAGCGTGCATACGATTTATTAGTAAGTTTAAGAATGTCATATGACAGCATGAGTGTAGGTGTCTGTTTACTAAGTTGAAACAGCGTGCATACGATTAATTATTGAGTATAAGAATGTAATATGAAAGCATGAGTGTAGGTGTCTCTTTACTTAGTTGAAACAGCGTGCATACGATTAATTGTTGAGTAAAAGAATGTTATATGACAGCATGTGTGAAGGTGTCTGTTGACTTAGTTGAAACATCGTGCATACGATTAATTATTGAGTATGAGAATGTTATATGACAGCATGAGTGTAGGTGTCTGTTTACTTAGTTGAAACAGCGTGCATACGATTAATTGTTGAGTATAAGAATGTTATATGACAGCATGAATGTAGGTGTCTATTTACTTAGTTGAAACAGCGTGCATACGATTTATTGTTAAGTATAAGAATGTCTTTGACAGCATGAGTGTAGGCGTCTGTTTACTTAGTTGAAACCGCGTGCAGACGATTATTTGTTGAGTATAATAATGTCTATGACAGCATGAGTGTAGGTGTCTGTTTACTTAGTCAAAACCGCGTGCATACGATTGATTGTTGAGTATAAGAATGTTATATGACAGCATGAGTGTAGGTGTCTGTTTACTTAGTTGAAACAGCGTGCATACGATTAGTTGTTGAGTATAAGAATCTAAAATGACAGCATGAGTGTAGGTGTCTGTTTTCTTAGTTGAAACAGTGTACATACGATTAATTGTTGAGAATAAAAATGTCATATGACAGCATGAGTGTAGGTGGTTGTTAACTTAGATGCAACAGCGTGCATACGATTAATTGTTGAGTATAAGAATGTTATATGACAGCATGAGTGTAGGTGTCTGTTTCCTTAGTTGAAACAGCGTGCATACGATTTAATGTTGGGTATTAGAATGTAATATGACAGAGTGAGTGTAGGTGTCTGTTTACTTAGTTGCAACAGCGTGCATACGATTAATTGTTGAGTACAAGAATGTCATCTGACAGCATGAGTGTAGGTGTCTGTTTACTTAGTTGAAGAAGCGTGCATACGATTAACTAGTGAGTTTAAGAATGTCATATGACAGCATGAGTGTAGGTGTCTGTTTACTAAGTTTGTCAAATACTGTCTAGCCCGGTATCTCAAGTAGACAAATTATTATTTTATATAACTAGCTCAGTCGATATTACATTACTTACTCGTTTGATGGCTTGATGTTTACCTCACGAACAACCGTCGCACTTCGAAACAGGCCTGTTTCGACGTCCCGAAGCAGCTGTCGTGGGCGTCACACACACAAAAACCAGTCCTCCACTGACACCTTTTTAAACAACACTAAGTTTTTTTATCTTGTTATTTTTCTCAACCATAGTAACATCTCTCAACAATACCCAACAATCTTTCTTTTCTACAACCACTTCTTCTTTTTACCAAGCTTCCTAGATCCAACCCTATCCGCCTTCCATATATGTTACAATTACCCCCCTATTTCTTATATTTGTCCTTTTAACGATAAATATAGAAATAATTATACCCCAAATGACCATCCCCTAAACGAATATATCCTCCATTCATACTGACTACCTCATCAACACTCCAACTATGGTCAAAGTTTGACAATACCTCAACAATGCCACTCTGTAATTCCCAACAATGTCTGACTTACTATATTATGCAACAATCCTTTAGACAAAAAAAATCCACCCAGTGAATTTAAAAAATTCTTTTTTTTTTTCTTCTGCATATTGCAGATAATGTATCACAGGCAATGTGACCCACCACATTCCTTTTGACAAAAAAAAACCACCACTCAGTGAATAAAAAAAAATCTTTTTTTTTTTAAATTATTTATACCACTGGTATCATCAACTTCTCGACAACATTATGACAACCCTATTATGACAACGCTATTACGACAATTTTACGACAACGCTATTACGACAATTACCCCCCATGTTTTTTTAATTTTTTGTCGCAATTTGTATTGCTTTCCACAAAAATGGTAAAAAAACATACCTATGGCAACCAAAATAACATCGAACCCAAGACAAAATGTCGGCCGATCACACTACAGCAACGAAACAAACATTTAACCACATTACTATCAACATGAAATCCACCAACACATACAGAACAATGTTATTCCATAAACATTTTGTACGGTTTCAAATTAACAATATTAAAAACTCCCTTCGATACGCCTTGAGTAGTAACCAATTCATATGCATTGGCACCTGCAATTGCGGCTATATCATATGGACCTTCATAAATATCAAAAAATTTTTTACACTCCTTGGCCGATAAATTGGAGACATGTAACGACTTTAATAAAACTTTATCGCCCACCTGGAAGACAGTTTTGTCTGGAAATTTATTTTCATGACGTACCTTCCTGCTCTCCGCCTTATTCAAGAGCCTCTCTCTTGCCAACATGATTTTTGTATTTTTCGGTACATCCGTACAACCTTCTTGGGTAAGTTTTAAACATGAAGCCACACTAGGTTTATATTTCTCATTAAAATGAAGCTCCGTTGGTGAGTATCCGGTACTTTCGTGATATGTTGAATTCAACCAATCTTCAACTTGTGGAATCCATTTCACCCAACTAGCATGATTTTTCGAACAGTACACTCTAAGTATTCTCCCTATCTCTCTCATAACTCTCTCAACTGGGTTCGATGCCGGGTGTCGTATCGAACTCAAGTACGCCTTCACTCCCCTCTCTTCCAACGCTTCATTCCACTCACGTGAAGTGAATTGAGTCCCGTGGTCTGATAAGATGCTACTAGGCTTTTGAACCGTTGCTATGTATAGTTTAACCTTGTTTGTAACTGCAAGTGCCGTCTGTCGAACAAGTGGGTACAGGGTGACCAATTTAGAGAACACATCCAGAAACACAAAAACATATCTCATCCCTCTTTGTCCTTTTGGCAATGGTCCGAAAATATCAACTGACACTAATTGTCCCAAATTCGTTGGTATAATTGGTGTGTACGTGCCGTGTGCGATACGATTAGGGTGTTTTGTTCTTTGACATACTTCACACGTACCCACAATCTTTCTCACCATTCTCTCTAAGTGTTTAAAATGGAAATATTCTCGTAATGCAACGATACATTTTCTCGCCCCAAAATGTCCCAACTCAACATGAACACTATCAACGACTTCTTTTATTAGCGATTTCGGTAAGCACAATTTCCAAGGGCAATTATCTCCTGTCCGGTGATATAATTTTTTATTTTGAATCTTAAATTTCACCTCCCTATCATTGTCTTCAATATCCAACCTTGTCATTATTTCGCCAAAGTGATCATCCTCCCTTTGATATTTATCGATATTGTTCAATTTTTTCTTTAAGTCAGGACGAATGCTCTGAACAATAGGCGCGATTAGTACTTCACGGTCGGTGTTTCGCATATCAACCATATCACCATTCAATTTTGTTGGGAATCTACTGAGAATGTCAGCTACTTTATTATCCCGTCCTGGACAGTGAACAATGTTAAATTTAAACTGTTGAATTAATAAAATCCATCTCGTAAGTCTGCTTGATAGAAGTCTACTTTGCATTAAAAACGTAAGTGCCTTGTGATCGGTAATAATAGTAAGGTCCACACCCAATATGAAAATTCGAAATTTCATCAGCGACCATACAATTGCCAATAATTCCTTCTCGGATACCGTAAAATGAACTTCACTTCCTTGGAGCAATCGTGACGCCATACAAATCACCATTTCGTGCCCTTCATTATCCAACTGATATAAATGAGCGCCCAATCCTATATCACTTGCGTCGCATTGTAAATAGAATGGCTTATTGTAGTCTGGAAATTTTAACTGTACATTTGCAATAAAAAGAGATTTTACTTTGTTGAACGCATCTTCATGTTCATCTGTCCATTTCCAACTCACTCCCTTCTTAATTAACCCCTGTAATGGTACAGTAACCTTCGCATATGTTGCTGCATAAATACGGTAGAAACTGCAAAGTCCAAGAAAGCCTTTAAGTTGACGCGTATTTCTTGGTCTGGGCCAGTCATATATAATTTCCAATTTACGGGGATCAGGGCTCAATCCTCCCTTACTCAATATGTGTCCTAAAAATGGAACAGTGCTCTGGAAAAACTTCGATTTTGCTAGATTAATCGTTATTCCCGCTTCTGCCAATCTAGATAGTATAATTCGTATATGTTCAAGGTGCTCTTCGAATGTACGCGAGTAAATGAGTAAATCATCGACATAAGCTTTACAAAAGTGATCGATATCGCAACCCAACACCTGGTTCATTGCCCGTATGAAGACCGCCACGGACACATTTAGTCCAAATGGTAGAACAGTAAAACAGTAAACATTCTGATTGTGCTTAAACGCAGTAAATGGCCTACTTTTCTTGGCCAATGGTACTTGCCAATACGATGCAACCATATCCAAGTTGGTTAACCATTTAAATTCTCCGAAACTCTGTAGCAATTCTTGTGGCGGACAAGGGCTTTCGTACTCGGGAATTAATCGCTTATTTAAATGTCTCGCATCTAAACACAATCGTACTGCCCCCCCTTTTTTCATCACCACAACCATCGGATTAATGTAAGGACTGGTAGATCTTTCTATTACCCGACATTCAAGCATACTCTCAATTTGTTTGTTAACTGCCTCCTTATGAGCATATGGTATCGGATAATTCCTTTCAAAATAACCTTCATCATTTTTTAATTTAAGTTCGCATTCAAATCCCTTAATCCTTCCCGGAGTGTCTTTAAACAATTCTTGATACTTGAACAATACATCATGTAATTCAATTTTTTGATAGGATTCCAAATTCAAATTTTCAATTATACCTTGTAACTTAGCCTGTCCTATCTCAACATTAATAGATTCATAAGTTGGTTCATTAATAGTAATTCCAATTTGGTCTGACGGATTTAATTGACAAACAGTGCTTAGGTTTCTGTCTTCAGTAATGTTATTTCTGTGCATAGTTATTAATTGTGGATCGATACATTGTCCCTTTACTTGAACCCTCTTGTACTTGAAATCCACACTCACCGAGTTCTCAGTTAGCCAATCAATACCCAATATTACTTCCCTTACAAGGTTCGCCACGACTAAACACATCACTTTTGTCTCAATTGATCCAATGTTTACATCCACCAAAACCTGTTTTGTCACACGCTTACTTCTCTTACTTGTTGCTCCTATCACGTTTATTCCAACCACGGGCAAAGAAACAATATGCACTCCCTTACTAACCAATTCCTCGTAGAATTCTTCCGACATACATGACACCTCCCCTCCTGAATCTAACAGGGCATCCACTTTAACACCTTCTAAAATAACTTGTAAAACAGGGCACATCGGTACTTCTTTTTCACAATTAATAGTTTCCTCGTCATCTTCAATTAGAAATTCACTCGGTTTCTGAAACACCGTATTAACTTGTTTCGCGGGTTCTTGTAATAAAGGCTGCTGATTCCCGCTAACTTCCTCAGCCCCTACTTGTTTAAACTTCCGGAAGAGTTTTGTCCACTACTGGTTGATGGCCCATCGCGTTTAACGGTATTTCGTTCTCTTGTATTGTTGTAACTATTGTTGTGGTTACGCCAGTTCCCATAGTTATTATCCCTGTTGCCGTAGTTGCCATCACGTTGACTTGCCATAAATGATATGTTTTCCCCTTCTAGATTTGTTAATATGTTCAAGATCTGACCTGCCGTTCCCTCAGCCTGTAGGAGTACAACTTTGACCTCTTCCCTGAAATGGCTTATTAACTGCCTCACCAACACAGGTTCCGGTATCGGACATGCAAGGTATTTGGCTTGTCGCATAAGACGTTTGAAGTATCCCGACATCGACGAGAAACCGGAAGGAGAATACAACCCATTGTAAATCTGTTTCATTAACCTGTTTTGCTCAAACTGGTTCCAATATTTTCCTAAGAAGTCGTGTCTGAATTGCTCATACGTTCTGAAATCATTTTCCCTCAGCCATTCCTTGACTGAACCTACACAACTCTGTACAGCGAGACTTAATCTGGACTCTTTCGGTACCTCGTACATATCAAACCTGCTTTCCAAAATCGTCATGAACTCTACCGGATGTAAGCCATTCGTCGAATTGTTAAATTGAACCTGCTCACTCGCTAATTTATCACTCACGTACCTTTCACGCTCCCATACGACTTCATGGCCTGAAAAGGAACCAGCTAGGTTCGATTTACTCATGACTCCTCTGACTTCCGTCACCTGATCTTGAAGTCCATTGATCAAACTAAAAAGTTTGATTCCACTTTCTACTTGTGTGGATCCATCGTGTTCTAGCCTAGTAACCACCTCAGATAACTCTTCAATCTTTTCAGTATATTGTTGTCCGTTTTCATCAATTCGACTAATCACTCCTTTAATTTCCTTGTCCATACGGACCTCTAGCTCCTTCTTAACTTCTTTAACTTGTTTATCTACCTGTTTTCCCAAACTATACTTTATCATACTCATCTCCGTGGTCATTTCTTTCCTCATCTTCTCTAAGTCCACTTGTTTAACCATATCCCTCTGCATCTCTTCCAAAGCCCTAGCTTGCTCATCCTGCCCTTTCTTCATTTCTTCCAAAGCCCTAGCTTGTTCATCTTGCCCTTTCTTCATCTCCGTGATCTTGGCTGTCACACCTACTTGCATCCTCATTAAATTCCTTATCATGCTCTTGATATCTCCATCCTCATCTGGTCCATCCATCATCAAGCTCCCTTCAATATCGTCAAGCTCCCTCTCCACTCTTAACCCCTCATATTCACTTCCTTCAATATCATCAAGCTCCCTCTCCATACTTTAACCACTCTTTGCTACTCCAAATTTTCTTGAACCTCCACTAGTCTATTCATACATTCACACAATCATACGTATCAACCTATGGACAATCTCGAATCTGATCTGCCGATTTAACTAAAATTTGGTAACACTTTCCCTAGACAAACTTCTCTAGCCTAATATTGATCTAAGCCTATGGACAGACATCTACCATCTCGGTCGTTGTAGTAGACCGAGCCCTACACGTTGGAGCGCCAAATTGTCAAATACTGTCTAGCCCGGTATCTCAAGTAGACAAATTATTATTTTATATAACTAGCTCAGTCGATATTACATTACTTACTCGTTTGATGGCTTGATGTTTACCTCACGAACAACCGTCGCACTTCGAAACAGGCCTGTTTCGACGTCCCGAAGCAGCTGTCGTGGGCGTCACACACACAAAAACCAGTCCTCCACTGACACCTTTTTAAACAACACTAAGTTTTTTTATCTTGTTATTTTTCTCAACCATAGTAACATCTCTCAACAATACCCAACAATCTTTCTTTTCTACAACCACTTCTTCTTTTTACCAAGCTTCCTAGATCCAACCCTATCCGCCTTCCATATATGTTACAAGTTGAAACAGCGTGCATACGATTAATTATTGGGTATAAGAATGTAATATGAAAGCATGAGTGTAGGTGTCTCTTTACTTAGTTGAAACAGCGTGCATACGATTAATTGTCTAGTAAAAGAATGTTATATGACAGCATGTGTGTAGGTGTCTGTTTACTTAGTTGAAACAGCGTGCATACGATTAATTGTTGAGTATAAGAATGTTATATGACAGCATGAGTGTAGGTGTCTGTTTACTTAGTTGAAACAGCGTGCATACGATTAATTGTTGAGAATAAGAATGTTATATGACAGCATGAATGTAGGTGTCTGTTTACTTAGTTGAAACAGCGTGCATACGATTTATTGTTAAGTATAAGAATGTCTATGACAGCATGAATGTAGGTGTCTGTTTACTAAGTTGAAACAGCGTGCATACGATTTATTGTTAAGTATAAGAATGTCTATGACAGCATGAGTGTAGGTGTCTGTTTACTCAGTTGAAACAGCGTGCATACGATTAATCGTTGAGTATATGAATTGAAATATGACAGAATGAGTGTAGGTGTCTGTTGACTTAGTTGCAACAGCGTGCATACGATTGATTGTTGACCAAAAGAATGTAATATGACAGCATGAGTGTAGGTGTCTGTTAACTTAGTTGAAATAGCGTGCATACGATTTATTGTTAAGTATAAGAATGTCTATGACAGCATGAGTGTAGGTGTCTGTTTACTTAGTTGAAACCGCGTGCGTACGATTAATCGTTGAGTATAAGAATGACATATGACAGCATGAGTGTAGGTGTCTGTTTACTTAGTTGAAACAGCGTTTATACGATTAGATAATGAGTAAAAGAATCTAATATGACAGCATGAGTGTAGGTGTCTGTTTTCTTAGTTGAAACAGCGTGCATACGATTAATTGTTGGGTATAAGAATGTTATATGACAGCATGAGTGTAGGTGTCTGTTTACTTAGTTGCAACAGCGTGCATACGATTAATTGTTGAGTATAAGAATGTCATATGACAGCATGAGTGTAGGTGGTTGTTAACTTAGTTGCAACAGCGTGCATACGATTAATTGTCTAGTAAAAGAATGTTATATGACAGCATGAGTGGATGTGTCTGTTTACATAGTTGAAACAGCGTGCATACGATTGATTGTTGACCAAAAGAATGTAATATGACAGCATGAGTGTAGGTGTCTGTTAACTTAGTTGAAATAGCGTGCATACGATTTATTGTTAAGTATAAGAATGTCTATGACAGCATGAGTGTAGGTGTCTGTTTACTTAGTTGAAACCGCGTGCATACGATTAATCGTTGAGTATAAGAAAGACATATGACAGCATGAGTGTAGGTGTCTGTTAACTTAGTTGCAACAACCTGCATACGATTAATTGGTGAGTATAAGAATGTAATATGACAGCATAAGTGTATGTGTCTGTTTATTTAGTTAAAACAGCGTGCATACGATTAATTGTTGAGTATAAGAATGTCATATGACAGCATGAGTGAAGGTGTCTGTTGACTTAGTTGCAACAGCGTGCATACGATTAATTGTTGAGTATAAGAATGTAATATGACAGCATGAGTGTAGATATCTGTTTACGTAGTTGAAACAGCGTGCATACGATTAATAGTTAAGTAAAAGAATGCAATATGACAGCATGAGTGTAGGTGTCTGTTTACTTAGTTGAAGCAGCATGCATAGGATCATTGTTGAGTATAAGAATAAATTATGACAGCATGAGTGTAGGTGTCTGTTTACTTAGTTGAAACAGCGTGCATACGATTAATTGTAGAGTATAAGAAAGTAATATGACAGGATGAGTGGATGTGTCTGTTTACATAGTTGAAACAGCGTGCATACGATTAATTGTTGAATATAAGAATGTTATATGACAGCATTAAAGTAAGTGTCTGTTTACTTAGTTGAAACAGCACGCATACGATTAATTGTTGAGTATAAGAATCTCATATGACATCATGAGTGTAGGTGTCTGTTAACTTAGTTGAAAAAGCGTGCATACGATTAATTGTTGAGTATAAGAATGTCATATGACAGCATGAGTGTAGGTGTCTGTTTACTTAGTTGAAACAGCGTTTATACGATTAGATAATGAGTAAAAGAATCTAATATGACAGCATGAGTGTAGGTGTCTGTTTTCTTAGTTGTAACAGCGTGCATACGATTAATTGTTGGGTATAAGAATGTAATATGACAGCATGAGTGTAGGTGGTTGTTTACTTAGTTGCAACAGCATGCATACGATTAATTGTTGAGTAAAAGAATGTTATATGACAGCATGAGTGGATGTGTCTGTTTACATAGTTGAAACAGCGTGCATACGATTGATTGTTGACCAAAAGAATGTAATATGACAGCATGAGTGTAGGTGTCTGTTTACTTAGTTGAAATAGCGTGCATACGATTTATTGTTAAGTATAAGAATGTCTATGACAGCATGAGTGTAGGTGTCTGTTTACTTAGTTGAAACCGCGTGCATACGATTAATCGTTGAGTATAAGAATGACATATGACAGCATGAGTGTAGGTGTCTGTTTACTTAGTTGCAACAACCTGCATACGATTAATTGGTGAGTATAAGAATGTAATATGACAGCATGAGTGTAGGTGTCGGTTTACTTAGTTGCAACAGCGTGCATACGAATAATTGTTGAGTATAAGAATGTCATATGACAGCATGAGTGTAGGTGGTTGTTTACTTAGTTGCAACAGCATGCATACGATTAATTGTTGAGTAAAAGAATGTTATATGACAGCATGAGTGGATGTGTCTGTTAACATAGTTGAAACAGCGTGCATACGATTGATTGTTAACCAAAAGAATGTAATATGACAGCATGAGTGTAGGTGTCTGTTTACTTAGTTGAAATAGCGTGCATACGATTTATTGTTAAGTATAAGAATGTCTATGACAGCATGAGTGTAGGTGTCTGTTTACTTAGTTGAAACCGCGTGCATACGATTAATCGTTGAGTATAAGAATGACATATGACAGCATGAGTGTAGGTGTCTGTTTACTTAGTTGCAACAACCTGCATACGATTAATTGGTGAGTATAAGAATGTAATATGACAGCATGAGTGTAGGTGTCGGTTTACTTAGTTGAAACAGCGTGCATACGATTAATTGTTGAGTATAAGAATGTTATATGAAAGCATGAGTGTAGGTGTCTGTTAACTTAACTAAAACAGCGTGCATACGATTAATAAGTGAGTTTAAGAATGTAATATGACAGCATGAGTGTAGGTGTCTGTTTACTTAGTTGAAACAGTGTGCATACGAATAATTGTTGAGTATAAGAATGTCATATGACAGCATGAGTGTAGGTGTCTGTTTACTTAGTTGAAACAGCGTGCATACGATTAATTAGTGAGTTGAAGAATGTAATATGACAGCATGAGTGTAGGTGTCTGTTTACTTAGTTGAAGCAACGTGCATACGATTAATTGTTGAATATAAGAATGTTATATGACAGAATGAGTGTAGGTGTCTGTTTACTTAGTTGAAACAGCACGCATACGATTAATTGTTGAGTATAAGAATCTCATATGACAGCATGAGTGTAGGTGTCTGTTTACTTAGTTGAAACATCGTGCATACGATTAATTGTTGAGTATAAGAATGTCATATGACAGCATGAGTGTAGATGTCTGTTAACTTAGTTGAAACAGCGTTTATACGATTAGTTGTTGAGTATAAGAATCTAATATGACAGCATGAGTGTAGGTGTCTGTTTTCTTAGTTGAAACAGCGTGCATACGATAAATTGTTGAATATAAGATTGTAATATGACAGCATGAGGGTAGGTGTCTGTTAACTTAGTTGCAACAGCGTGCATACGATTAATTAATGAGTAAAAGAATGTTATATGACAGCATGAGTGTAGGTGTCTGTTTCCTTAGTAGAAACAGCGTGCATACGATTAATTGTTGGTTAAAAAATTTAATATGACAGCATGAGTGTAGGTGTCCGTTTACTTAGTTGCAACAGCGTGCATACGATAAAATGCTGAGTATAAGAATGTCTTATGAGAGCATGAGTGTAGGTGTCTGTTTACTTAGTTGAAACAGCGTGCATACGATTAATTAGTGAGTATAAGAATGTTATATGACAGCATGAGTGTAGGTGTCTGTTTACTTAGTTGAAACAGCGTGCATACGATTAATTGTTGAGTATAAGAATGTTATATGACAGCATGAATGTAGGTGTCTGTTTACTTAGTTGAAACAGCTTGCATACGATTTATTGTTAAGTATAAGAATGTCTATGACAGCATGAGTGTAGGCGTCTGTTTACTTAATTGGAACCGCGTGCAGACGATTATTTGTTGAGTATAAGAATGTCTATGACAGCATGAGTGTAGGTGTCTGTTTACTTAGTTAAAACCGCGTGCATACGATTGATTGTTGAGTATAAGAATGTTATATGACAGCATGAGTGTAGGTGTCTGTTTACTTAGTTGAAACAGCGTGCATACGATTAGTTGTTGAGTATAAGAATCTAATATGACAGCATGAGTGTAGGTGTCTGTTTTCTTAGTTGAAACAGTGTACATACGATTAATTGTTGAGTATAAAAATGTCATATGACAGCATGAGTGAAGGTGGTTGTTAACTTAGTTGCAACAGCGTGCATACGATTAATTGTTGAGTATAAGAATGTTAGATGACAGAATGAGTGTAGGTGTCTGTTTCCTTAGTTGAAACAGCGTGCATACGATTTAATGTTGGGTATTAGAATGTTATATGACAGCATGAGTGTAGGTGTCTGTTTACTTAGTTGCAACAGCGTGCATACGATTAATTGTTGAGTACAAGAATGTCATCTGACAGCATGAGTGTAGGTGTCTGTTTACTTAGTTGAAGAAGCGTGCATACGATTTACTAGTGAGTTTAAGAATGTCATATGACAGCATGAGTGTAAGTGTCTGTTTACTAAGTTGAAACAGCGTGCATACGATTAATTATTGAGTATAAGAATGTAATATGAAAGCATGAGTGTAGGTGTCTCTTTACTTAGTTGAAACAGCGTGCATACGATTAATTGTCTAGTAAAAGAATGTTATATGACAGCATGTGTGTAGGTGTCTGTTTACTTAGTTGAAACAGCGTGCATACGATTAATTGTTGAGTATAAGAATGTTATTTGACAGCATGAGTGTAGGTGTCTGTTTACTTAGTTGAAACAGCGTGCATACGATTAATTGTTGAGAATAAGAATGTTATATGACAGCATGAATGTAGGTGTCTGTTTACTTAGTTGAAACAGCGTGCATACGAATTATTGTTAAGTATAAGAATGTCTATGTTAGCATGAGTGTAGGCGTCTGTTTACTTAGTTGAAACCGCGTGCAGACGATTATTAGTTGAGTAAAAGAATGTTTTATGACAGCATGAGTGTATTTGTCTGTTTACTCAGTTGAAACAGCGTGCATACGATTAATCGTTGAGTATATGAATTGAAATATGACAGAATGAGTGTAGGTGTCTGTTGACTTAGTTGCAACAGCGTGCATACGATTAATTGTTGAGTATAAGAATGTAATATGACAGCATGAGTGTAGATATCTGTTTACTTAGTTGAAACAGCGAGCAAACGATTAATAGTTAAGTAAAAGAATGCAATATGACAGCATGAGTGTAGGTGTCTGTTTACTTAGTTGAAGCAGCATGCATAGGATCATTGTTGAGTATAAGAATAAAATATGACAGCATGAGTGTAGGTGTCTGTTTACTTAGTTGAAACAGCGTGCATACGATTTATTGTAGAGTATAAGAAAGTAATATGACAGGATGAGTGGATGTGTCTGTTTACATAGTTGAAACAGCGTGCATACGATTAATTGTTGAATATAAGAATGTTATATGACAGCATTAAAGTAAGTGTCTGTTTACTTAGTTGAAACAGCACGCATACGATTAATTGTTGAGTATAAGAATCTCATATGACATCATGAGTGTAGGTGTCTGTTAACTTAGTTGAAAAAGCGTGCATACGATTAATTGTTGAGTATAAGAATGTCATATGACAGCATGAGTGTAGGTGTCTGTTTACTTAGTTGAAACAGCGTTTATACGATTAGATAATGAGTAAAAGAATCTAATATGACAGCATGAGTGTAGGTGTCTGTTTTCTTAGTTGAAACAGCGTGCATACGATTAATTGTTGGGTATAAGAATGTAATATGACAGCATGAGTGTAGGTGTCTGTTTAGTTAGTTGCAACAGCGTGCATACGATTAATTGTTGAGTACAAGAATGTCATATGACAGCATGAGTGTAGGTGTCTGTTTAATTAGTTGAAGAAGCGTGCATACGATTAATTAGTGAGTTTAAGAATGTCATATGACAGCATAAGTGTAGGTGTCTGTTTACTAAGCTGAAACAGCGTGCATACGTTTAATTATTGAGTATAAGAATGTAATATGACAGCATGAGTGTAGGTGTCTGTTTACTTAGTTAAAACAGCACGCATACGATTTATTGTTGAGTATAAGAATCTCATATGACAGCATGAGTGTAGGTGTCTGTTTACTTAGTTGAAACAGCGTGCATACGATTAATTGTTAAGTATAAGATTGTCATATAACAACATCAGTGTAGGTGTCTGTTTTCTTAGTTGAAACCGCGTGCATACGATTAATTGTTGAGTATAAGAATGAAATATGACAGCATGAGTGTTGGTGTCTGTTTACTTGGTTGAAACAGCGTGCATACGATTAATCGTTGAGAATAAGAATGAAATATGACAGCATGAGTGTAGGTGTCTGTTTTCTTAGTATCAACAGCGTGCATACGATTAATTGTTGAGTATAATAATGTTATATGACGGCATGAGTGTAGGTGTGTGTGTACTTAGTTGAATTAGCGTGCATACGATTAATTGTTAAGTATAAGAATGCAATATGACAGCATGAGCTTAGGCGTCTGTTAACTTAGTTGAAGCAGCATGCATACGATTAATTGTTGAGTATAAGAATAAATTATGACAGCATGAGTGTAGGTGTCTGTTTACTTAGTTCAACCAGCGTGCATACGATTAATTTTTGAGTATAAGAAAGTTATATGACAGGATGAGTGGATGTGTCTGTTAACATAGTTGAAACAGCGTGCATACGATTGATTGTTGACCAAAAGAATGTAATATGACAGCATGAGTGTAGGTGTCTGTTTACTTAGTTGAAACAGCGTGCATACGATTAAACGTTGAGTATAAGAATGTCTATGACAGCATGAGTGTAGGTGTCTGTTTACTTAGTTGAAACCGCGTGCATACGATTAATTGTTGAATATAAGAATGTAATATGACAGCATGAGTGTAGGTGTCTGTTTTCTTAGTTGAAACAGCGTGCATACGATTAATCGTTGAGTATAAGAATGAAATATGACAGCATGAGTGTAGGTGTCTGTTTACTTAGTTGCAACAGCGTGCATACGATTAATTGTTGAGTATAAGAATGTAATATGACAGCATGAGTGTAGGTGTCTGTTTGCTTAGTTGAAACAGCGTTCATACGATTAGTTGTTAAGTATAAGAATCTTATATAACAGCATGAATGTAGGTATCTGTTAACTTAGTTGCAACAGCGTGCATACGATTAATTGTTGTGTATAAGAATGTAATATGACAGCATGAGTGTAGGTGTCTGTTTACTTAGTTGAAACAGTGTGCATACGATTAATTGTTGAGTATAAGAATGTCATATGACAGCATGAGTGTAGGTGTCTGTTTACTTAGTTGAAACAGCGTGCATACGATTAATTAGTGAGTTGAAGAATGTAATATGACAGCATGAGTGTTGGTGTCTATTTTCTTAGTTGAAGCAACGTGCATACGATTAATTGTTGGATATAAGAATGTTATATGACAGAATGAGTGTAGGTGTCTGTTTACTTAGTTGAAACAGCACGCATACGATTAATTGTTGAGTATAAGAATCTCTTATGACAGCATGAGTGTAGGTGTCTGTTTACTTAGTTGAAACAGCGTGCATACGATTAATTGTTGAGTATAAGAATGTCATATGACAGCATGAGTGTAGATGTCTGTTAACTTAGTTGAAACAGCGTTTATACGATTAGTTGTTGAGTATAAGAATCAAATATGACAGCATGAGTGTAGGTGTCTGTTTTCTTAGTTGAAACAGCGTGCATACGATAAAAAGTTGAGTATAAGATTGTAATATGACAGCATGAGGGTAGGTGTCTGTTAACTTAGTTGCAACAGCGTGCATACGATTAATTAATGAGTAAAAGAATGTTATATGACAGCATGAGTGTAGGTGTCTGTTTCCTTAGTAGAAACAGCGTGCATACGATTAATTGTTGGTTAAAAAATTTAATATGACAGCATGAGTGTAGGTGTCCGTTTACTTAGTTGCAACAGCGTGCATACGATAAAATGCTGAGTATAAGAATGTCTTATGACAGCATGAGTGTAGGTGTCTGTTTACTTAGTTGAAACAGCGTGCATACGATTAAATAGTGAGTTTTAGAATGTAATATGACAGCATGAGTGTAGGTGTCTGTTTACTAAGTTGAAACAGCGTGCATACGATTAATTGTTGAGTATAAGAATGTTATGTGACAGCATGAGTGTAGGTGTCTGTTTACTTAGTTGAAACAGCGTGCATACGATTAATTAGTGAGTATAAGAATGTTATATGACAGCATGAGTGTAGGTGTCTGTTAACTTAGTTGAAACAGCGTGCATACGATTAATTGTTGAGTATAAGAATGTTATATGACAGCATGAATGTAGGTGTCTGTTTACTTAGTTGAAACAGCTTGCATACGATTTATTGTTAAGTATAAGAATGTCTATGACAGCATGAGTGTAGGCGTCTGTTTACTTAATTGGAACCGCGTGCAGACGATTATTTGTTGAGTATAAGAATGTCTATGACAGCATGAGTGTAGGTGTCTGTTTACTTAGTTAAAACCGCGTGCATACGATTGATTGTTGAGTATAAGAATGTTATATGACAGCATGAGTGTAGGTGTCTGTTTACTTAGTTGAAACAGCGTGCATACGATTAGTTGTTGAGTATAAGAATCTAATATGACAGCATGAGTGTAGGTGTCTGTTTTCTTAGTTGAAACAGTGTACATACGATTAATTGTTGAGTATAAAAATGTCATATGACAGCATAAGTGAAGGTGGTTGTTAACTTAGTTGCAACAGCGTGCATACGATTAATTGTTGAGTATAAGAATGTTATATGACAGAATGAGTGTAGGTGTCTGTTTCCTTAGTTGAAACAGCGAACATACGATTTAATGTTGGGTATTAGAATGTTATATGACAGCATGAGTGTAGGTGTCTGTTTACTTAGTTGCAACAGCGTGCATACGATTAATTGTTGAGTACAAGAATGTCATCTGACAGCATGAGTGTAGGTGTCTGTTTACTTAGTTGAAGAAGCGTGCATACGATTTACTAGTGAGTTTAAGAATGTCATATGACAGCATGAGTGTAAGTGTCTGTTTACTAAGTTGAAACAGCGTGCATACGATTAATTATTGAGTATAAGAATGTTATATGAAAGCATGAGTGTAGGTGTCTCTTTACTTAGTTGAAACAGCGTGCATACGATTAATTGTCTAGTAAAAGAATGTTATATGACAGCATGTGTGTAGGTGTCTGTTTACTTAGTTGAAACAGCGTGCATACGATTAATTGTTGAGTATAAGAATGTTATTTGACAGCATGAGTGTAGGTGTCTGTTTACTTAGTTGAAACAGCGTGCATACGATTAATTGTTGAGAATAAGAATGTTATATGACAGCATGAATGTAGGTGTCTGTTTACTTAGTTGAAACAGCGTGCATACGAATTATTGTTAAGTATAAGAATGTCTATGTTAGCATGAGTGTAGGCGTCTGTTTACTTAGTTGAAACCGCGTGCAGACGATTATTAGTTGAGTATAAGAATGTTTTATGACAGCATGAGTGTATTTGTCTGTTTACTCAGTTGAAACAGCGTGCATACGATTAATCGTTGAGTATATGAATTGAAATATGACAGAATGAGTGTAGGTGTCTGTTGACTTAGTTGCAACAGCGTGCATACGATTAATTGTTGAGTATAAGAATGTAATATGACAGCATGAGTGTAGATATCTGTTTACTTAGTTGAAACAGCGAGCATACGATTAATAGTTAAGTAAAAGAATGCAATATGACAGCATGAGTAAAGGTGTCTGTTTACTTTGTTGAAGCAGCATGCATAGGATCATTGTTGAGTATAAGAATAAAATATGACAGCATGAGTGTAGGTGTCTGTTTACTTAGTTGAAACAGCGTGCATACGATTAATTGTAGAGTATAAGAAAGTAATATGACAGGATGAGTGGATGTGTCTGTTTACATAGTTGAAACAGCGTGCATACGATTAATTGTTGAATATAAGAATGTTATATGACAGCATTAAAGTAAGTGTCTGTTTACTTAGTTGAAACAACACGCATACGATTAATTGTTGAGTATAAGAATCTCATATGACATCATGAGTGTAGGTGTCTGTTAACTTAGTTGAAAAAGCGTGCATACGATTAATTGTTGAGTATAAGAATGTCATATGACAGCATGAGTGTAGGTGTCTGTTTACTTAGTTGAAACAGCGTTTATACGATTAGATAATGAGTAAAATAATCTAATATGACAGCATGAGTGTAGGTGTCTGTTTTCTTAGTTGAAACAGCGTGCATACGATTAATTGTTGGGTATAAGAATGTAATATGACAGCATGAGTGTAGGTGTCTGTTTAATTAGTTGCAACAGCGTGCATACGATTAATTGTTGAGTACAAGAATGTCTTATGACAGCATGAGTGTAGGTGTCTGTTTAATTAGTTGAAGAAGCGTGCATACGATTAATTAGTGAGTTTAAGAATGTCATATGACAGCATAAGTGTAGGTGTCTGTTTACTAAGCTGAAACAGCGTGCATACGATTAATTATTGAGTATAAGAATGTAATATGACAGCATGAGTGTAGGTGTCTGTTTACTTAGTTAAAACAGCACGCATACGATTTATTGTTGAGTATAAGAATCTCATATGACAGCATGAGTGTAGGTGTCTGTTTACTTAGTTGAAACAGCGTGCATACGATTAATTGTTAAGTATAAGATTGTCATATAACAACATGAGTGTAGGTGTCTGTTTTCTTAGTTGAAACCGCGTGCATACGATTAATTGTTGAGTATAAGAATGAAATATGACAGCATGAGTGTTGGTGTCTGTTTACTTGGTTGAAACAGCGTGCATACGATTAATCGTTGAGAATAAGAATGAAATATGACAGCATGAGTGTAGGTGTCTGTTTACTTAGTATCAACAGCGTGCATACGATTAATTGTTGAGTATAATAATGTTATATGACGGCATGAGTGTAGGTGTGTGTGTACTTAGTTGAATTAGCGTGCATACGATTAATTGTTAAGTATAAGAATGCAATATGACAGCATGAGCTTAGGCGTCTGTTAACTTAGTTGAAGCAGCATGCATACGATTAATTGTTGAGTATAAGAATAAATTATGACAGCATGAGTGTAGGTGTCTGTTTACTTAGTTCAAACAGCGTGCATACGATTAATTGTCGAGTATTAGAAAGTTATATGACAGGATGAGTGGATGTGTCTGTTAACATTGTTGAAACAGCGTGCATACGATTGATTGTTGACCAAAAGAATGTAATATGACAGCATGAGTGTAGGTGTCTGTTTACTTAGTTGAAACAGCGTGCATACGATTAATCGTTGAGTATAAGAATGTCTATGACAGCATGAGTGTAGGTGTCTGTTTACTTAGTTGAAACCGCGTGCATACGATTAATTGTTGAATATAAGAATGTTATATGACAGCATGAGTGTAGGTGTCTGTTTTCTTAGTTGAAACAGCGTGCATACGATTAATCGTTGAGTATAAGAATGAAATATGACAGCATGAGTGTAGGTGTCTGTTTACTTAGTTGCAACAGCGTGCATACGATTAATTGTTGAGTATAAGAATGTAATATGACAGCATGAGTGTAGGTGTCTGTTTGCTTAGTTGAAACAGCGTTCATACGATTAGTTGTTAAGTATAAGAATCTTATATAATAGCATGAATGTAGGTATCTGTTAACTTAGTTGCAACAGCGTGCATACGATTAATTGTTGAGTATAAGAATGTAATATGACAGCATGAGTGTAGGTGTCTGTTTACTTAGTTGAAACAGCGTGCATACGATTAATTGTTAAGTATAAGAATGCAATATGACAGCATGAGTGTAGGCGTTTGTTTACTTAGTTTAAGCAGCATACATACGATTAATTGTTGAGTATAAGAATAAAATATGAAAGCATGAGTGTAGGTGTCTGTTTACTTAGTTGAAACAGCGTGCATACGATTAATTGTCGAGTATTTGAAAGTAATATGACAGGATGAGTTGATGTGTCTGCTCACATAGTTGAAACAGCGTGCATACGATTGATTGTTGACCAAAAGAATGTAATATGACAGCATGAGTGAAGGTGTCTGTTTACTTAGTTGAAACCGCGTGCATACGATTTATTGTTAAGTATAAGAATGTCTATGACAGCATGAGTGTAGGTGTCTGTTTACTTAGTTGAAACCGCGTGCATACGATTAATTGTTGAGTATAAGATGGTAATATGACAGCATGAGTGTAGGTGTCTGTTTACTTAGTTGAAACAGCGTGCATACGATTAATCGTTGAGTATAAGAATGAAATATGACAGCATGAGTGTAGGTGTCTGTTTACTTAGTTGCAACAGCGTGCATACGATTAATTGTTGACTATAAGAATGTAATATGACAGCATGAGTGTAGGTGTCTGTTTCCTTAGTTGAAACAGCGTTCATACGATTAGTTGTTAAGTATAAGAATCTTATATGACAGCATGATTTATGTATCTGTAACTTTAGTTGAAACAGCGTTCATACGATTAGTTGTGTAGTTTAAGAAGTTGTATGAAAGCATAAGTGTAGGTATCTGTTACTTTACTTGATACAGCGTTCATACGATAAGTTGTTGAGTATAAGAATCTAATATGACAGCATGAGTGTAGGTATCTGTTATTTGAGTTGAAACAGCGTTCATACGATTAGTTGTTGAGTATAAGAATCTTATATGACAGCATGAGTGTAGGTATCTGTTACTTTAGTTTAAACAGCGTTCATGTGATTAGTTGTTGAGTATAAGAATCTCATATGACAGCATGAGTGTAGGTATCTGTTACTTTAGTTGAAACAGCGTGCATACGATTAATTGTTGAGTATTAGAATGAAATATGACAGTATGAGTGTAGGTGTCTGTTTTCTTAGTTAAAACAACGAGCATACGATTGATTGTTTAGTATAAGAATGTAATATGACAGCATGAGTGTAGGTGGCTGTTTACTTAGTTGCAACAGCGTGCATACGATTAAATGTTGAGTATAAGAATGTCATATGACAGCATGAGTGTAGGTGTCTGTTCACTTAGTTGAAACAGCGTGCATACGATTAATTGTGGAGTATAAGAATGTCATATGACAGCATGAGTGTAGGTGTCTGTTTACTTAGTTGAAACAGCGTGCATACGATTAATTAGTGAGTTTAAGAATGTAATATGAAAGCATGAGTGTAGGTGTCTTTTTACTTAGTTGAAACAGCGTGCATACGTTTAATTAGTGAGTTTAAGAATGTTATATGACAGCATGAGTGTAGGTGTCTGTTTACTTAGTTGAAACAGCGTGCATACGATTAGTTGTTGAGTATAAGAATTTAATATGACAGCATGAGTGTAGGTGTCTGTTTTCTTAGTTGAAACAGCGTGCATACGATTTATTGTTGAGTATAAGAATGTAATATGACAGCATGAGTGTAGGTGTCTGTTAACTTAGTTGCAACAGCGTGCATACGATTAATTGTTGAGTATAAGAATGTTATATGACAGCATGAGTGTAGGTGTCTGTTTCCTTAGTTGAAACAGCGTGCATACGATTCATTGTTGGGTATAAGAATGTTATATGGCAGCATGAGTGTAGGTATCTGTTACTTTAGTTGAAACAGCGTTCATACGATTAGTTGTTGAGTATTAGAATCTAATATGACAGCATGAGTTTAGGTATCTGTTACTTTAGTTGAAACAGTGTTCATACGATAAGTTGTTGAGTATAAGAATCTAATATGACAGCATGAGTGTAGGTATCTGTTACTTTAGTTGAAACAGCGTTCATACGATTAGTTGTTGAGTATAAGAATCTAATATGGCAGCATGAGTGTAGGTATCTGTTACTTTAGTTAAAACAGCGTTTATACGATTAAATGTTAAGTATAAAAATGTACTTAGTTTTGACAAAGTAGGGTCGTTTTTGCTTTTTGCCAGCGTAAACCGATTCTGTAACGTTCCGCACGTGAATCTGCGATTAGGTACAGGATCAGAATTTTCTCAACTCCGTTCGCAGACGGATGTTAGTTTGGGCCCTATTTTTGTACGTGGCTGTCGTTGTTTCGAAATTGTGGGGTCGTTTTACCTGTTTGCCCCAGTTTACTGGTTGTGTGTCTTTCTGCACGTAAATCTACGACTAGGTACAGGATCAGAATTTTCTTAACTCCGTTCTTGGACAGATGTTGGTTCGGGCCCTTTTTTTTGTACGTGGCTGTCGTAGTTTCGACATGGGGAGGTCGTTTTTGCTTTTTGCCCGATTAAATAGGTTGTGTGTCGTTCCGCACGTGAATTTATGATAAGGAACAGGATCGGAATTTTCTCAACTCTGTTACCGGACGGGTGATGGTTCGGGCCCTTCTTTTTGTACGTGGCTGTCGTAGTTTCGACATGGTGGGGTCGTTTTCGCTTTCTGCCCGAGTAAACCGGTTGTGTGTCTTTGAGCACGTGAATCACCGATTAGGTACAGGATCAGAATTCACCCAATTTGTTCTTGGACGGATGTTAGTTTTGGCCTTTCTTTTTGCACGTGGTTGTAGTTTCGACATGGTGGGGTCGTTTTTGCTTTTCGCCCGATTAAACCGGTTGTTTATCTTTCCGCACGTGAATCTACGAAAAGGTATTAGATCAGAATTTTCTCAACTCCGTTCTTGGACGGATGCTGGTTCGGGCCCTTTTTTTGTACGTGGCTGTCGTAGTTTCGACATGGTGGTTTCGTTTTTGCTTTTTGCCCTAATCTTTCGGTTGTGTGTCTTTTTGCACGTAAATCTACGATTATGTACAGGATCAGAGTTTTCTCAACTCCGTTCTTGGACGGATGTTTGTTTGGGCCCCTTTTTTGTACGTGGCTATATGTAACTGGGTACAGCCACCTCGACACATTATATTATGTGACACCAAGATCTCCGCTTAGCGGAGGCTCGTCGAACTACGAGCCTCCGCTAGGCGGAGATCACGTAGACCTTGATGTGGCACAACTAATATAATATGTATGTCAGTCACAAGCAACACGTAATCGCCATCGCAAAGCTGAGATACGCTTCCTAGCGGGGAAACGTGTCCCTAGAGCCAAGGAGTTTTAACGTTGCGCGTGCATCGTCTAGTTTCGTGCGGATTGGCCGATATTGCAATTGTTTGTAAACAAAGACGACCAAAAGTATCTCTTGTTGCCGCCATGTTAGATAATGACCTCATGATGTTCGTCCTTGAGAGAGCGAATAGACAGTCACATCGACACAAGTGACACAACTAAACGTACCGGCACAGATTTGTAAAATATTAATTATTATTTATTCCCATTCAGACATTAAGAATGGAGGTTGGCAGAAACGAGCACAACTACACACCCCAAGAAGTGATTGCCAACCAATATTAAAATGAACTTAAACGTATAAACAAATCAAATTATTGCGTAGGTAATGAAATATATTTTATTTGAAAAAGTAAATAAATGTGTCTATTATGTTTAGGGTTGCACGATGTCAATTGACCAGTCAATTGACCGGTCAATTGACCAGTCAATTGACTGGTCATTTGACCGGTCAAATACTTTTGGTCAATTGACTGGTCAATTGACCAAAACACAAAACATGCTAATAACATGCAGCTTAACTGCTGAATGTTGTATTGTATGGTATTGTATGTGATATTGAAACTTAAATAATAATAACAACAACAAGTGTATAAGAGGGCTGTAATTCCAAAAATAGTCATGTTGCCGTGTTTTGTTTCGGACAAATATTGAATGTGCACCAATCAAAGAAAGATACAACAATGGAGTTGCCTAGCAACACGTTGTTTGTCTGCGTGTTATGTCACAGTCCCCTCAATTGGGTCCTGTGATATATATATAAGCAATAATAATCGATTCAATATTACTCAATAATAATTTACGTTTAATAATCAATAAACTAAATACAAACTGAAACAGAAGGCCTAAAAACGCAAAATCATATTGTGTTTACTGGTGGCCAGCTAATCTGAATGAATACGCTGAATCGGAAACATGCTGACATGTATTGTTAAATAAAATATTCTAATCGAAATGTAATCGATTAATCCGGCAACCCTAGTAAATGCAGGCCTACATATATTTTAATTTTACAGGCACAGGTAGATGGATTTTACTTTTTTGAATTTTTTGTATTTGACGGTCAATTGACCAAAACTGAATTTGACCGGTCAAATCCCAATTTATGTTTGTAAAAAAGTGTATGTATGTGCGTATTATGCATATACAGGACCTAAGATTACTTTACACCTGCTTTCGTCACATCCGGGGCAGTCGTATAGCCAACTGGCGAACCGCCCGAGACACATCAGGGCCAATACCGATCGCTGATTGGCTACGAACCAGTCGCCTGTGACGAAAGCATGTGTAAGGTAGTCTTGGGACAACTATATTACTTGAAAACTACAAAACTACCATACAGCGTTGAAGGGACTTGACAAGATCACGAATGAGAATAGAAAGCTGTACAGTTGGCCCACCTGAGCGTTGAAGGCGTGGCCGAAAATCTCCCCCAGCTTCTTGGCGTACATCTCCGACTTGCCGGTCTCGGTGGCGTAGAGCACAGTGGCGGTGATGCGGCGAGACAGAGCGCGGCCAAACAACTTGGACGTAAACTTTACCGCGCGAGCTATCTGCTTGAAGTGGAACTTTCGACGAGACTTCTTACTCTTACCAAGGTCTCTCCCTTTCTTCCAGACGTGTGTCTTCCACGCAAGTTCCTGTGGGAGTGCAAAACATTAAGTTTTCCCAACATAACTATAGTCTCGTGGTTACGAAGTATGCAATAACACCAACTTAATTTTCTACTTTTATAGTTCCTATATCATCGACTTAACAAAGGTCCATTAGGGATAATTAACGACCTGGGGTTGAATACATGGAAAATTGGAAACTCCTAAGAAAGTGGGCGTGATTAGTGAAGCTACTAAGCTCTACTCTACTAAGCAGAAGACTGTCTTTACAATTTGTAAAAAAAAAGGAAATAGTGTGTTTTGGTTGAAACAGCGTTCATGAACTAAATAAGAATCTCAGGTCGATATAAGTTATGCGTAACTTTTTGGAGTGATAAGATCACCACTAGAATAGACATTGAAGTTAACTTTCGTCTTTGTTAAACATGTTTACAAACTTGTATACATGTCAAGTCCATTACCTGAGCTTCAACCACTTCTTTTATGCCCGGTTCATATAAAGTCGTATGGTTTAAGCCGTAGTAGTATTGTTAAGTCCTAGTCGTATGGGAGGGCGTGGTCTGGAGATGTACCAAAGCACTTCGCGTAAATATGCGTCATCTTTCGTTCCAGCTCTTTGAACTAGTTGCGAAGACGACATCCGTTTTCTCCGCGCATTTTGTTTGTTTAATGTTTACGATTGAGGTGACAGGTCTCCTGTTTATGCCCCACTTATTATTGTATAGCTTATTAATGGATGGACAACACTGAATATTGCTGTATCATATAACTAAATACCTCATCCGTACAACAATCTGCGTACTCGTCGGAATTAATGAGAAAATCGTCTTCCATTGTAACCTAGCTGTCAAATGGAAAACAAAACTTGGCGGAAACCGCAAGTTAATGAAATAGTCTCTCAACCGTGGGCAAGTTAGTTCGTTCAACATAGTCTCGCAACTAACATATATAGGTATTGTCTCATTGGTCTGTCGTTAGTGACGTCTCGATGTCTGATTCGATGGTCGTAAGAAGTCATTAGAAAGATGAATTTTTTCGTCTTTTCTTGTGACAGCTTGTGACTGTGACTACGACTAAACCACGTTATGACCGGCTATGACCGTACATAGTTTCCTATGTTAAATCAGATACTTACGACAATGCCTTAACTTAAACCATACGACTTTATACGACTTTATATGAACCGGGCATTAACGACACGTAGTATCGGCAAATATATTATTCGCATTTACTCGTGAAATAAAACAGCAGGCGATGCAAACATTATTTTACTATCTCATCAGTATGTTAAAAAAATCCAAACTCATAATTAACTCCCGCGTGTTAAACCATATCAACACCCCCCCCCCCTCCCCCACCAGCCTTCACCTCCTGCACGCATAAAACACTGGCGAGGAGATGCACTGTGAGTTAAAACGTATAAATTCACGTGATATACATCTTTTAAAACCGTTTCAAAACTGCTAAAACGCTCCTTTTTTACTTCCTTCGTTTTTGCTATGTTAACCTGGAATAATTGAGTCGATTTATCTTTTTATATTGCGTCAATTTTTCTCGACGCCATTGGGAAGTGTAGGTGGTCGAGCAAAGATAAAACTTTATTAAAAGCTCGTGTTCATTGCATACGAGGTCATATGTATTGTGTCAAAGTCCCCTGTGCTTGCGATTCATCACGGCGCAATCACGCTGTCGTTAATTAGAACATGCAGTGACTGTTCAAGCAGTGAAATACTTCCCCACAACGTTGAAGCACAGTTGCGTTTATTCCGTTGTTGCTAATCACAGTTAGGACGTGTCCGAACGCCTATCTATCGTAAACAAGATATAGCCAGCTTTCGGACATTCTCATTACAAATGTAGTGATTACTTTCTTTCGTAAGTACTCTACATGAGGTTAGAATGTCAAGCCTTTATCCTGATCGAGTGTACATTGTTTCCAAATGTATTGATTGCTTTCTTTCGTAAGTACTCTACATGAGGTTAGAATGTCAAGCCTTTATCCTGAACGAGTATACATTGTTTCGATCAAAATGGCATATCAAACATAATATAGAAAACATACGTACAACAATAATTATACTGTTTAAGTTCTCGTTGAATAATTTTAACACAACAGCATAAAGTATGTATGAAATGAGTATATTATTCAGCCATTCAGCCCAGGATCCTCCAATCTGTAGCCTTAACGTTTGCATCGATGAAGTGTAACTCGTCCGCTACCTTCCAGGCAGTTTTTGTAAGTTTAAAATTTAAATCACAGTAGATGAACCATCAAATGAGAACACTCCTCCCATCCCTCAAACACGTAAAAAAACAATTATAATTTACAGGAGAAACAAAATGTTTTGCCAAACACTGTCACTCAAGAATATTTAAAAAAAAAACAAGAAACATGTACAATATACGAATCTCAAAGTGTAATTGCAAACTGTATTATTAAAAAAGTAGGCAGTTCTCGCCATAATGACATACCTGGTAGTCGTAGGAAGGCTTGAGGTGATAAAGCGCCATCTCCTGATGAAACACAGGCGTGATGGACCCAGAGAGTGGGGGCACAATCCACACCCAGTCAGCGGGACATCCATTCCTGAGCCTGCACTCGTTCTCGTAGTGCTTCATGAACGACTCTGACGCAGTGTGATGGTCTACGATGGTGATGTTGCGACTCTGGAAGCTGTGGAGCACCGCCAGGTTGATCTCCACCACCGCCTTGTCCTTCCACAAGGTCACTGGGGTACGCGTGTCCAGCCCCATGCGTGCTGCAACCGTCTACACACACGCACAATGACACACAACCTTCCTCAAGGTCACCGGGGTACGCGTGTCCAGCCCCATGCGTGCTGCAACCGTCTACACACACGCACAATTACACACAACCTTGCACAAGGTCACGGGGGTACGCGTGTCCAGCCCCATGCGTGCTGCAACCATCTACACACACGCACAATTACACACAACCTTCCACAAGGTCACGGGGGTACGCGTGTCCAGCCCCATGCGTGCTGCAACCGTCTACACACACGCACAATGACACACAACCTTCCTCAAGGTCACGGGGGTACGCGTGTCCAGCCCCATGCGTGCTGCAACCGTCTACACACACGCACAATGACACACAACCTTCCTCAAGGTCACGGGGGTACGCGTGTCCAGCCCCATGCGTGCTGCAACCGTCTACACACACGCACAATGACACACAACCTTGCACAAGGTCACGGGGGTACGCGTGTCCAGCCCCATGCGTGCTGCAACCGTCTACACACACGCACAATGACACACAACCTTGCACAAGGTCACGGGGGTACGCGTGTCCAGCCCCATGCGTGCTGCAACCGTCTACACACACGCACAATGACACACAACCTTCCTCAAGGTCACGGGGGTACGCGTGTCCAGCCCCATGCGTGCTGCAACCGTCTACACACACGCACAATGACACACAACCTTGCACAAGGTCACGGGGGTACGCGTGTCCAGCCCCATGCGTGCTGCAACCGTCTACACACACGCACAATGACACACAACCTTCCTCAAGGTCACGGGGGTACGCGTGTCCAGCCCCATGCGTGCTGCAACCGTCTACACACACGCACAATGACACACAACCTTGCACAAGGTCACTGGGGTACGCGTGTCCAGCCCCATGCGTGCTGCAACCGTCTACAAAACCCCGGCTGCTGCTCATTTTTTTTCTTTCACTTTACTATATTTTATCCTCATAAGTTCGCAGAACGAAATGTATGATTTAAGACTGGTCCACACAGATTTTGAAGACATAATGCATAAGGTTTTAAGACGTTGTTTTAAAAACAACATTGAAAACAACGTCTTAAAACTAAAACTTTGTGTGGACGCCAGTACTTGTTTCCTATGATCCAACTTTACGACTACGCGTTAAACCTTAAATCGTATGTCTTGAAAATCTGTGTGGACCAGTCTTTATGTCACTAAGATTTGCTTAACTAAAACAACTTAGGAGTTAGGCATATTTCTGAATCAGACCCACAGTAACGCAACAGGATACGGGCAGCAGTGATACGATCTAGTCAGGAATTTGCTAGGCCTGGTTTCCTTTGTCAAAGCGCTGCGAGTTTGTGCGGTGATTCACGTTATCTGATCGCGAGAACCGCTGAGTGTCATACTAAGCCTCGAAGAAACTCGTCTACCTTACGCATAACTTAAATACAGATTCTCATGTTAACACTTTGAGACATGTTCACTTAAGTTTCAATAGCCGCTTTGGTGGAGGTGCCGGGTTGCTGGCTTTGTTGTAACAATCACAATCGAAGTGGTTTTAAACAATCTATATGATAAAAAAAAATGGGTAATTAAATAAAATAAATAAATACGTTCACATTTAGAGTCTACCCACTCAGTAACTAAACTGATTCGCAGTGGGGGAGTTTAATTTAAAGCGACTAAACCAACCCTGTAGGCTACGAACACCATCGACGAGTGAGCGATAACCAATCGAAGATCGATATTTCAAATACGAAACATATGAATCAGTGATTGGACAGTGCGAACACCTGGCTTTGTTGTAACTGTCACAATCGAAGTTGTTTTTTAACAATCTATATTATGATGAAAAATGGGTAGATAAATTATTCATGTACTGCTTTTAATTATGTTTCAATTTAAAACATCTATAGAAAGTCTCTTCCACACGACTATCGCAAATCGTTTCACCTTATCACTGTTACGTTATTATTTCTAGGTCTATTATCACTTCTGAAAATGTATTATGTTTATTGGTGGTTTTGAGGCTCTAGAGATTTTATTACTGTTATTTTTTGTTGCAATTATCTGCGTAGGTTCTATTGGGTACTAAACGCAAAAACATGCACTATATTAAATATAATACATGCGGTAACGTGGGTAAGACAAATTTTTCTCAACTATAACAACAAATAAGAACAAGTTTGTTTGTAGTCCCACACAGAAAAACGATTAGTGGGAACATTTCACATTTTGGGGAATTTTCTTGTTATTATTACGATTTCTTTGGTTGAGAATGATACAAATATTAATATATTATACTACTCTCAAATATTCGAACTGTGTTTTGTAACAATATTCTTGTAATGTTTCATGAGAACGCCGTGTTAGTTCTATTTCCCTGTTTAAATTGAGTAAGTACGTAAGACGTAAAAATGTATATGCCATCACATGTAAGCTACAGCTTTTTCTCTCCAATTTTATTTGTGTGGCAAATAATAGCTCCGTTTCCTTTAAATATCGAAGTGCTTAAAAACAGTGAAGAACGACACTGTATTTATTTCAACAGAAGCTTTTTCCCATTTTCTACTATTTCGGTCCACGTCTTAATGCGGGCCTGATGGTAAAAACGTTGACAGCCACTAATCTAATTGGTCGATGAAAAGAAAGAGCTACCACGTACTTCAAGCGAGACAGAGAAAAAACACAAGGCAAAAACCAAAGTCAATATTTCACTAGCTAATGATCCGTGGTTACTTGCGAGAGGGTTGTGCGTGATCAGCGATTCAACTGAGCAATCATAGAGAGGCGAGGGGTCTTGAATGTTCACTTTGGGACGCTTTGAAGCCTTGAAGGTTTAATCGTGACCAATAGTTTGAGACACCACTGCCTGCTCCACAGTGTTGCCAAAACAATACGTTGGGATTAGTAACTTTACTTATTTCATTTAGTTTTAGACACCGCTGCCTGCTCCACAGTGTTGCCAAAACAATACGTTGGGATTAGTAACTATACTTATTTTATTTAGTTTCAGACACCGCTGCCTGCTGCACAGTTGCCAAAACAGTAGGGTGGGATCAGTATAACCATACTTATTTATTTAGTTTCAGACACCGCTGCCTGCTGCACAGTTGCCAAAACAGTAGGGTGGGATTAGTATAACCATAGCCTACTTATTTATTTAGTTTCAGACACCGCTGCCTGCTGCACAGTTGCCAAAACAGTAGGGTGGGATAAGTATAACCATTCTTATTTTATTTAGTTTCAGACACCGCTGCCTGCTGCACAGTTGCCAAAACAGTAGGGTGGGATAAGTATAACCATACTTATTTTATTTAGTTTCAGACACCGCTGCCTGCTGCACAGTTGCCAAAACAGTAGGGTGGGATAAGTATAACCATTCTTATTTTATTTAGTTTCAGACACCGCTGCCTGCTGCACAGTTGCCAGAACAGTAGAGTGGGATTAGTATAACCATACTTATTTTATTTAAACCCAAACCAAACCCCTCTGAACGTAATGTATTAAAAGGAGGCACCACGAAGACTTTGAAGCAACTTTTTCGCATTTGAAAATGTTTATATCAACCATGAGTGAGTATGTTTTTAAATGTTTATGTGGGGATGATAAAACAGTCTGATTGTACTCGCACTTTGTCCTTGACATCCCCTCTGGATCACTGGATTCCGTTCGGAGACATTAATATGTATAAAGTAATCATTAATATATAATATTACCAATATTATAAATAATAATAATAAATATATATATATTTTTTTTAGGAAACCTGCCCAGGATTAATTCATGTTCTCCTTTATGTGACTAACTAGATATTGTGGTATTTGGAATTCTTGGGTAGAAAATTACTAGACCTGTTAGTTTCTCAATCTCAACATTGTGTGAATGAAGAAAACCCCTGAAAAAAACTTCAGTTGGGATAAGCAGTGCCGGTTATCGAACCCACGCCCTTCAGAATAGCACGGGACCATCTCTCCTAGTGACACTCATCTTTCTAAACCAATTTACTAACACGCACGGATGTCCGATCAAACTGAATCAAAGACAAATCAATACTAGATTGAATTTTTTTGACAAGACGAGTATACTGGCAATAACGTATAAGAGTTTTAAAGTATGCACACCTCATGCACAATCAGTAACATGAGAATGAAGCCCATGACGGAGCTATTGTTGCTCGTATCGAATGTACCACGGGTGAGACCAACGCCGATCTTCACTTAGCACATACATCAGTGATGTATGATCTAATCTGACATTGTTTACATCATTTTCTGTGATAACCATATTCTATCCGTCTTGTTTACTTTATTTTAGTGGGTATAAAAGGCCAACTCTCATAGACCCCGATTCTATGCAATCCCAGTGGAACCGATAAAGGTGGCTCAGCGGTAAGACTCGAGATTTTAATTCGAGAGGTCGCCGGTTCGATTACGGCCACCGGAAGTCCTGACTGAAGGTTTTTCTGAGGTTTTCCTCAGTCGTAAAAGCGAATTTGGGGATTGAGTGATATCTACATTTCTTTATAACTATTCTAAACATCCTAACTTAGTCACCTAAAGAGAGGCACATCAGGTAAAGATGGTGTGCAGTGCACCCTATAATAGGGATTCCTATACTTAACATTATTCTTATTATCCCAGTAGAGATGTGGGGTTCTGCTCTGTAGTCTTCCAATGATACAGCGCGTTGCACAAGACAGATGTTGAATGAGATAAGATATGTTTGTTCACTTCTGGCGATGCGTCTATTTATTTCAAGACGTTGGATCGGATGAATTCTTATACAACCATAAACTATGTACTCACAGTACGCAAGGGGTGAGCGTCTTTTCGTTCGTACACATAATTTAATAATTTTTCGTAGGAATACCCGTTATAGGGTGCACACCAGGTTTACCCAATGTGTCCCTCTTCAGGTGACTAACTAGGTTATTACGGTGTTTGGATACCTTGGAAGGAATGTCCGAGGGCTATTAGTAGGACTCAATCCAAGCATTCGCCTTTACGACTGAGGAAAGACCGGATAAACCTTCAGTCAGGATTGCCGGTAGCCGGAATCAAACCGGCGACCTCCCGAATTAGAGTCTCGCGTCTTACCACTGAGTCATCTCTATCGGTGAGAAAAACATCTATATATAGTCCGGCTGCCTCTAAATATAAAAGTTATGATTGTGATAAAAAATTTCGTTCAAAGTAACAAACAAATACCGCCTTATTTTGGTATTGTTTTTAAGACAACGTATTTTTATGGTATACAATAAATGGTTCTGACTTAAGTGAATGCTCACAATGGTTTGTATAGATGACTTATCTACATCTCAATAATATTATACCATACAAGTTATGGCAAGCCGAAAGTATTGATTACTCAACTATGTATAACCAAGTTTCACCGAACGTCATTATTTTATTCTTAGCAATGTCACGTAATACATTTCTGATATACCTTAGAACAAAATGCTAAAATAATAACGTACCTCGCCCATATTTACGATAGTATAACGAAGTTGGAAAACATAAATCAAAGTTGTTTGCTGTGGTTACGGATCAAAACATGTACCCCTTTAAAGGAAGGTGCAATGAAATAGTACTATTTATTTATTCACGGAAACATAGAATATAATAATAAGAGCGAACTTTTCTCACAAAGATTTCGTATGAGAGACTCAAACAGAAACGGGTATTTCCGGCTTCATAACTGTTGCTGTTGTTACAGAAGTAGTAAACAGACTGTATCGAAGCTTACTCTTCCTTTTGGTAAAGATCAATACAAGAAAAGAAACAAAGAACGAAGAGTGAAACGTAATAAAACAGAAATACAAACTGATTTGTTTATCGATCTTAACTCGAAGAAAATACAAAGCAACTGCGCTAAGAGAACAATTAAAATTGATTGATTAATGGGGCTTAAAACGTCTCATATTCATGCAACGATGGCTAATCGAGACGATATGAGCGGGTGATAATGAAAATGAGAACGATGATAATGAAAAATAAAGCCACATCCGAATCAGATCCATTGTACGTTGCGTGAGTCGTTATACGGGAGTCCAGCACGGGAGGGCAGGGCCAAGTGGGAGGAGAAATATTCAATGGGACAGTGGGGGGGAAGGGACAGGGTCTCCTTTTGTCGCCTCTTACGACTAGCAGAGTCGGAGTGACTCTGCTATTCTTCCCCTATTCTTTCCCTATGCCTATTCTTCCCCGGGCCCAGACGGGTTATGAGAGAACAATTCAAATATCACAAGAAATTATAATAATGTATTATTATTATTAACTATAACAGTATACTTTGATATTTCGTAAACAAGTTACGCTAATTTATAACATAGATGGTAAACGTAGGAATGTTCATAGTCCTACTACCGGATTAAACAAGGTCTTTTTAGCCGCCACAAAATAAAGCGTGTCATGTATCAGTTAAAGTTTAAACATTTGTTCGAGGATCAATTAGTTACTGCATAGATTCATGTGATGAAGGCTCTCTTAAATGTGTGACTTTTTACGGTTTATCCTTTTGTACTCTTGTTGTAATAATAACAACAACAAAAAATATATCAATAATTCAATTTAGAGATATCTTTAAGAATATAATAAAATAATTTTAAAAGCTTCCTAGACTAATTATTTGTCATTTTTCGGTATTTTATTGAATGTTTTCTAAATTGAGAGACCCGCCTGTTTTTGTCCGATAGTAGCTACATAGTTTGTGCCGCGCTTGTTCCCAGGCGTGGGCGTGGGCGTGGGCGACATTATCCACCTACCTACGTCACTCGCGCAACGGAGGTGATATAATCCATGCAATGTGCAGGAAGAAACAGCCGTGTGGATGCGCAAGCAGGATTTCCTTTTCGCTAGCTAACATATGTAATGGTGAACATTTTATCAGGTTGTTCGCAAGCACGCTGGTCTATACGCTCACGCCCACAGGGAAAATATTTCTCTGTATTCCCACGTACGAAATAGAACACAATGCGGGAAATGATTTGTGCACACACATCAGCGGGTAATTATTCATGTTAATACCAACAGTATAAAAATAAAAATCTCAATATGACAACACGTTCTTTAAAAACAATCAATTGATCGTTTGACTTAGAAATTTTATTATAAAATACCTTATAATATTTATAATAACTTATTTAAACTCAAGTTATGACTATAGTTTTCACTTTGAGTGGCAATCGTGTTCCATTGAAAATCTTCCTTAAAGTGTGTCTGGTTAATGGTTTCATAGCATAAATTAAATGTTATGTCTGTAATGTCAAAAGATGACGACAATAATCAAATTAGAATGGAAACAACATCTCAAAATGTAGTTCTAGCATCTAATTGTCTATACTAGATCTTTAATATTATTATCTTATTCCAAGATGAAATTATGACTTGTTCGACACGAGTTTCAGAATGTTAATATGCTGTATACGTCGATTTTTAAGTTATATTCGGGAACCAAATGCAAACTCGGACATCATCCACTTTAATAGCATGATCTATAGTCCAATAATAACTGTTATAAAATCATAATTCCAGCATAAACTCTAATTTACAGAAATGCTTGCAAACAAATCTTACATGAATTCATGTATGTATAATATTATTAATATTTTTTTATTTTTTGATCGGAGAAGAGTATAAACGAGGGTTGGCAACACTTTATCTCTATATTTTTAATTGATGTAAAGGGATTACCCCTCCTACCTCCCCTGTACCCCCCCCCCCCCCCACCCGCCCTCCTCTAGAGCAAACACTTTTACGTTGTTTTATTTGTTTTTCATTTCATTTTCGACATAACGCGTCGATTCCGAGTGTTTGATTAAAACTTGAGGCAGCGGATGTCCTAGTGAAACACTTACGGTACGAGCACACATTATATGTTCTACAACTGAGCTGTCAATTTATTTACTCTAGTTCTACTTTGCCAGAAGATAAGACTGTCGGGTTATTTCTTTGTAACTGTCCTATCGTCGTATTTGACCACATGTTTTGGTTTTGGTATCTAGCTTTGATGGGTTTTGTTTAATGCTTTAAAACGATAGAGGTGGCTCAGCGGTAGGACGCGAGAGTAATTCGGGAGGTCGCCGGTTCGATACCGCTCACCGGTAGTTTATTTTAATGTCTATCCTAGTAAGATACAAAATTGATATACAAAAGTAAGACAATAAATAAAACTATACAATTAATGATGAATCAATAGGAAAAACTGAAAACAAAAATAGCCGCAACAACAAAACAAACTTCTATAGAAAGAGAACAAGAAGAATAATAATGTAGGCCTATACATCGAGAAAAAAATAATAATTGTTTTATGGATTTCAAATTATATTAAACAATGATATAATAAAGACAAACATTAAATACTTGAGATAACAGAAATACACTGACTAGGCAAAAGAGGACAAAAAGGAACAAATCACTACTGAAGTCTTTTCCTTGGTTTTTCTCAGTCACAAGGTGTCCTGAGAGTCAGTCCTGGGATTGAGTTCTACCAGCAGCCCATCGGACCAACATTCTTGCCAACTCTCCAAAAATTATTCACTTGGAGAAGGGCACATAGTATGGTACAGCCAAAATAACAAAATACACCCCCCTTGGGAGTGGAACTCCATTTGCCGGGTGAGTGCTTTCACCATAGAGCACCAGAGTTGGCATTTCAATATAAATATAGCTATAACCTTTGAATAGAAATACTTCCATCCAAGAGTTACTTTAATAACTATTCATTTAATTATTTTAAATCATGTTTTCGAAAACAAATCCATGTTAGATACTAAATAAAATTAGGGAATACATGATAATGTTATGTGTATTATCTACCTGTACTGTTTTTAGAATGTAACCAAATAAATATATATATACGCTGATGTATATAGTAATTAGGAAGTAATGGTTGAAAAAAAAATGCATATATATGGAAATAATTTCATTTTGCCTCGAAAACCGTATGTTATTCTATGTATCACCGTTATTTTATGGTATTATTTTAAACATGACCTATATTAAAACATGATATTTATGCATGTACCCTTGACAGCTGTGATTTGTTATGAGGTCTAGAGGTGTGAGAGGAGAATTATTGCAATGCTAGATATTATTATTTATTTGTTATTCTGAAAACAACCATTCACTAAAAAGCTGTTTCAAAATATTGTTTGTATAATTCTGCAAAATTTGGTTTATTACGAAATAAATTAAATTGTAACATTTTCCATTTTAGTTTTTTGAAAATTAGGATATTTCTATTATAAACCCGTTGCGTGTAAGTACTTACTAGTATTTAAGGAATATAGCCTTAGTGTAGTTAATTTTATTGTTGATTTCCTGTCCCATGGAAGGACAGGATGGCCAGTGTGCAATCGGTGCAGCTAATAGCTTTTTTTCAACAACAAGAGATATTCACAAATAACAATGAGACATTATTTCTGAATAAAAACTATTTGAAATGTCGACTTCTGGATATTTTACGGACAAGCTGACTTGTTCAACATTTAAGATAAACATACAATGAATTGTGCATCCCTGCAATAATAAACCAAAAGGTGTATATTTGTTTAAACCTGTATGTAAATACATTGGTTTCAACTTGAGTTATAGCCAACTGGATACAAGGTGCAAAAATATAAATCAGAACAAATTATTGGCTGTGCAGAGGCGAAACGACTTTGACGTAAACACCACAGTATATACGAGGGTGACGGAAATCAATGTAAGTCGCAAAACTGAAAGCAACAAGATGGCTTTGCGTAAGAGACTATCATGACACAGTCATATCTTTTAGGTTTATAAACGGACAATTGATTATACCCATTCTATAAGGACTAGCCCTAAACATATACAGGTGTTAAATGAATCCATTTACTTGAGTTTATTTATCATTTGATGTTTAACGACGTACTCGACAACTATAAGGTCATATGATCTCGGAAGGTGATTGGAGGAAAAGAGACAAGTAGAATTTAATGGGGAAGAAAAGGGAGAGAAAGGACGTGGACTAGCTTTCGTCTGGCTTCTCACCTGAACCCGTCCGGCTAGAATGGCCTAGAAGCATACGCTTCCGCCGGCATAGCTTTCGAGATCAAGATCCAAAGTATTTAAACCTGCCCATCACGATAAGGTAGCAGTCCCCGGGCAGGCATTTATATAAACGATTATGTTCCTATATTATTTCCCGATTTGTACCACTCAAACTCCATCTTATTTTAACATTTATCTTGAGGAAAGTATTGAAGAGAACAATTATCATCACAAATGTCATTCTTGAATTGAAGTAAGATAAAAACTAGCTACTCGATCATGCCAAGAGTATTATGTTAGCCTACCTCCAGCATGTTGTAGCGATTACTGTCACACAGGTTCCGGCAGCCGATCTCAGTGCTCATATACCAACCGTTGAAGGGAGCGGCAGTGAACTCCAGCCCTCCACAGTCGAAGAGCATCCCTGACACTGCTGGTAACGCGTACCATCGCAGGTCTAGGCGCTCGAACCAGTCGTACCTAGACATACATACTAGATATACCTAGATATACATACACACTCAGCAGACCAAACACCCTGTGCAGCTTAGTATATTAGGGGGGTGTGCCCACATACCCCTCCGAAAACCTCCGAAAACGCGATTTTTTCAATTATAGCAAGAAAGAAAATATAATTATTTTCGTTTTTTAAATTACCCGTTTTAGCAGTTGTAATGATCATAAAAGTTAAACGGTTATTTTTTAAACACAACAAAATTAATAAAATAGAGCACCGCCAATAATATTTAGATGCTAGATAAGTTTTCAAAACGTCTGATTGGTCGTTGCTATGCATGGGGAAAACAAGTTAGCGAAGAGATAAGTATTTAGATGGACCTTATAGCTTCCCTTGAGACATATTTTAATATTTTTTCTTCCTTGCGAGAGGTTTAAAACATTATGAAGAAATCATGCTTTGTACGGGAGCAGTGGAGCCCCACACACACACACACATTGTTTTAAGAGACTCATTTAGGCCTGGATGCACAGATGTTCCCTGGGTTAGGGAACTCCCTATTGTCAAGGAGAAATGAAAAATTTCATTCAATCAAACAAATATATAGTTATCTTAGGGATCCCATCCCCAACTATAAGGGACATCTCTGCATCCGGGCGTATGACCCTATATCACGATTCATCAATGAGCAAAGAACATTTTAATTCTACACTTACGTTGGATGCGAGAGGGGAACTTCCAGTACCAGGTCAGGTGGAAGGTCAAAGTAGTCCGGGTCATGACCGTTAGCTGACAGTACGAGCGGCAGTAGGTCAAACCGAGTACCTGATCCCCTCCAGCCTAGCTTCATACACACCTGAAACATCACACATTGCCAGGGAAAAGCAAAAACAAGAAAGTTGACAAAGTAAAACGGCACATTTGAAAATATGAAAACAATCTTTGGTAACTGTTGAGGCCGGGGTGGCCAGAGAAAGTGGAGTGTATATCTGTGAGAGGGGGTGGAGCAATATTATATAGTGGACTTACGGTGTACGGCTGTGCTGCTTCTTGCTTGATGTAATATAAAACAGGGTTGTGCAGGAGGAGAAAAAATAAGGAGGAAATAAAAGGAAATAACAATTGTTAATTGTTGCGAGACCAACACTTCAGAGCGACAGACAAACTTGCCAGTATGAGCTAGAGAATACAACTGTCGGCCTACTATCGCGTGATCGGTACGAGATAGTAGGGGAACGAAAAATACGTAGAGGGGAAGGTAAGTGACGTAATGCGAACAACTCAAATCAAAACAACGTCTTGGCGCGAACAGTAACTAGGTTCTCCATTTTTCCTTCATTTTTTTCATTTTTTTTTTTTACATTTGGATTCTTATTTTTACTCTTATTTTCATTATTTATTTTTATTCTTATTTTTAGGTTAGCACGGTCTAGTGCTGCTATCTCTCGGCAACTGTAAGCGTTTACGTGGCGTCATACCTCTGTGAACTCCAAGTTTCCCGGGTCACCGACGATGCTGCCGTCAGCCGTCTTGTAGCCTGCGTAGCCCAACAGCTGGGGGTTCCACACTTTGTAGTCGTGGCGGCCGTCCGTGCGCTGGGGGAACACCGTGATGGCGGACCTGCGCACAAGGTCACGCGTCAACGTCATGGTCACGCGTCAACGTGAAGGTCGCGCGTCAACTTCAAGGTCACGCGTCAACGTCAAGGTCACGCGTCAACTTCAAGGTTACGCCTCAACTTCAAGTTCACGCCTCAACCTCAAGGTCACGCGTCAACCTCAAGGTCGCGTTGCTGAGGGAGCGTATTCAGGGGAGTCGGCCATTGAGGGTCATTCAAGGGGGTACAGGGAAATTTTCGTAGTCGTCCCCTGAGGGCACCCCTAGGAGAAAGGAGGGGGTGGGTCCACAGATTGTTATTCATACTTACCCCCTCAGGACCCCCTGGAAGGACTCAGTATAGGGTGGTGTTTATAGTCATCATTTGGCACTTCTAGGGGTATTGAGGGAAGTTATCATAGTTGCCCTCTGAGGGCTGCCTCTGGGAAGATTGTAAGAGGGTATTCATAGTGGTCCTTCGAGGGCCGTTAAGGGAGATTCTGTAGATCATTATTCATATTCGCCCCTATGGAGACCCATATTTAGGATATTTATGAATACCGTTTTCAGAAAAGGTTTACCGCCAAAACGATCTGTGAAAATTTCGGGTAGTTTTATCAATGAAGTCTATTCCAAAGCACCCAAAATTAAATGTGATTCTATATTATAGAAAATGGTATTCAACTAGATGTAGCCATACCAAATCATCCGGAAATTCCCTATTGCATGATTTATGTTCATAGTTTATTCTTTATCATTTTTACTACTATCATTTGTTCACTGTCATCAAATCATGGATTAGATTGAAGCGTTCAGCATCATTTCCTTTTTCTGACATTTTCTTTTTGCATATCCATTACAACGCTTATGGTAGGACGTGAACTATCTGTTGAAAATGTTCCCCTCTTGGTTTCCCTCTATTATTGTTCCTTCCTGTCACCTCTAGTGTTACTGTCTAACTCTAACTGCACGCCAAGTTATTTAAAAACAAGCCCACACTATACATCTCTCCTACACTCATATTATTTACGTAAATGGTAATTAGGGCATTATTTCACTCTGAACGTAGCAGTTCAGATGTTTAGACCGCCCATCCGGTAAGTCGGGGGACATATGTTTCACAGAGGCTGGATTACTGCTGTCGGTTTGGACACGGATACAAGGAAACATCATTAAAATACGGTTTCGTTCTACTTTTAGGGCTGTCTTTCTTTAACCCACCTGTGCCGGGTAATAAACTTACCCATTGAAGTACAGCGGGTAAGGCTAACGTCTTCATAAGCGTGCGGGGAGAAGTTATGGGGTTTTAGTGGACACGCATTTGTAAGGGTAGACGCATTACGCAAAACGAGGGAGGAAAGATGTAGCGAAATGGATTTCATCACACGTCACATGAAGAATTAGCCGTCGACAAATATGTTCAGTGCAAGAGTCAACACAACGCAATAAATAGAAAAAGCACAAACCTCAATTCTAAAAATAGATTCTAGCAATTTGACGCTGCCACGTATAGACCTTCATAATGTGTGGACAAACAATGGTTATTCGACATAATATCCTATAAACTGGCGATGTTCAAAACAATGAGTTATGAGTATGACGTAGTTTGTTTGTCCGCACATTATGCGCTCTTAATACAAATTTCTGACGTCGGTCACTTCTGACCTAATCGTGGCTTGTATGCTTATTCACTCAAAACGTACATCCCTCACATGAGGTATAGATATACCAGGTACTAAGATTACCTTACATATGCTTCCGTCACAGGCGAGGCACTCATAGCCAACCAGCGAACACCCGCGCACATACCGATCGCTGATTGGCTACGAACCCGTCGCCTGTGACGAAAGCATGTGTAGGGTAGTCTTGGGACAACTATAGCAATGTGCACTCTTGTCTCTTACATAGCTTGCGGATACCACCATCAGAAAACATTTGCACACTTCCGGTTTTAAAGCGGAACAACCGTTTTGACTGGATATACAGGTGCCCTACTATAATTTTCTTCAGGGTCGGTATTTCAATTTTCAGTTTTCACCATGATAAGGATCAATAGAAATACACCAAAATTGTCTTCCTACCTGACAGTAAAATTTACTTGACTCTCCCACTGTTTATTGGAATTCCGGGCCTTAGGGCCGGTATTTCAAAAGCCCAGTTTGATGTATTTCTATTGGCCGTTGTCATGGTGAAAACAATTTAACTGAAAAGTAGATTTTAACTGGACATTGAAATAGCGGACATTAGTAGTTCTATGAACTATTGTCTGACGGTATAAATAGTCGTTCGTTCGTTGGTTTTCGTGTCCGTAACATCGTTCTAGAGAACTAATTTAAAAAGATCTGCCACTTTTATGGAAATGCTCATAAAAAGTCGTTATTTTTAAGTGTAAGAGAGGGTTTTCAGTCGACTTTTATAACACTTGTATCGCTTCGCGTTTGTTTCTCAGGGGGATGGTATCAACATATTTCTTTAGGGCGATGGATTAATTCGACCACTCGGGTCAGCATAAATAAATAAAATAAATTCACATTTAGAGTCTACCCACTCAGTAACTAAACTGATTTGCAGTGGGGGACTTTATTAAAAGTGACTAAACCAACCCTGTAGGCTTCGAACACCATCGACGAGTGAGCGATAACCAATCAAAGATCGATATTTCAAATACGAAACATGAATCAGTGATTGGACAGTGCGACCACCTGCGGACAAATGCCAGAATCAACAAGGCTGATTCAGAACAACTTTGAATTTATTGAAAGCTTCGTTGCTAGGACGGCTCCAAAGTCACCGTTTACTTAGTCGTAAGCCAAGAAGTAATGGAATTGAATTCACATTAGAAGTTAAAAAACTTCTGCCTGAAGCGGGATTTGAGCCCGGGACCTTCTGCATTGGAAGCAGGGATGCTAACTACTGGACCAACGAGCCACCCAAATATATAGTGTCCGCGTTCTCTCTGTTCTCGCCGGAAGAGTCTCAAGTTATTCACTGGTCGTACGGACGCTACTCAAGTCAATGCATCTGTGAACATGGCCAATAGTGGCTGATTAGACTTGGGCGCTGTTGACAGACGCGTCGTTGTTGCGACAACACTTATTGCGCGGTTCCGTTTGATCACTCGATGCAAGAAGGGAGTGAAGCGCGTTTACCGGAAGTCGAGTGTGCGGCTTTAGTCCATGGGAGGGGAGGGGGGGGGGGGGAAGCGTTCTTGCCCTTTGCGGCGTACTTTGTCTTGCGATCTCGCCGATAACACGCCTTGTTTAGGGCTACTTTGTGTGAATCTATGTTTACACATTGATCTTTCTATTCTACTAAGGTTTTATAATAGAACAAGGGACAGGAATACAAATACAATTAATGTAAGTTTAAAAATAAAAACTGTTTACGCTTTCAAATTTGTGGTTTTAGTATGTTGCTTCTGACGTATCTATCTATAGTTCAGAGTAAAATTTTGGGAGTTTGGGATCATTTTTGCATCTAGTTTTGGTTAACACTTTTTGCAATGCTTATTAATATGTTATAAAAGCCACGACGACTAGAAAATTGTTTTTAAAACGTAGATATTATAAATCGAACATACGCGATAATACGTCACAATGTATGACAATTAATTCACAATTGTGATAGAGCAGTTCTTCTTTACTATAATGTTGAACTTTAGCAACACGTTTTATTTTTGAAAATAGAACACATAGTTATTACTTATTACTCATTGTTCAGTCCTGTTACGACAGTGGACATTTGAAAATTGTTTTCTGTTAAATTGTATTCTTTTTGCGTTTACGCTATTGAGTATTTCTCTTACACTAAGCGGCTGCGTTCGCTGCTTAGAATAATAACAATACGTTGTTTTTACGACTCGTTCCCAGTTTATTTGCTACATACTGCGACTAGTGTATCTGAAACTGGCTGAACTTTATCGTTATTTTCCATTACATAACTCAAATGATTGTCCTAACCACAGCGAACGGTCACATGACGTGCCTGGGGTACAGATGCAATACAACACAACACAATGCAGACAACATACTGAAATAATGACCCGAGCCCAAAGAACAAAGCAAGAAACACTGCTGGATCGAACTAAAGTCTTGACATACTATTCGATGTTCACGTGTTTAAAATGATGATTTATCGTAGAAATCCCTGCTGTAGGGTACAGACCAGGGCCCAGATTACAAAGGTGTCTAAGTGATAAGACGTCCTAGTTTAGGCAAATATTAGTGCTATAAATCATGCATATGCCGTTCTGCAATGTCATTAAAATAAACTATAGTAAAATATCAACAATTTAACTAATAATATTTTATTTGTGAATGTGTAGTAATAGTAATACCCAGAGATTATTTATCTTGATTCGTCTAGCTAGAATTTGCTTGACTTAGAACAACTTGGTAAGGCGTCTTGTTTTGTTTGATACACATGTTTTAATAAAAAAATAAAATATTAATAATAACAAAATTAAAAAAACTGCGAATCCACGATCAGCTTTCTAACTGGGGGAATTAGGTTGAATGATACTTGAGCGTGCACATCATATCTTGGCAACGATGCTAATCGTGACGATGTGAGGGTAATTATGAAGATAAAAAATACCACATTCCATCGATGCCCGAGCGAGGGTTCGAATCTAAATGCAGGGATCGTGGTTTACTAGACCAAAACCTAATCGACCGCGGCCAAACACACCAAGAACCGATAGAAGTGGCTCAGCGGTGACGCGATACCAATTTGGGAGGTCACCGCAGTCCTGACTGAAGGTTTTCCCGAGATTTTTCTCAGTCATAAGGCGAATGCTGGGATTGAGTCATACTATCAGCCCTCGGACATTCTTTCCCAGCTATCCAAATACCGCAATACCTAGTCAGTCGGAAGAAGGACATGGATTGTCCATGGGCAGGTTTCCTACGAAAAATTAATATTATTTTTAGTTTGTAAGCAATATCCGAGGACATTTAGCAGGACTCAACCCATTTTACGCTAAATGACTGACGAAATTCTCGAAAGACCTGAAATCAGGATTTCTGGTGACTAGAACCGAATCGGACACGTCAAGAAAAAGAAGATCGCGGATGAGGTATTATAGTCGTCGTACAACAACTTCGGTAATGCTTCCGTCACGGGTGGGGGGATAGCGGCAGCCAACCAGCGGCCGTGGCTAATTCACATACCTGCTCGGGTTGGTCGAGACCGTAAACACGTCATTGATTGATGACGAAAGCATTACCGTAGCTAATTTTGACTATTTTTGTCGTAGCAGTTTGTTTAATAGCTATAGGTAGCTAACTCAAATAAGATTAAAACCGTTGACCTCCTTAATTCTCTCCTAGATTCACGCTACTATATTATTGAAAGCTATTCCAAATTTTTTCCTAACCCATAATGGAGTCCCTCCCAACTATACAAACATCCTAATACACCTTGTTAGCCAGTAGAGCGGGAGAGTCACGTAACCTGTGCGATAAGCTAATACAATTTTAATTTGAACATGCATCCTGCTATGGGTAAGATTGTCAAGCCAAAGAGGTGTCGGGGAATACTAAGTGTAATAACTAATATTAAATTACAGAGGATGTGCTAGAAAACTAGCGCTACTATCAGCACTCTCTCGTAAGAGAGGGGGATATTATACAATCATTTGTGATCAATTCATTTGCATTGATTTAAAGAATTAGACAAGGCCACTTTCTCGTCCTGAGTGATGCAAGAAGCAAATCGTATAACATTTTGTCAACAAGTGTTTTTAGACTAATTCGACCATGCTGAACACGAAAATCTCTGTTGACATCTCGAAATCTGGACAGGAAGCCTGGAATTCAAGATGGCGGCCAAGATGGCGTAGGTAATTTGATTCTATAACTACACACCATTTACGATCTGGATCATAATATGTTTTCAGACTAATTCGACCTTCCTGAATCCGAAAATCGTTGTTAGAATCTTCTTACCTGGACCGGAAACCCGTAAATCAAGATGGCGGCTGAGCTGGCGTATGTTTTACTTGTATGTCTCGCACAACTTAACATAAAGACAATAATTTTAGACTAATTCGACCTTTCTGAGTCATAAAATCGATATTATGAGCTATACGCATACGCATACGCAAGGAAGCCCGGAATCCCGGAATTCAAGATGGCGGCCAAGATAGCTTCGTATTTTTTATTTTGTATATCTCGCACACCTGACTTATTAGTCCATGTCGTTAGACTAATTTGACTTTATACAACCGCAAATTGTTGTTGTTACCTCAAAACCCTGACCGAAAACCAGAAATTCAAGATGGCGGTCAAGATGGCGTCGTTGTTTTGATTTTGTATATCTCGCACATTTACGAGCTAAACCATATGTTTATAGACTAATTCGACCTTGCTGAGTACGAAAATCGCTTTTAACACCTCGAAATCTGTACCGCAAACCAAGAATTCAAGATGGCGGCCAAGATGACGTCGGTATTTTGATATCGAACACGTCTAACGATGTAGTCCACATGTTTTTTTAGGCTAATTCGCGCTTGCTGAATGCGAAAATCGGTGTTGACACCACGAAAGTTTGAACGGTTACCCAGAATTCAAGACGGCGGCCGAAATGGGAACTTTTTAATTTTAAATATCTCGCACATCTTAAGGGATGGGTCTAAAGTGGCAGGAATAGCTTCTTTAGTAACAAATAATAAATACCACGTAACAATCACAGCCAAAACGTTTAATGTAAATACTGTGTGTCTAATCAACATTCACATTGACGCATCGTCCTCTGCATTTGCAGATTTTTGTGTATGCCAACTCAAACTTCCGGCATCCACAGGTCCTGGTTGCGCACTGGGTCTTGCATCCACAAATGTCTCTGCATTCTCGACGACAGTAGCTTCAAGAGGTAGCTGCTCAAGCCCTTGTAAAAGGTTGCAAACTCCAGCTATCGTAAAGGACGCCCACGCTACTTTTTTGGAGATGGTCGCCAAGTGTGATGTGGAATCGCACCCCGTAAGTGCATGGAAGGACAGGATGTTATTCATCTGATACGCCGTTAGAGTGGAACAAATAGTGTGAATTGGAACGTACTTCCTGTCCTTCGCCGTACCACTCATCATCCACACGGTTGTACTTTTAATTTTGTTGAAGTGATGGATAAGAAGAAGACAAATGTCAGTGTCCCTCGCCATCACCACGACATTATCGAAGTCACTGTGGACGGCATGCAAGATGACGCGAGTATCAGCCTCCTCTTGCGATGAGGATAGACCACTGACATTTCTTTCAGTCTTGTTTGACTTGACCATACGCTCATCATCAAAGCCTCCTGACACAATAACTTCTAAGTCACCAAAGTCATGTATCATTAGTTGTTCGGAGAGGAAACAGGCAAGATCAGCCTTATTTTCCCCAAGAGACATGAAGTTGCTCCAGTCTTTAGGCAAAGGTACTGAGGGATTAGTAATTACTCTTCGCCCTGGAGCAGATCCTTTTGTACGCTTTCTTCGTGTAACTGATTTAATAGACTTTGTTCTGTATCTATCGAACAGTACGTCTATTCTATTATAAGATGAAGCTATATTGTGGATTCTGTCAATGAAGCAAGTGGCGAGGTCGCCAAAAGTATTTGCACTCGCAGGTTTACCAAGAGCCACAACTACAGCTTGCCCATCTACAATTATGTGGGAAGCAGATTTGTTAATACAAAGAGACGGTGGGCACTCTATGTTTTCTGTGAGTAGTTTCAGAAGAGATGCATTTTCAGAACTTCTCAGGGAACCATTCATTTCTGCTAATGCTAGTGGCACAGGAAGAAGTTCATGCTTCAAGATCGACTGCATGTCAATCGGCCTTCCTGCCTCGTAAGCAACTAGCAAACGGTGAAGAACATCCCTGTCTGCTTCAATGATTTTTTTTGGTTCATTCTGAGACTGGATTGATTGATTAATGGGGCTTAACGTCTCATATTTATGCAACTATGGCTAATCGAGACAATGAGCGGGTGATAATGAAGATGAGAAAGATGATGATGAAGAATAAAGCCACATCCGAATCAGATCCATTGTACGTTGCGTAAGTCGTCATACGGGAGTCCAGCAAGGGAGGGCAGGGCCAAGTGGGAGGAGAAATATTCAGTGGGATAGTTGGTGGGAAAGGGACAGGGTCTCCTTTCGTCGCCTCTTACGACTAGCAGAGTCACTCTGGGCCTATTCTTCCCCGGGCCCAGACGGGCCTTCTGAGACTGGACTTTTTGGTCAAGATTTGAAGGATTTGATTTTCGGATTCAGCAAGGTCGAATTAATCTCAAATCATTGTCTAAATAGTAAGTTGTGCGATACAGTAAAATAAAAATTCACGCCATCTTGAATTTTGTGTTTCCGGTCTAGATTTAATAGTATTTTCGGATTCAGCAAGGTCGAATTAGTCTACACACATATTATGGTCTAGCTCATAAGCAGTGTGGGACGTACAGTAGGATCCAGTAGAATCAAAGGACTGACGCCATCTTGGCCGCCATTTTGAAATACAGATTTCAGGTCAAGATTGGAACGATTTAATATCGATTTTATGACTCAGAAAGGTCGAATTAGTCTAAAATTATTGTCTTTATAGTAAGTTGCGCGAGACATACAAGTAAAACATTCGCCAGCTTAGCCGCCATCTTGATTTATGGGTTTCCGGTCCAGATAAGAAGATTCTAACAACGATTTTCGGATTCGGGAAGGTCGAATTAGTCTAAAAAAATATTATGGTCCAGCTCGTAAATGGTGTGTAGTTATACAATCAAATTACCTACGCCATCTTGGCCGCCATCTTGAATTCCGGGCTTCCTGTCAAGATTTCGAGGTGTCAACAGAGATTTTCGTATTCAGCATGGTCGAATTAGTCTAAAAAACATTTGTTTACCAATTGTTATACGATTTGCTTCTTGCATCGTTAAAAACGCTCTTTTCTCTGAAAGTAGCCTTGTCTAAATGTACAGCATTTAAATTAAGATCATAATTAAAGACCAAAACCACTAGGCCATTCGGTTTCGTAAGAACTAACGACTAAATTAAAAACATGGCCACTAATCGCTAAGGTTGTTATTTTGTTACTTATTTAAACAATACGTAAATAAGTCATTAATTAATTTCCAAAACAACAATGTAAACGGTTAAAATATTGTGTGTAAACTTTTTTAATTAAGTTTTTAGCTCACCCAAAGTCAAAAGTTGGATATTATTCGCTTTTCAAAGAAAGAGCTCAAGATATTACAAAAAGCATCTTATTTATTTTTTTTTTTTTTTTTACGGAAATGGGCAAACGTAATATTGAACTATGCAAAGGTAACGGTTGTAAATTGATATTTTGAAACGATTCAAGATATTGAAACATGATTTGTACCTGGGATTTAATTCCGTATTTTAACTAACCTATGAATCCATTGTTTATATAGTTGATACAAAACTAAATCCCGGTTTTGTAACACTTTTTCAATGTCTCGAAGCGATCTCAAAATATATCAATACAAATGTTGATTTCTCAAGCTAGACTCCATTTATCCCAAATATCACGATATCCATCAGTACACCTTATATTTGCAATTATCTCTACAGATAAACATAACCTTCCTCACCAAGACCTAGACATTGCAACGTCTTTGGTCTTGGTGTTTGTAACGTAGATTCTACCGCACTCCTTAGAGGCTACGCACGATTTCACAGCGGGAAATTTTCGCTGACAAGGCCGCATAACAACCCTCTTCGATGACGTGGCAAGCATACAAGCCGAGACCCGTGGCCACTACCCACTGACCTGCATAATGGGCGGTTATTGTTCAATACGTTACACGAAGAAGATAACTTCGTGATGATTACAGCTGACCTTGCTACGGTCGTATCCGCTGAGAGATAAGAGATGAGCAACGATGGAAGGGTTGATGTTGTATATGATAACACATAACGTTCGCAGATTGTTTTGAAGATATGTACTTTTTTTAAATACTGAAAATAAAATACATTTGTCTGTATAATTGTAGTATCCGGAAATAAGAAAAGATTTCGAATTTTGGTTTTTGCGTTTTCGAAATGACCCAAAAGATGTGGTGTGCACAATCATGGTAAAGCTAAAACTTGTATAGTTAATACAATCGTAATAAAATAAAATTATTATTTCACTATTCAGTGTAATGTGCTTTTTACTGTAAACGTATTCAATATTATCTATTGTCAGCATATGACATTTCGTGATCATAAAATTACACTTCCCCGTCTTTTGCTTTGATAAAAAGTTTCAATTGTGAAGTGTATTATTACAAAGATACCTTCATCCAAATTGTTTTTGATTTCCCTGTTCTTTCTTCCTGCAATTTAATCGGGCGAGGCATGAGTGTTTCTATCAGTTGACTTCAACGCTTTACAAAGAGGTAAAATATTTGCTACGATCATCTTTAACTAAGTATCAAGTTACAGAGTTAAAACATTCATCGTCGGTTCGAATTCATTTCGTGATCGGGTTCACCATTTCCCCCTGTACTTGTAATTGATTCCCTACAGTCCCAGTGTTCCTTTGATTTGAGATCGTATTACGAACCCTATCTTTTCATCTTGTTTTAAATCATTTACCCCCTTCCCTTGTATCCTGCTGCTCTTTAACTGTTTTAAGTGTTATGTCTCCTGACTTCAAACGAGTATAATATCTTCTCTCTTTTCAACGTTTTGAGATTAATTACATTGTGTGTATTTTATTTCACGTTATCCATGAATTGGTTTGAAACTGATCTTCATTATTTCCCTTTTCTGTCATCTTTCCATTTATCCATATCCATTTCAACATATATCATGGATATGTGCTGTATTAATGTCCAATCTTTGTCTGCCATGAATACTATTTAGTATTTTTTTCTTTCATTTTCCCTCCACAAACATTCCTTAGTATTCCTTCATGCTTTACACGTTCCAAATAAATGATACCACCTTTTCATTATGTGTTCGTTCGTGCTTCTTATTCTTTTACTATTTCAAGTACTTCCTCGATTGTCTTCATATTATTATGATTCTCTCTTTATGTTAACACATGATTGTGTATTTAATTTCGAGTTCGTTTGGTACCCACTACGATGCAATGGCACAATACTATTTAGTAGCACATTAACGCCAACAGTTACTACACAAGTGGTTGTTTGGGAAACAATGGCTGATAACTGTGATAATGTTTTCGACAAGTAGTATTCATCAAGACTCTACCGAGCCATTAGGTCCACATAAAATACATATTTAAAAAACGAAACTGTATGATAATATTTATAAATTATAAGTAATACACATTTAAAAATAAATATTAAATATATACATGAATAACATCACTAAGTAATGTGATACCGTATAATGTTCAAAGCGGTTCAGCTCGTCGTTAGGTTTGTGCTCACCTACGGACGGGTGTGAGAAAACAGTTGAAGAGGTCCGGAGTGAATGGGCGTGAAGTGTTGAAGAGTAGAGTACAGCTGAAATGGCGTAGTAAAAGCCCCGCAATAAGTGGACAGGGCTTTGGAGATGAAATGCGGCAATAAAGTAAGACAGCCAACACTTGTAATGAAAGTACATGTTTCAGTTCGTGCATGGACTGATATAAAACCGGTCTTCTTCGAAATTGGAAACAAAAAGCAGAGCTTATAAATGTAGTTGAGACAATATTATATCTGAATAACTGTAGTCAAAATTGAATTATTTGTTGATCCTCTATCTGCGGTCAGGATGAAAAGAGTGAAGGAACTTTATTTTCTATTCATATTTAACTACTTATTTGGATGCATGAGGTTTTACTATTCAAGCAGAAGTACTCAACAGTTTCAAGTTGATATATTATTGAGGATGTGAATCATACTCCAAACTGACGTAACACTTTGAGAGCTGTCTTGATATCACCACAGAGGTGAGTCTTACCTGATGTTTCCCTTGTTAGTGCTGTACTTTATGTGGTTGCAGAGCGCTTTGTGAGAGTTGTCTTTATATCACCACGGAGGCATCTTACCTGATGTTTCCCTTGTTAGTGCTGTACTTTATGTGGTTGCAGAGCGCTTCAAACATCCCACTCGTTGTCGTCACATATCGGCAGTCAAACACCTGAAACAAGTAGGGTACCACTCAGTCAGAAGGATCTAAACAAATAGCGTATTATACTCAGTCAGAAGTATCTAGCCTCAGTCACAAGTACCAACCATGAACACATGCTATAACATAATATGTCAGACCCAAAGTGTGGCAAGTGTGGTCAGTTGCCTTTCACCGTCTCTAAACGTGCAGGTTAAAATATATTCTTCAATCAGATGAATACAAAAAATAAGTAAATTGTACTGTTGTTGAGTGTGTAGGGAAGTTGACCTCTCAAATTCTCCGTATAGTACTTCATACATCAGTATGACAAAAACAAATATGACCATTGCAATGTATTTGTCTGTCTGTTATACTTAATTAATAATATGGAAGTAAAGTGTGCGTTTTGGTGCCAGTATATTGATAGTTGATTTCTGCAAGAACATTAAAATATCATATCATTGCGATATGGACTAGAAATAGAATTTTCTCCCTGATCAAAAGTAAACGTTAGTTATTACTAAATACCAAGTAAAAAACATCTGCACAGAAGTAATTTACTAGTATTGTGACCACATTATTTTATGAAAACTATTGAAACATCATTGCGATATGGGATAGAAATAGGATTTTCTCCACATTTCAGTTATCAAAACGTAATTCTTAAAACCATAGAAGAAACGTCTGCTTTGCGCCTAAGGGCGGGTATAATGTGACGTAATTGGTAATTATTAATGTCTGCAAGAATATCAAAACACATACAAAATAGAAAAAATTTCTCTTTTCAGTTATTAAAAGCTAATATTGTAAAGAAAGCGCATCCACAGAGTTGTAACAATGGGCGCCCTCGCTGGGCTCAGCACTGCTAATCAATGACGATGAAAGGATTCTGTTGTGAGCCGCGAGCTGTTTCATCTTATTCTACCCCTCAAACTCGACGGCCAATATACAAACGTTATAAAAAGATACTTCATTCATATCCTCAAACTGCAGTTTATTTCTGTTTTTATATTCATGATTCCAGCGCGAAGGGGCCTCGTTGTGGTTAACGTTCTTTCAGCCTCGAACGCAGGTCAGAAGTCTCAAGACTTGACTCTCCTCAAACATCATGAATACCCTCTCAGGGGACTTAATAGTAGTTAAGCTCACAAAGCAAACTTTCTGAAAAACCTCGATAAATGGAAGTGAAAATGGAAAAGTGTGGAATGGAAGATAAAAACATTTCGTCAGACAAAATACGCTGGTATGAAGTGAATTATCATTCGGTATCTGTGTGGTACAATTATTTTAACCTTTACTCTGTGAATAGCTTCAGATGACTATATGAGTGTATTCTGAAACCTTATTTCTAGCATTAGCACGCTACAGCATCATATGTTTGTCTAGTGTTTCAGGACGTCTACAGACGAAAAGATTGAAAAAATGCACGCAAAAATGTGTAATGAAATGTACTAAACAAGTTTCGATTCATTCTCCAAATAAGACAATATACGAAAGAATAAAATCCTGCAATGTTTCTTCACCCTTATCTTTGGCAAAATATAAAGCGCAAAGCCATCATCTTTACACAGCGGAGTTGGGGATCCCACAGATCGGAGGTGTTGTTATTATATTATCACGTTATATAGTAAACCCCTTGAAATCTAATTAGCTGAGATCCGTGAGCGCCTTGTCCAAGGCGGTCTAATTGTACAATTGATGTTCAAATAAAGATATTTTATAGCTTACATTACATATTATATTGCATATTTTATCGACATACATGGGTACCCGTAAAGTCAACCATGTAGAAACTCGACAGTAGATAACCCCTAACACGTGTATTGATAGCGCGTTATCTTATCACCTGTGCCGCCAAAGGTATAACCCAACAGTGGATGACCCCCTAACCCGTGGACTGATAGAGCGTTATCTTATCGCCTTTACCGCCAAAGGTATCGCGCCTACTGTTCGAGTTTCTGCACCAGAGATAGATAGCGGCTTCCTTTTACTTCCGTGTAGATGACTTTCTGCAGGTCGACATTCTGCGTTGCCACATACAGTCTTAGGTCTTCACACTTTATGTAATGCATCTACGATAACTGAGCCGATGACCTAACGACTCTATTGTGATCAGAAATAGACTCAAGCGATTTCTTTTTCTATAGAAAACATTTCACTTCATGTGAGTACCTAGGTTCTGAAGCAGACCTAGCTCGCGTACATCCTATCAAGTCACCTTAGTCTCGTCTCACAACAGTGATAACACTCAAGTACGACCGGATCTGCATGACAGGCACGTACTCCTCTCACAAGAGATCCTCCCTAATCGTATCGGGCAGTTAGGGATAACGCTACCTCGTATGATGTTAATGTCGTCCCAGCTGATAAGTCAGCTTCAATACGCTCTTCAGCGTTAAGATAATGTCTTCGTCTAGTGCTGCTATTCAGTCATAACGCGTTTATGATAAGCCGATCACTGAAGGGTTCATCAATAATAAGTGGTTGAGTGGAGGACGTGGTTACTCGAGGGGGAAACAAGGTTAACGAAGATGTACGGGATCCGATATCCGCCGTAGAATAATAAGAATCAAAATATTGTGTGTAGGGTTGGTTTTATATAGAGAATTTGGATTTAAAGAAAAAAATTCCCCGTTGAAACAACACAATATAACTTTTTTTAATCACAGGCTAAACTATTTGAATAATTCATTACATTAGGCTTATGTAATCTAATAGGTTTCAGAGCTGAAATGTACAAGAAAATTAAATATGTAACTAATTAGTCATGATTCCTTGAAAATCGTTTTTAAAAAATGTCTGCGGTTACATTTTTCATATAATACGTCTTTCTTGAATGGCTCTAAGAGTTTTAAATCTACACATTATAGGCCCATGAATGGTTTGCGGAATTTTTCTGAACATTATACATGTCTTACCAAAGCACGTAGAGAGAAGATATCATTAGTTTAACATGGTTTCAATCTCCACCTCCTAATAATGTGACCACCACCAGCATAACAAATGTAACTGATTATAAATATAATAATATATGAAATTAATAAATATGATATGATTGTCAGGTTGTCACAGGGATGAGGGGTGGTCACATAGCGATGGAGGGGAGCAGCAGGGGAGCGTCAAACTAAGAAAATCTCAAGTATAAACCTGCCCACCACGATAAGATAGCAGTCTCTATCCCTACTCCCTAGGCAGGTTTAATAGAAGGTATAATCACCATACTTCGCCTTAAAACTTGTTGTAGGCTTTCGCGGCCCGAGTCAATATTAATAATTCTTGGCTGTCGGTGTCGCCGCGTCCATCGTTAATTAAACACTGGCGTTTCGGACTAATTACATAGTCCATCTTCATCCATCCATCTTCTCCTTCTTAAAGATGGACACCCGACAGCCAAGAATTATTAATACTCCGCCTTGGTGGAGGTGCCGGGTCGACATATCGACTAGGAGTTAATTCATTGCTGGAGCTATTTGTAAACCATCTTACGATTACCACGTCGTATTTACATGGCCTCGTGGGAGGTGTTGATTTCAAGAACCTTCTCACTTGTCTTGGACAGTAAACACCACATTGTTGACATTGCAGCCCGTCTAGTTATAAGAAGGGTAAAGTGGATCGTTATCGACAAATCAACTGTTTTTCATTATTAGCTTGAGAATGATTCTATGTATTGAAAAAGTAAATTTACATGAGATTTAGTTTTGAATTAGCTAACCAATGCATTTGCATTTACTGTAGACTTTCAAATATAGCAATTGTTACGATTGTTATGGGCCTATCTGTATTTCATTAATTATTAATTACTTAGTTAATTAAGAATGCCAATCGTAACAATTTTTAATATTTAAAAGTTTTTAAATTAATTGTTTAGCTGAATTGAAAACCAACTCTTGAGTAAGAACCACTTTTCAATATCTTGCAAGCGTTTTAAGATATCAATAAATGCCGTCAAATGCGCAGTTTAACTATAAATCCATGGTTTAACATTGCAAGCTACACTCATATCATGATCTAACAATATTGCTCGTCACTAGTTATGAGATTTATTATTACATCATGCACTCTTATGGTTATAACACTCGCCGAACTATGCCTTATAGGCCTACTACTTACTTCATAACTATGATTGGACGAAGTTTTTCTGGGCCCATGATGCGTCTTGGAAATATCATTCAATATTGCTATAGAATCTTGGATGAAAAAAGTTTCTTAAATAGAATATAAAAAACATCATTTTGTTGGTGAAAACATGCGCTTCGCTATGATATTAATTTAATTACTTTATATTTCGGAGCCTTCGACTCCTTTATCAAGAATAGTCGGGGACTGACTATGATTGAGATAGTAGGCGCACTATACATATATCACCTTTTTCGAAGGTTTCTATTAATTATGATCTTTGCATATAGAGCGTCCATTCACGATTCTATATTTGATTCTATTCATGCATTGAAAAGCGCGCATGGTGGCTGCAACTGCAAGTACTTGTGAATAAAGATTACATACAAGTACTACATTCACCTAATTGGCGCGAAGACCGCGGTTGCTAATTTAATGACGGAATGCAGCACAGCACACAGAACAGATGTGAATACTGTGCATCCACTATAAAACCACTTGAAGAGTTTCCGTGGTATCAGTTTCTAAAATGACCGACTGCTCTTCAATATTGCTACCATGTAGAATTATAACAATTGTTCTGGACCATGTGTATATGTTCTAGGCCTCCACGCTTTACTTAGAAATATGGAATAGTTATTTATATAAATACTCAAACAATGTTGGATAGCTTTAACTTCATTATGTATAGCCTATATGTATAGTAAGAAAGAAGAAATGCTCATAGAAATATACGAACCTCCGTCTCAAAAGACGCGAATGTTTCTTGAGATTAAATATAACTCAATAATCATTGACAGAGTTAACCCTCACACTCGACTAAAAGATCTGACATTTTATTTTCACTTTTGGAATAACATCCAACGATGGTTTAACTGCACAATGAGTCGTATTCTCCTTGACAAGTGAGCGCAGCAGTATTCCACACGGCACACGAGTGTATTTTGATCAAGTGAGCTAAGCTGTAAGTCTATATTTTCTACACGCGGCACACGAGTGTATTTTGATCTGATTAGAGCATTCTGTTCAAACAGACCCCCCCCCCCCCCACAACCCTCCCTCCCAGTATGACGTTCAAGTGTTCCAATGGGCACGTGGGTGTTAATGACGGTATCGAGTAGTTATCTGAGCTTCACGAACATGACGTGCTCAATTATTTCCAAGAGATGCGATTTCCAACGGACGGTAATGGTGATTGCGGCCGGAGTGTGAGTCTATTGGCTCAGTACAGGGTATAATTGCATGCGTGATGTGGTATGAACGAGGCTTCGGACAAGAGCTTCGTTAGGTTCACTTATACCAGCCAGGTAACCCCATCATGTAGCTATAGCATAATACTATGAGTTTGGAGCCGTCCTAGCAACGAAGCACTTAATAAAGTTGTTCTGAATCGTCCTTGTTAATTCTGACATTTGTCTGCAGGTGTTCGCACTGTCCAATAACTGATTCATATTATGTTTCGTATTTGAAACATCGATCGATGATTGATAACCGCTCACTCGTCGATGGTGTTCGGAGCCTACTGGGTTGGTTTAGTCGCTTTAAATTAAAGTTCACTTCACTGAAAATCAGTTTCGTTAGTGAGTGGGTAGACTCTAAATGTGAATTTATTTATTTTATTTATTTATTTGAGAATATAACTATACTTATCCCTTGACCTACACTCAGAGCAAATGAGACAATCTCAGTCTGGGTTACTATCGAAGTTTAACAACCATTATGTGTGGAGTTTAATTGAAATGACGAGTGGTGAAAGGGGATGATAACGTATACGGGTATGTTTCGATGAAGCGACAAAACCTTGGACAATACGACAAGCTTAATACTATGTAGTATGAAGAAAGTTATAGTCTGCCCCGATATTTGAGATATGTTTATAAAACTTGAGGCGAGTAAGGGATAAAGGGAAGAGCATTGGTGATTTTGTTCTGTTTTATAAATAAATAAATAAAATAAATAAATAAATTCACATTAAGAGTCTATACCCACTCAGTAACGAAACTGATTTTCAATGGGGGACTTTAATTTAAAGCGACTAAACCAACCCTCTAGGCTCCAAACATCATCGATGAGTGAGCGATAACCAATCAAAGATCTATATTTCAAATACGAAGCATATGAATCAGTGATTGGACAGTGCAAACACCTGCGGACAAATGCAAGAATCAACAAGGTCGATTCAGAACAACTTTGAATTTATTGAGTGCTTCGTTGCTAGGACGGCTCCAAAGTCACCGTTTACTTATTCCTAATACAAGAAGTAATGCAACTGAATCTTTAATAGAAGTTAAAATTTCTGCTTGCACCGGGATTTGAACCCGGGACATTCTGCATTGGAAGCAGTGATGCTAACCACTGGACCAACGAGCCACCTAGGTATACACTGGTATAACTAATATTTATTTGTTCGCAGGAAACCTTTTTCCGTTGTGAGGGAATGTCCAAGGACTATATTGTAGATGAATCAAATCCAGCATTTGCCTTCGGCTGACTGAGGAAAGTCTCGCACTAAATATTCAGTCAGGATTGCCGTTATAGCCTTTATCGAACCAGTGACCTCATGAGTTACAGTCTCGTGTCTCACCGCTGAGCCATATCTAGGCTATAGGTTCATTAGGATTAAACGTATCCTCGAAGAATGGAAAAACTGTGACGATGTTTGTTATTATTTGCAAGATAAATATTATATTAGTGCTATAAATGAACAAATAGAAAAGAAACGACGACAGTGGTATTTTTCATGGGTTTTTCCTAACTTCACCTACCTTGGAGATACGTTTTTTTGAACGAAATCATTGTTTGAATTTTTCTTTTAAAACACTTCTTAACTGAATACGGATAAATAACTGACATTGTTACTTGTGGTGCCTACGAGGAATTATGACACTCGAGTCAAGTATTCACAGAAGATGAGGGGATAAGATCCACAAAGTCAGCATTCAGTAAACACACTTCAAACACGTTTACTTGTCAATATTTGAGTTACGAGAGCCAGACCATAGAGTTATGATATGTCAAGACAAGTTAGGTAAACTGGAAGACCGGTCATAAAAGTAATGTTATGATTTATGATACACTACAGCTACAGAACGACTGAATACACTGCGCCGACTGCTAACATAAGCATCTCTATTTTTTCTGTATTATATTTCATTACAATATAATATTAATGTTTTTGTATAATATATATTATTTATTTTTTAAACTTATTTAATTTATTATTTATTTATTCATTTATTCATTCATCATTATTTATTTATTTATTTATTTATTTATTTAATGTCTATCCTATTCAGTTTTAGTTTCAGTTTTATTTATGTGTTATGAGACCCTGGTGTTAGGATGGCACCAGCTTGACCTAATGTGCCCTTCTTCAGTAGAGAGATTTAATGTGTGGCAGGAATGTCCGAAAGTTATCTCAAAGGATTAGATCCCAGCGTTCGGCTTGTGATTAAGGAAAACCACAAAAAAAAACTTCAATCAAGATTTCCGGTTGTCGGAATCGAACCGGCGACGTCCCAAGTCTCACGTGTTACCACGGAGCCGTCGATATACTCACTTATTGTAACTCAATTACTCGACAAACAATGCAAACGGACTTTAAAAGCAAGAGTGACTAAATAACTTGGGTGTACCTATCTTTTTAAACGCCCGGGGGGGATTTAAAAAATACAAAGCGGTAAAAGATCTGTCACTAAATTTGCTGCTAGAAATTCCTATACAAATATTTAAAAGCTCAAGATGATGGTAAAACTAATCAGTTTCAATTTTTCCTAAGATTTATTTGAACTGTGGTGGGTGGTGGTAACAAACAAATGAGCACTCCCATAGTCAAACAACGGTAATAATTACTCATCACTTATAGTGAGTTCACGAGCCTATACGGTGGCATAAGAAATACGCATATTGAACAGTGCATTATAGCACATTTGTTGGTACCTGCTGTACAAGTTTCTTTCATGTAACACACATATTTAAGTGAAGAATGTCTAGAATGTATAATTAATTTTAATTAAAAATACATGAATGTTGGGCTTACCTGAAGTTTAGACCACTGGATCCGTCCGATGCAACGAACCGAGTTTCTCCATGCAAGCTTTGCACCATAGACCAACTCTGTTTCCGTCAGTTGGTAGACGCCCGTCGCCTGTACCTCACTCTGCACCTGAAGCCATCGTGCCTGATGTGCCACGCTGTCGACCCTGTCACACACAAACACACACATTGTAGACACCCGTCGCCTGTACCTCATACAGCCATCGTGCCTGGTGTGCCCCAGTGCCATCTATGTGTTAGTTTTAGTCCTCAATACTTCAATTCAACTGCATATTATGCCTGGCTGGATTTTGTTAGAAATATTTATGTTAAAATGAGAGACTTCGAATCCGCCAATTTTAAATTATCGTTATCTGCGTTATCGATGTGAATGTGATGTGGTTACTCTTAATGTACGGTGAATCCCGTTTCCACGTGTTTAGATCCATGCAACGTTGCAACGTTGCAACGTTACGATCAACTCTCCCCCGTCTAGTGGGAACAATGGCAACAATGCCTTTAGAAATGATTAGTACACCATTAAAACACCATTCACAAGACTGAGTTAAATCTTGTAACCACTGGACCGTATAAGTTCTTGTTAAACTGTTCACAATTTCAGTGAACAGTAGAGCTGGGGTAGCTATCTCGCCACCACTACATTAGCATATCGCATTGCTCCACAGGGAGTTCTGACCTCCATTCACATGTAGAATGGCAAGCATTTAAAGTCTGCACCACTTCATCCCTGGTGCTTGTGCGGGCTACATTTAGGAAGACTTGGACTTAAACGCGTTTCTATACCAACCGAATTAAGTTTATTGTCCTGTTCCTGTGTTTTGCATGGGGTAATCGCTATTCGTGACTGCGCTAGAAGTTTATGCGACGGGAAAAGATGGGATGGCCGGAGCCTACATAGATAAGGATATGGTGCACGGCTTGACACGGGGGTTTAGAGCAGACATTGCTCGGCCTAGAGGTGCAAGATACGTAGAATGGGATCTTTTCTTCTGGGGTTTGTTTTTTATTTAGTTTACACAAAGAGAGCGAATAACGTGACCTAGTTTTTGCCGTTTTATATACGTGATAATAGGCATATAAACGTTATAAATCTTTCACATAAACGTGGAATATGGGTTGAATAACGACAAACGATGCGGGTGAGAAACCGATATAAGCTTTACACGATTTTATAAAACATGTCGGTAAAGTTTTGTCACTATTTCGTACGTAGTAAAGATGTATACGAGTGTTGAGGCGGAAAGGAATGTGGAATTATTGAGATTTGCTATCGCTAAACATGGTAATATTAATAATGTTTCGTAGGAAACCTGCCCTGAGAAAATTCAAGTCTCTCGTGTGACTGACTAGGTATTATCGTATTGGAAATAGGAAGAAATATCTATGGGTTGTTAGTATGACTCTATCCCAGCATTCGCCTTGTTGTCTGAGGAAAGCTATCAGTCATTATTGCCGGTAGCGGGTATCGAACGGCGACCTCCCGAATTAGAGTCTCGTGTGTTACGCACTGAGACATCTCTATCGGTATCTCTAGCATGGACAACGAACCAAGGGAGGTAAGTTCGAATCCCGCCAAGGCATACGCGTTTTTTGTATAAATGTGTCCTCCATCTTCATATATAATCAACTCGACTAAGGATTATGGAACATACTTTCGTTTAAAACACACGAAATTCAACCAAACAAAATAATGATGCAAAGTTAGAAAATTGAGGTATTACCATATCATAGTAATCATAGAATTTGAAGATGTGGTATCAACGCTTGTTTATTCCTGTTTCACAATGTTTTGTTAGTGTATACGAGATAATATCTACTGTGCAACACCAGCAACAGATATCCTGAAATCAGTCTGCATGTTCTTCCTGATGAATGTGTTGTGGATGCAAGTGTTGTGTAACTTACAAGACAAAATAGTAGAATACGGGAGTTGTATTAACCCATATGCGTCATGGTTCTGAGATTGATGAAAGTGCAGTGGTCTGAAATACGGAGTAACTGAGTAGAGATCGTGCTAGACTATATAGATGAGCGATACCTTATTACCAGTCAAACAACCAACTATACATTGCAGTTCTTGACAAGTGTATTCAAGTCATGCATGACGGATTCAAATTCCCTATTCCAGCTAATCTAATACATGTGATACAGATACATACTGATTGTGTTTTAACCTAACACATGATTGACACATAATTATAATTTCATAATTCCAATAATCCAAATATATTACTATCACCCTCACCGACGCTGAGCAAACAAAATGTCATATTGGGCTTTGTACACCCCTCCGAATAACTCATGGGAATGTTCGGGTGAGAAATAAACTGAATAATAATATGAAAATGAATATTACCGACACAGATGTTGGGAGATAGGTAGAGTTGGAATGGAATAAGGATCTCTTATAGGTGTGATTAAACGCTCGCACCGTAGTGTGTTGGTAAGAAAATACAAGTACATGATCACCATAAAGAGTAACTTATCGTGACTGCAAACCCGCTTTTGCATTGTGGCGAGTTCTTTCAGCGGAGTTTTAAGCAACTTTACTCAACCAAAAATGAAACAATTACATTTCTTGATATGAACGTAACGTGGGACCATCTAAACTATGTTCTCAATAATTTTAAACTTTATTCGTATGTATAGACTTGGCAAAATTTTATCATCACACATATCACCATTATTAATCTGTCACTGTATTTCGTTCTCATCAGCCTAGTACGTTAAAATTGTTACACAAAATTATCTTAATAAATTCCAAGGTTAGGCTACATCAATCTCTCTCTCTCTCTCTCTCTCTCTCTCTCTCTCTCTCTCTCTCTCTCGATCAGCCTCGATGCATAAATGAAACATTCACTCCCTTAGATAAAAAGCGTCGATGTTTCATTTGGCATTAGAAAAACAATTACACTTGTCCGTTAATCTGAAGATCTCGTTGTATCCGATAGAAAACGAGAACCAATTCCAGCCGTGGCCGAGAAGAATCACGGCCACTGCACAAGTCTCTTAGAATCGACTCCAGCCGTTCATCAGGGGCGCTTAATTCACCCATTAAGTCAATCTACTTTAGAAATCGTTTGAAGATAGATTTGTCTTGAAATGAATTGAATCGTTAAACTCCGTGCGTAACTACCGCGAGTGTGCTTACAGGTTAGGGTAATAAAACATGGCGGGCGCGGCTGTGCGGCGCAGTTCCGCGGCCAAGTGGGTCCCAAGGCCGTCGGAGGGATTCACGGCAGACATTAGCGACGAACGGAACGAGCATTTGTAAGGTTGTAATGGATCGAGTGTGGTCGTTGAAAAACTGTGATAGTTCGCTTTACAGGGAAACCTCCTGACGCATTTGACTTAACTAGGAAACACACTGTGGTAAAGGATGGTCTATGTTAGTATGCAATGCAGGGCCTGGATTCCAAAGGTGCCTTAATGCTAAGACGTCCTAGTTTAGACAATTAATCTTAGTGCTACAAATCACGCTTATGTCGCTCTGCGTGTCATAAAGATACAATTTAGTCAAATACCAACAATGTAACTTATAATATTTTATCGGTGAATGTGTATAGTAATACCCAGAAATTATTTATCCTGATTTATCTAGCTAGGATTTGCCTAACTTACGACAACCTAGGCATCTATGTTAGCCCAAGTTCAAGGTTCCAGAGAATAAGATAAGCTACCATTAACTATACGGTGGAAGTGGAAGTTTATTCAAAATTAAAAATTATTAATGTTGCGGCAAATTTAAGGTTCCTAAAATGTAAGTGTTTAAAAAAGGTACTCCAGTATAGCCATTATGAGCTAGACAATAACATTCTACTTCTTCGGCTTTTAAGAACTTAGAATATTGTGTTAGTAATCAAGTTAAAATTGCAGAAATAAATATACTTCCGTTCACATAACAATTTAAAATTTGTCACTTATGATCAAGAGAGTTGATCAACTTTCAAATCAAAAGATCTTCTTGCCACATTAACTATAACAAAACAAAACCAGGACAATCTACTGAAATTAGACAACAAACATCGTTTTAAAAGACCAGACAAAGTGTATTCCGTTGTGCAGCCGAATGTCGCCGAGACTGCTTCGGTTCCGTTCGGCTCAGAGCCTACTCAGAGTGGAGTATGATCCGAACAATCGCCTCATTACACAGCCTGCTCTATCATCTCCACATCGCCTGACAAGTGTGTGGATCGTGCTAGACCTTAAACACGGGTTCTACGACACAATAACAACACAGTTGTGTATATCCACCAGCGAATCTTCTATCGTAAGCGCGTTGAACACTGCGCACGGCTGCTTCTCTGCGATACTAGCGCGCGTAGCGGTAACCTCGTGGACATACGTTGTAAGGCCTATCTTTATTATTTAAAAACAAATTTGTAGTTGTACTACTTTATCGACTCTTTACGTACCACTATGCTAGACACACAGCACATATGCATAGAAACTACGTACGCATGTTTTTGCTACAAGAAAATTGATCGAGATTCGCTATTCTGTTGTAACACTGTTTTCTTCCCAAGATTGTATTTCAAACCATAATATTACTCGTATCTACATTTTTAATCCTATAAGGAAAATGAGAAAAATCCACTGTTCTCCCGGGGAATTCATTTAATCTGTGGTTTGTTTCAATTTTATGAAGTTAGAAAAGCACACTGTGAAACACTGTACAACGTAAATTGCAAAAGTATATTATTTACCAAGTAATAACTTTCAAATTAAGACATTTACTTAGGTTATTACGAAAGTGATGTACAGTAAATTTGAATTAGGATGGGTTATAAAATTTCCCATCATGAATTTTTATGATGCACGAAGTATAGCAATCATCTTACAGCTATACAAGGAAACCTCACATTTTGCTGCAAGCGCCGAACTATGAAGATCTGTGTTGTGTAGTATTTAGTAGATACTGGATCAGCTACATTTTGTGTGGATGCATCTATAGTCGTCGTACAACAACTTCGGTAATGCTTCCGTCACGGGTGGGTGAGCGGCAGCCAACCAGCGGCCGTGGCTAATTCAAATACCGGCTCGGGTTGGAGACCGTAAACACGTCATTGATTGATGACGAAAGCATTACCGAAGTTGTTGTAGGACGACTATATACAATGTATTGCACAATCTCATTTATAAATAAAACATGAGTCGGACAGAACAAGTATTCATGTAATCACAGCACTAACCACAGTTTTTCTTGGCTCAATCTCATTTACTATAATCAATAGTCAACATACATGGTTGATAAATAACGATCAACCATATCGGATACAAAATCAGAGCAGAATAGTTGTTAGAGTAAACAAGTGTTCTCACCTATCCTGATTTACTTGTATCGCATATCCAGTCCTGCATCTGAATCTTGTTTGTATTGTTCCGATACAAAGATACAAGAATGTACTTTGAGTTGAATCAGTTCATTCATTCTTAACCACCCGGCGGAACCGCCAATTCATGTATTTAAAAAATGATTTAAACTTATTTAAAATTTTCACTAAGTCAAACAAAATATATCATATCCTCGAGTATGTAATGCTCATTTTATGTTTCGTTTTTACAATGTCCTAATTTATGTGTTGTTGCAACGTACCCTTGCAATCTAATAATAACATTTGAACAAGTGAAATTTATCGGAACTAAACCACATTCACAAGGAAGATCATCACTCAATTATCTAGGAAATTACATATTATTATTTTGTTTTTTTGTGTGAGAATTTTAAAGAAATTCTAGCAGAAAGAAATTAAGGGTTTCTCAGGGTAGATGGTTGTAGTTAGACCTAAGACCAACACAATACACGTTGCACGACTTCACAACACATCCATCAATGATAAAGAAGTCGAGTCTAGATTTTAATCAATGGGCTTTAAAATAACTGACGGGTTCCGATCAAACTTGATTTGTACGACCTCCTTCTAACGGCTGTCGTATCGCGTTGTGAACGAGTTTTATCTGGAAACTACGGACACAACAAAAAGCAGTCGACATGTGAACTATGTAGGGTTCTATATCGATGCCGACATTTTTATAGGATTATAACCCTCTTCAACTATGATAAACTCCACAAATTAAAGCGGCATCGTATTTTCTTGTCAAACTGGAATTTTTCATTCTCTATCTCATTTCATTGAGAAAATTTACATTTTATTCATGCAGTTTTATATTTCGGAAGAGATAATTTGCTAATACGATGAAAGTAGGGAAAGAATTCAGGCGTCTTTAAATGACTGCAATTATAATAATTTTTCGTATATGAAACCTGCCCACAGAAAATCTATCTCGTGCTTTTCAGGTGACTAACTAGGCATTGCGTTGTTAGGAATAGTTGGGAAAGAATGTCCGAGGGCTGTTCGTATGACTCAGTCCCAGTTTTCACCTTGTGACTGAGAAAAACCTTGGGAAAAACCTTCAGTCAGGACTGCCGGTGGCCAGTATCGAACCGATGACCTCCCGAATTAGAGTCTTTCGTACCTTACGCTGAGGTGTCTGTTTGCATGGCTATCTTGAAAACGATAGTACCATATCAAACTGAAACGTTGAATTTTAAAAAATCAACGTAGTATAACTGGTAATAACTTTTATTTCGTGTAATGAGGAATGCATATAAACAAGAAATTCCTTTTTCTCATTTTTAAGATTTATATTATATTTTTGTTTGGGTATAATGGATGGTTATTAGTTGCTTATCGTGATTCCGAACATCACAAACAATAAATAAACAATAACAATAAATAACAATAAATAAAAATAATAAAAATAGTTAATAAATAAATAAAAAATAAAAAATACAAATAACAATAAATAAGAACCAAATTAGTTTTAAACCCATCTAAAAGAATATGAAATTTGGATTTTGTTAAAAAAAAAAAAAAAAACAACAACCTTTAAACCAGACGAGTCTCGATCACTTCAAAGCGAACGTGAAAAGTCATCCGTTTGACTATACGACCGACTTCAGTCGTCTGTCTTTACAGCGAGCGCCAATAAACCCCGCGCGTGACATGTGAGGGGAGGGGGGCGCAGTCTCGGGTTGGGGTGGGGGAGAGGGGGGGGGGGCGCTGACCGGACGAGCGAGAGACAAGCGTCGAGCAGCCGTATATACACTTGTTGATTATATTCATACCAGTTGATGAAGTATTGCTGTGATAAGAGTGTACAGGCTGATGATAATAGAGTACAGACTGATTCACGACCCAGTTCCACGTTGATGTGTCATACGCTGGTTAGATAGGCGGCAGTTTCGATAGAGACAGCGGACATTTGTTATGAAGGGGTTAATGTTCAAAATTATTTACTCTGTGACAGAGAATCTGGGCTGCACGTTATTTCTTTCGAAATATACTAAATACATATTCGTATCTTTGTCAGACATAAATTCGGTCTATAGGGTTGAGGAATAATTACTTAAATTATTTAATTAGATCGTGTCCAAAACGTTTGCCTATATACACTTTTTTTGGCCGGTATCTGAATCAAAAAAGTGAACGTAAAACCATGGAACTTATAACAGTAACTTCGTTACAAGTTCATGGTAAAACCACCAACTTGAATTTGAAAAAATGAATTAAGATAGCATTTAACACTGAGTCTCTTCACAGCTAGTTTCAATAATTGTCGATACATTCGAATTAACTGCAGAAAGGAATGTTCGACTATATACTTTTCACGATCATAACGAGCTCATTAACGCATGTCTTGTCTTCGAGGCGTTGCGTTGTTAATTAAACAATAATTGGAAAACATCCTTATAATTCATCAACGCGTTTTTTCTATTTTTTTTCTTCTGATCAATCCAACAAACACGTGACCAAAGTCTTCGGTCAAACCGTCAACAAAACTGCCGTAAAAACTTGTAAAACAAGGCAAAAGCTACGTCTACAGTCATAATAACTCATCAGACATTTAAGATGTACCCTACATAAAGACGTAACTAACAACAAAATATCTCATTTATTGTATCGTATTATGAATTCTCCGATCAAAAGTGCACACTATATGAAATTCTTTTCAAAAACTTTCAAGCACCCCTTTTCAAGCTTCGAAACGTAAGAAAATTCTTGTATTGAGAAAATATTGATTTGATTGCTTTATAAAAGAGTGATTTGTCTACGTTACACGTTTGCTTTCTACCGTTCAATTCCGGACACGCACTGGATTGCTCGAGCAGGCAATATCCAAACAAAGTTATCAGCCCGAATAAGCCGGGTAAATAATTCACACAACTTCTCTTTGTGTTTATAGAAAGAGATAACTCACAATAAGGGGAAAAGAGGCGCGCGTTGTTCGACGCTGTGTGAAAGAGAGAGATGGGATAGAGGGGCAGAGAACTCAGTCAGACATTACAGACGCAGTCTGGGATGAAGGCCGATTCACACATTTTGCTAAGCATTATGGGTGTAGTAGTTGAACATACGGCAATGCGTGTAGGCGTTCACACGACACGACATCACTAACGACTAGCGCTTTGGCTACGCAAAGATAACTAGCTATTTAACTTCTAGCCATATCGTTATCCAGATTCTGGTCCATCCAATCAGAACCTAGGGTGACTTTTGGCGAAAACCAATGCAATGTTCGATACTGATATGAGCAAAAGTTATTATTAATAACATAAGGCCTTCCCGTAGGCCTATCTTTTTCTTGAACATTTTTCTTCCTGCGTGTGAACCGGAACAGCTAAGCGTTACTTCTACGTCACTATTCCTTATCGTAAGCCAATGTGTGTGAACTCCGCTTAAAGGTAATAGGCCTTTAACACTAAAAAACAAACCCTTTGCGGTTACTGAAAAGTGAAAACCATGTACGCGCCCATATGTCAAAATGCACTTGACTCCAGATGTTAGATTGAAAGAGTAAAAATCGATGTGCCTGCCCACCTGAGTAGTGAGATTGCTTTCAAAACTTGGACTATGAAAATAAGTCAGATCAAGTAAAATCTTCAAGAATTACCTCTGAGTAGATTCACATACTTTAAATAAAATGTTTAACTCACAAAGTTTGAAAATTATGTAACATTTTTACTTGTATTACACATTATAGGCCAAATACTTAAAAACAGAAGCAATATTAAGAACAGCTAGGCCTATCGAGACATATAGCCATAGACACTTTAATTTTCGGCAAAGGGTACGTTCACTATAAAAATCACGCGAAATTAACATGTTTTAGTAATATCTTGGAAGACTAAAAAATATTAAAAAAGTGGTGTCTGAATTTTGGTTTCGTAAGAACTAAAAAGTAGATGAAAAAGTTACAAATATTGTTATCAACGGTTATTATTGTTAACGTACATTAATTAGAATTAATCACTTAATTACCCAGTAACGATACAAACTATAAAAATGCTTTATAAATCATGGGTTTAGTGCTTACGAAACCACAACTCGGGCATTTTTGATATTTTAATATTATAATATCATTCTCAAGATAGGCCTATTAATAAAAAGCTTTAATTTCATGCGCTTTTCATAGTGATACTCCTTTCACCTTAAAATATCATGGTCCAAACCGACCGTACCGTCAAAGAACAATACGGAAAGCTTCAATGTGGTATATATTAATGTTGTATCAAAACCGGATGAGGACAGAAGTGCTGGACCGGCGCCTCCACCAATGCACGTCCGCTTTCTAGAACTTGTTTGTCTTATGTAATGGATTCAATTACATATTTTTACCCAGGTCACTTATATTCAATAATCCGTTTAGATGTGTGGTACAGCGATAGGGGTGATGCTAAAATGAAGCTAACAACTAAACAAATAACTAAATGAGTGAATGAATGAATGAATGAATGAATTAATGAATTAATTAATTAATTAATTAATAAAAAAATACATAAATAAATTAAGAGATAAATAAATAAATAAGTAATTAATTATTTATTTGTTTGTTTCCCAGTTAATTAATGAAATGATACGAATGAAATTATCATGAAAATTGTAAAGTGTAATAAATTGAACATCATCCGATACCTTCTTATTGACGTGAAGTACTGCTTGAGGAAGTCTTTCCCAAAATGCAACACTTCCTCCTTGGACCGCGGGCTGCTAGTTCCCCTGGTAGGTAGTGTAACGACGCTACCCAGACAGATGCTCTCCGAACAAGATGTGGGCTGGAAAGGAAGACACACGGACAATTAGTTACAAGTACTGCTTGAGTGAGTCCTTCCCATAATGCAACACTTCCTCCTTGGACCGCGGGCTGCTAGTTCCCCTGGTAGGTAGTGTCACGACGCTACCCAGACAGATGCTCTCCGAACAAGATGTGGGCTAGAAGGGAAGACACACGGACAATTAATAACAAGTAAAACTCACAATACAATACATAATTATTAATTATTAATTGTTATGAATATACATATATATAGAAGTGCAGAAACTTCACTTCTTGTAATCTTTTGTAAAACACACTCTAGCCACTTGTCATTCATAAAATAAATTAACAAATTTATTTAGACAAATGTTTTTTAAAGAATGTGTAACAAAATAAATTGGGGTAAGTATTGCTAACATAAAAAAAAAAGAACATGATACAAATAAGTGCGTTTTCCATAGTGTAATCTACATAATTTTTATTTAAATCCTTCTAATTTAATAAGGTCAAGGTAGAGGTTGCTTAAACATGTAAGCAACTAACATTTTATTATAAAATCTTATTTAAATGTGTGTAAGTATTGGTAGGAACCAGACGAACCGTAGGAAACTCACTTAAGTACTAATCTTGCCCTCTTTAGATAAAAACTATCGGTATTTAGAGGAAATAGAGTGCGAGGGCTGTTAGTATGACCATCTCAGGCTTTGCATTGTGCCTGAGAAAATCCTCGGGAAAAACTTCAGTCAGAATGATCGGTAGTTGGTATCGAACCGGCGACCTCCCGAATGAGTCTCGTATGCTACCATGGAGCCATCTCTATCGCTCTATGATGGTATTGTCAATCCCAGCTCCAACACAGAAATAACGCGGGCAACAATACACTGGGCCGTTGCTGTAGAACTGATCAATTTTGACACATATACCATGGATTTTTTAGTATTATTTATTATTTTTTAAATAGTTGGAAGTGAATGGAGCTTACATCTGTCAATTGTTTGTGTTCGTAAATGGAGTTTTATGAAGAATGCCACCGTCTTACTTCGAGAATCGAACAAGAATCCAGACACTTCTAACTTTACAAAATGTTATATATCAAAATTATTTAGGGGCCTATTGTAATATAAATTTAAAATTCCCTACGTTTATGGTAGGGAATGTCACAAGATTTGGCCCAAAACTATTATAAAGTATTTAACTTAAACACCATCTCTTCAAGAGGTACTACAACATTCAACCAAGAATAACCACAGGTAATTTACTATCGTAACTATTTCTATACTATTCATTCAAATCAGTACATGGTCGAGTTGGAAATCTCTCTTTTGGGGAACGATATACATTTCTGATAAATTTTGTGTAGGTACACACAATTTCTGTGGAGTGAATTTTCCTTTAACGTTATTGAAATGCAAAAGCTCTATTTTTAAGTAATTTAGGCGGAGACTCGTACAAAATCTAAGGTACCCAAGGGTGTGTTCGGGCATCGCAGTGTTTCGAGCCCATCTTATCAGCTAAAGCGGAGATTAAGTCGATCTTGAAATTAAATTATTGCCCCGGGTACTGTTGATTATTTTAACGAAATTTTTATAGTTTGTGACAAGTGATTAATTGTATGGACGAAATGGTGAAGGCACTTCTCTTCATTTGGGAGGGTTACAACATTATTTCTTCATAATTAGAAATCCATAAAACGAATTTATTTATTCGGGGGTACGGCATCCCCCCCTTCCTCAATTTGACCACTGATTATAATAAAATTATGGTAATACGTGATCTGTTTTGTATGGATGAACGACAAAGTCATACGAATACAGAAACGGTAATGAGGCCTGATTATTCCCAACAAACATGATACTGCGGGACCCGTGCGGGAAAGTCAAGGGATGTGCGGGTTAACTGCTGGAAACGGGAAAACCTGGGATGTGCCGGTCAGGGCCTGCGAGGGAAGGCTTAGGGACGTCCCGCATCTGGGAAACTCACGGGATATCCCTCACGGGAAGCGCGAGGGAATGTTAAGGGATGTCCCTGTCTGGGAAAGTCACGGGACGTCCCGTACGGGAAGCGCTTGGGAATGATAAGGGACGTCCCGTGTATAGGAAAGTCACGGGACGCCCTACACTGGAAGCGCGAGGGAAGGGTAAGGGACGTCCCGTGTACGGGAAAAACATGGGATAACCCACATAGGATCCCGCGAAGAAAGGGCCAGATTTGGAAAAGATGTTTTTGTTACGTACGTCCGGGTTAACCATATAATTCTTTGTTCTTTATCTTTATCTTTTGATTGACGATAGATACCAATGATTTATTCGAGTATTTATTCGCTCTATACAACATTCAAAATTCCATTCACAAGTTAAAGTCCTTCATAACCATGAACAAGTAAATAAATGTATTAATAAAACCCATTTTATATTTCTAATAAATCCAAGTAGTTACAGAAATGGGTGTTGTTGGTAGTTAGGGGGACTACTGGTTAGTAGTTGATAGTATACTTTTTAGAAATGTATTGTTTATTATTTTTTCCTGATTTGGCTTTCGATGGTTTTGATATGGTATACGTTACATCAAATTATATTGTTAAAACGTTTTATGAATGGTATTACGATACGTCACAGTGATAATCAAAAACTTACTGATGATCGAATTGAGAAGATGAAGTAAATGAAGTTCTTAGATAAGGTAAGTATGAAACTATGAATACTATTATGATAATGCTGTTTATGTGAAAATTGTGTTTCGTAATGACAACGGCATAGGGGGAGGGATTTTTACCTGTTTTGAGTGTTTTCCAGAAATATTTAAAATGACAGATGTTACATAGAATCAATGGATTTTAAATAGGCTAGCTGGTAATCACTCGTCTGCAACTATCTATTGTATTTGTATTGGTTCTTCATTTACAGATAAGACAACGAACAAATTAATTGAATTCAATGAACGATTTGAAGATGACAAAGTTTCCATGTATTATTGTAAAAATGTGTCGCTGAAGCTTAATTTCAAATTTAGCAACATCATGCACCCGACATTATAGCTAACTGTTATACCTCATATCTATACAATATGAGTATGATATACATTATAGAAGTGGTAATAAATAAGGTAAAAAAGTAACTTCTCAATATACGTCTACTGTAAGGAAGTATTGTTTACGTCCTATTCAATTCGAGAAAGTGAGACTAGTTTCAGTATGCACAACCTACAATGCATCGTACACACATTCATATTGTTAATTAAAAAAGCTCAGTTTAAAAAGTAACTTTGGTGCTTATAAACTGTAAGAAAACTGTAATGACAAAGGATACCGCACTATGAAGAAGGCTCTCTTTGTATTGTTATTATGTGTTGTGATATTGCTTATGTAGCTGATGATAACCGTACTTAATTCGACCACCACCGATAAGAAATTACAACGTGTTCATTCATTATCAAGTCACAAGTCCTACTAAGCTTTGTAATACGGTGCCGCTCGCTATAGTGGTGATAAGATTCGGGCGGAGTGGGGTGGGAATCCCACCGTGGTAAGCAAAACAGTCCAAAACACTGACTGGACTACACAACAAGTTTATACTTCATGGGTGTTAGACGTTACTTATACGTGTGCTATCATGTTCTTTCGTGAAAAAATAAAATAAGTTAGGGCTTTATTAGTATCATAATCTTATTGCGATTTTTTTTTAATCCACTGAATATTGATCCGTGTCGTGGAGTGTGTTTGTGTGTGAGTGTGTGTGGTCGGAAGAAAGGAAAGAAGAACAAAACTAACTGGCAACGGTATATTGACGACTCGTGTTTTTAAAACGAAAAATAGGATTCAACCTCGTTATGGACAAGTTCATTATTATAAAAATCACGTGAAGACGCAATTGTTCCTGAAAATCAAGAATACGAAGGTAGGTTTCTTCTAAGTTCGTATTCATATTTTCAAGATGCTATCAAATATTATCTTCAAAATCCTGTTGTGTTTTTGGGTTGCTTTGCTAACACGGTTTCGATCACTTCAACATCAGGCTGAAGACCGAAGTTGAGCTATTCGATCGGAAATTACTAATTTGGTTGGACGAATGTACATCGAATTTTATTTACGACTAATAATAATTGTATTACATTTTGCTTCAATATTTTCCTTTTTTAAATATAACCTTAGTTATAGGTAAATAAAAATACATACATACAAGGAAACATACAATCTAAAATTAATATGCATTGATTGATTAATACGATGATCTAGACTAGACAGGGATCTAACATAATTTAGTAGTATAAAAAATAGTTACGGCTGTGGCTTCGTCTCACATACCCTACTTTGCTTATCAAAATATATCTTTTCTGGCAGGATTTTAACTAGCCAGAGTCGACAACTATTCGCTTAAGTTCAATCTTTGCAAACGCGCCGTTTGAATAAGGATTTGGTTTGATTAGGAAATGGGTTCGATGTTCCATTTTGGTGTGTACTAACAGGTAATATGTGCTCGTATAAATTAAATTAAAAAGTATACTACATGATGGAAATCATCAAAACGTAAGACCAATATCTTGTGACTAGTCACAATGCCTGCGTAGTTGTTATATATAAGTTGAACAAAACACAAGGAAAAGCAATTACAAACATGTAGGAACAATATCATTTGAGAGCGTGGCTCGTCTGGCTGTGATTGACTATAGGTACAAAAAGTAAAATGCATATATAATGCAATGTAAGTATAGAAAAAAAAAACATAAGAAATGTTGATGAAAGAATAGGAGGCTAGTCCGTGAGCATGTGAAAAGTGGTGCGGGGGCCGGGGGTGGCGTGCTCATATTGCCTCCGGTCGTAACAGTCAGTCAGTGGTTCTTTCATTTATGTATACACAACAAATAACAATTTCATCGGATCGCGTTAAAATAACAGTTTCGTGACGGGACGGATAAACTAGAAAATATTTGTTATTTAGTTATTTTATTTTTTATTTACATAATTTATATGAAATGGCGCATCTGGCGCGCATCGTATAGTCAATTAAAATTTTAAATTCCTCAAATCCAAGGGGGGCAATGAACCTCTAGTGTTCTGATTTTTGTTTTTGTTTTTTTACGAATAAATAAAATGTGTAGACAAAGTTTAAGCACAATCATATAACAAAGTAAAAATAAGACAATATATTCACAGAGCCAGTTCAAAACGAGATATTCTTTTATAAAACAAACTGACAATTTTTTTCATTCTACTGCTCTAAAACACACAGATTATCACTAAAATGACGTTGAAAAATGCATTTTCCGGGGGCCAAACACCCCCGACCCCCCCCCCCCCCTCCCCCTTTCAGTTCGGGCCGTCTACCACACACTACAATTTAGGTCTTTACCCATATTGGGGGGGGGGGGGGGGGAGGAAGAGCGTTGTGAGTGGGTGGTGTGGGTCGATAATAAAAATAGCAATGAATTATTATATTTTTGTAACAAATTGTCCAAAAGTGTTAATCATATTTCTCACGCTTGCACGCCCTGCTTAGTGCATACTAGCGCTTTTCAGCTCGTCTCTTCAGAATTACATAATTTTATTTTGTAAAATAAACAGCAGCGCCTAACATAAAAAGCACCTTATAGCATTATGTCCACTGCCCTCAGATGAAACCTTTTTGTGGTGGTTATTTACACTTTGCCCTCCATTGTGGTTATAAATTGCCATTTGACGGTAACATAAATAATGGTTCTCTAATCTAGCTAGACCGTTTTTTGATACTTTATTATTTTTATTGTATTGACGTGAATCCCTTAGTTTTAGCAAATGGGTCTACAAAACCACCAAATTATTTATAGCCTTGGACTGTGACTTGATATAGTTTTGTAATTTATCTTTAACTTTATTTTAGTTGCTGTGAGAGCCAACTCCAAAACTCCCAAGTCAATGACATTGAAAAATCTTAATATTGTGGCTGGCAAATGCCAGGGATCGTCATGGCGGAAGAACGGTACGCGCAAAGAAGCGGGTCGTTGATGGCAACAAAGGCTGAACCCCCACTCGCAGCCCTCAAATATGTATCGTTATATTATTATTTTCAAGTGCAGAAAAATCGAATAAGTGACGTTAAAATCGTTATGACTTTTTTTTAATGTTATGCAGTTGCCTATTTATTAATTTTGGATTTTATTATGAAAATAGAAATGTCAGTTAACCGTTTAAACGTGATTGGTTTAAGGGGTTAGCCTAAACGTTAAGGAATTAATCGTTCTTTCCCATCCATACTTCAGGGTTATATGTAAATAGTTACTACTGAATATTCTATTAAATTAATTAATTGTATTGTATTAAAATTGTATTAGTAATACTGTATTGAATATTGTGTAATAGTAATGAGCAAAACATGGAGTATTAACGTGTAAATATATTTATGTTGCTTTGCTTTTGTTCATAATTGCTCATTATTGATTAACAACTCAACTTGCTTTTTGTGGATGTAGTAATGTATAACAAACGTGTCATGAATAGCATTTTCCTAATTCGAATAGTTGGTAGATCCGTGATGATGTCTCACTCTGTGTGTATTGAACTTATTTAAACGAGTAGGTACACATGCTACCCCTTATTGCTTGTATATAACTAGGGAATACATACATAGACACATTCTCTATCAGCTCGATCACATAGCACTATAATATATATATATATATATATATAGTGTTATTATGCTATATGCCTAAATACATTATTTTATGAACATTTTATGAAAAAGTGTCTGCTGCAAAAACATGATCTCATGTCGTGGTGATCTATGGTAGTGTATCAGGGCATTGAACTGTTATTATTTCAGTTTGTGAGGACCTAAAAAAAAGATAATAAATAGACCAGTTTGGTGTGTTAAGCTTTATACTGGTTCGATAACAATCTTGTTTTCTTTGTTAAGGCAAAGTAGGAGAATAAGCACATGTCACACTTACTACATAACATAATTTTCAGATTCTCCAAAGTAACAGTAATCAATAATTCAGTAACAGTATCAGAGGCATCACATAACAATTGTACATTATTACGTATTTTAGTAATAAAATTCACTTGCACTTTATATAAACATTATTGCTTTTGTTTCTTTATTTTCAAACCCAATTTCCTTGTCTAATAAGAACACTAGGAACTTAATCCAATTTAAGAATCAATTGCTGTATTAGGCTAGAGACTATTATTGCATTTTTTTAAAAAGAGAAACTACTAGATTTAATAAAATAGAATTTTGTTGCCAATTGGCTTTACCTATAAATAGATTAAGTTTCACTCCTTTGTTCACATTATGTTCATTCCTTTCACACCTCGACCACAGATAAATATAATTACTCTACTAATAATAACCATAAAACGCTTATTTGAGAAAAGGGTAAATAAGAAACTAGACTGAAAACTAAAAACTGTGTTACTTTTCAGTTTGTTTCAATGTCATGCACTAATGAGGGGGGGTGCCCCGAGAAGATAGCGGGCAGCCCATGCGGGAAAGCTGCGGAATACTAGCGGGAAGATAGCGTGCAATCCGAGCGGGAAGGTTGCGGGATACTAGTGGGAAAGCTGCGGGATACTAGCGGGCAGCCTGTGCGGGAAAGTTGTGGGATACTAGCGGGAAGATAGCGGGCAATCCGTGCGGGAAGGTTGCGGGATACAAGTGGGAAGATTGCGGGAAGATGGCGTGCAACCCGTACGGGACCCGACATCGGCCAGTAGGACACTTCTAGGCGGGTCCCGTACGGGTTTCCCTTACAGGACCCGCATATGCAATGTGCGGGAAAAGACATCGGGAAAAGTGCGGGAAGGCACCAAAATGTTTGTTGGGTTATTATTTGATAGTAGAGGAATTTATGTAAAAAAAAGCGAACAAGGATGAGGAAGGTATGGGGGGGGGGGAGATAATCGGAACTAAATTGCCGCCTTCCCTTCTTTGCAAATTACATTGGTCTTTAATAAAGCTAGCAATTCTGAATTGGGATTCGTAATTGTGTTATTTTCGTTTGGTTAAGAGAACCGAGTTCTTTTCATAGGAGCTTTGATCCAATAGCTGGTCCTACGTGTTGCATTTTAATTCGATCGTTAGAGCTACAAAATAACTGTATTATTATACTGATACAGACAAATGAAGAGAATGTGAGTAGATTAGTAATTGAACTTTCAATGTTTAATCTAAAATTATTTATAAACAAAATTTTAAACAGGTACATAACGAGAAAATATAATTTATAATACTTGAGTACATATCAATATTATATGATGTATTATCACTATCTTTGCTCGGGGTAGAATTGGTCCGTGGAAGCTTCGCCTGAGACGACTAAAAGGCCGACGTAACATAACCTAGTTGTCGAGTTCGTCGTTAAACACCAACTAATCAAAAATACAAAATAAGAACTCTTAAACTAACGCACACTACACACAGCGTATACCTATAGTAATGTAAAGTCGTCGTACAACATCTTCAGTAATGCTTCCGTCACAGTTGGGTGAGCGGCAGCCAACCAGCGACCGTGGCTAATTCAAATACCTGCTCGGGTTGGCCGAGACCGTAAACACGTCATTGATTAATGATAAAAGCATTACCGAAATTGTTGTGCGACGACTTTAGTGTGAGAAACGAATGGAATTTTCCAAAAGGTGTGCGTACATACATTATAATGATACGCAGGCGTGGAAACCTGATATTCCAAGGGTTGGTACCTCTGTCTAATTTGTTTTAATTAGTCTCATTTGTGAACGCACAGAGTTGCCAAAGTTCCTTTCTTCCTATCTCAGAACAGGGCACACACAAACATTGTGTACTGAGGTCCATTCACAAAGCCTTCGTTTTATGGTAGAAATATGATATGATTGTAGAGCGTATGTAGAGCTTAATCATAATTTCGAGTAATACCGTTTCTAAGTTATACATCTATTGAAGGGTAAACTGGCATTAACAATTCATAGTTCCCACGTGACGTCACAGCGGCCATGATTGCGACACAATTGATGAGGACCAATCCTAGATCATTGGCAAATACTATTCAAACTTAATAAATAAGCCTTATTTAGAATTTAGATACAGTAAACCTAGGCCTAAGTAGTACAAAAATAACAAATACCCATACATACAAATTTTATTTAAAAAACAGGCTAGATTTTAAAGAACTAAGTATTTATTGTGTTCTGGCATAACAGCCTTCGCAACGTCAAAGTTTTACCACAAATGTGGCCGCCACACCCAAATTGTGACGTACGTGCAAAAAATTAATATAGGATTGTTTTGAATGTTTGTGCAGTTGTGATTTATATTTAAAATACAAATAGGTTACTTAGTTATTTTATTAAGGTAGTACGTACAGTACAAAAGCTTGTTTAATCAGATCACATCAGTTTAAGGTTGTGTCGCTTTCTTGAGTAAAAACTTGAGTTTAATGTGGGTAGACCAATCAAAACTTATAGATAGTTCTCTCGTTTGGAACTTTACGTCATCAAATCGTAGCTTTAAAAATACTTGAGTTATTTAAATTTAGCGATTCTAAAATACTAAGATGTATACAATAACGACTTATGAATATTGTTTCTCATACGATTCTCTTCAAGTCAGGACTCAGTAGGTCTATCAGGACAACATTCCTATAAAGGCTAAACATAGCATTGATTTGCGTTGTCGCGGATAATGTCATCAATATTCACATTTCTAAGGTATATCTTAACTAAGCAGTTCGTAAAAGATAACGGCATATTTTCGTATTCGGATTTTTTAAAGTCATCAAGTATAACTTTTATTATTTAGTATTTATTTTTATATGAACTGGTGGTTTCACATTTCCTGACCCGATGGATGGTATCAATGATATGTAACACCTATACACTAGGCTAGATCACCAGTCCCCCAACCTTTCACTCAGTAGCGAGCGTAGCAAATTGAAGCCATGTTGAATTGGGCAAGGGACATGCTAAGTTGGACCTTTCTCTACTGCTAGCGCTGCGAGTGCGAGCGGTAGAAAGTCGCGTTTGAGACTCCCATTCCCGCCTGTTTTACTTGCCCATTTCAAGATGGCTTCTAATTGACACGCCTGTGGCTGCTAGGTTGCGCATATAGCCTACTATAGGTGTTACATATCATTGGACGATATGGAAACATTTAAAAAAAAAATCTTGTCAAACAATTTTCAATTTTTTTTTTCTTTTGAATGTCTCAGAGCGTGAGCAGCAATGGCCGCCTCCGTGAGCAAAGGAGGCCAGCTGGACGCGGACAAACGTCTGCTGGCCTTCAACACCTACGAGGAATATCTCGACTCCCTCGTCACAGCCGTGGACCTCTGCTACCTGATGAGCACGGAGACGGCGCGCACCATAGCGGAGCTGGGCTACAGGTATGTGTCATGCGCGTCATCAACTAATTTATGTATTTATCAGGGATGCGGTACGATTTATAATTAAAATCGATTGTATCGTATGAGACAAAGAAAATCTTCACGATTAATCGCGGTAAGAATCGAAGTGTTTGCATAGTTCAACAGCAGATATAGTAGTGCAGCGGATTAGGCTAACAATTAGGGGTTTTGTGATAGAAGCGTGAATTTTTGAACAAGCACTCATAATAATATTCAAATCAAATTGCCAAGAGGAGGCCTGAAAAAAAAACACTGGTTTGGGGGGTAGGGGGGGTCAAATATTTGCGGGGTGGGGGGAACTAAAAAAAATCATACGCCACGGAATTAAATAATAACAAACTCAAATTTTGGAATATGGTTGCTTAAACTTGTAATAAGTGACAAAAAAAATCGTACATGACCTCACTTGTAAATATTATCTGATAATGTGACCTTTGACCTTTCGCTACTATTGTGTGTTATATTGAAAGAAATGTATCGTGTGAACACTCATTTTGTCATAAAGTATCCCTAAAAGAAGAATTAAGAGTCCAAATGTGTTTTCGATAAAGAGAGCCAGATCATTCCGTGACCTTTGACCTGTGAACTAGGCATTATGACTCGGATTACCATAATTATTCGAGGTTTTGTGATAGAAGCGTTAATTTTGGCTCAAACAATAAAGCAAATATTTTGATCAAATTATCAAGAGGAGGCTTTAAAAAGTCCGCTTGTTTTTGGAGGAAGGGGGGGGGGGGACAAGGGTGGGGTTGAACATTGGGGGTGAAGGGAATAAAAAGAAAATGATATACCACTGAATATAATAATAAAAAACTCACATTTTGGAATAGTGGTTTCTTAAAATTTGTATAAATAAAGAACAAATCATACTTGACCCAAATCCTATAGTTGAACTCACTTGTAAATATTATCTGATTATATGACCCTTGACCTTTTGCTACTATTGTGTGTTATATTGAAAAAAATGTATCGTGTGACCACTCATTTTGTCACAAGGTATCCCTAGAATAAGAATCAAGAGTTAATATGTGGTTTTCAATGCCTTAGACTTGATTACTTCATGACCTTTGACCTACGAACAAGGAATTGTGACTCGGGTAACCTTAATTAGTCGAGGTTTTGTGCATAGGCGTGCGCACGGGGGGGCAAGGGGGGGCAGCGGCCCCCCCATTAGGATAGGTGAGCTTTTTTTTAAATATAATTTGGCCCAGGGCATACGGTATACGCCTGCCGATCGTAAAAGACGAGAAGAGGACCTATAGCACCTTCATCATATCAAATAAATTCCTCAAACTGTCACTGTTGCGCTAACAGTCTTGCCCGTTTGACCCGGGTCCAGAAAAGTGCCTGTCGTAATGGGCGACAAAAATGCTGACGCCTGACATAATAGTTCTAATCTTACCTCAAGTCCTAGATCGGAATGACGTTGGAATCAGCTGACCGGCCTCAACATCAACTGTTGCCTTACCGCCAAGATTTTGGCTATGGGACTGACCACTTCCTTCACTTTGTAACAATGATATCACTCACTGATATCCACAGATAATTGTGTGAAATTAACCCATCGAACAGACAACCTGTACTCCTCCTAATACGCTTAAAAACACGTTTAAAAATGCATGTCTTTAAAAAATCTTTGTGGGGGGCATCCCCCCCCCACACCCCCCATTGGCGCCGCCGTGAAGTACTTTCATTGGGAATTTATTGTGCCCCCCCATTGATCAACCTCTACGCACGCCTATGGTTTTGTGATAGAAAAGTTAATTATGGTTCAAATGATGATATTTGGGGTTTCACGTCCAATATTTTGCAACGAGGCTAATCGAGACGATGAGTGGGTGATTACGAATATGAAAAAAGCCACATGTTATCCATGCACAAGCCAGGATTCGAACCTGGAACGCAGAGACCGCGGTTTACTAGACCAACGCCTAATCAGCCTGGGCCAACTGCGCCGGCTAATTTTGATCGAACACTAAAGAAAATGTTCTGGTCAAATTGCCAAGAGGAGGCTTCAAAAAGTTTACTGGTTTAGGAGGGCGCGGGGGGGGGGTGAGTGGGAGGGGAGGGGTCAAACATTGGGGTGAAGGGAACAAAAAAAATGATACGCCTTGAATATGATTATTAATCTAAAATTTTGGAATAGTGGTTTCTTAAAGTTTGTATCTGAACAAAAATCATACTTGACCTCAAGTGTAAGTTATCAGGTTATATGACTTTGACCTTTAGTTACTAATATGATTACATTGAAGGGAATATAGCGTCTGACCACTTGTTTTGTAACACATAATCCCTAGAATAAGAATTAAGAATGCAACTGTTTCTTCGATGCATTGGCATAGATTATTTAATAACCCCATAACCTATAAACCATGAATTATGATTGTTTCATTGACTTATAGATAGTCTATTCAAATAAGGTACCAGAATTGTTTTTAATGTTTTAATTAATTAATTGATTGAATGATTAATGGGGCTTAACGTCTCATATTTTGTGCAACAATGCCAAATTGAGAAGATGAGCGAGTAATAATGAAGATGATGAATTGATTGATATTCGGGCTTAACGTCTCATATTTTTGCAACGAGGCTAATCGAGACAATGAGTGGGTGATACATGAAGATGAAATATGGGTCTGTTTGGAGGAAAGGGGCAAGTAGGAGGGAGGGAGCGTGACGAAAGGGGAAAGGGGAGGAAAGGGGATTGGGGTGTGGACTGCACTTCGTCTGACTTCTCCTCCTCGACCAGTCCGGCTAGGGTGGCCCTACCAGAAGCATACGCTTCCGCCGACATAGCTCTCGGGATCACCAAAGCGCACAAACCCGCCCACCACGATAAGGTAGCAGTCCCTGGGCAGGGAAGATGATGAAGATGGTGAAAAAAAACCACGTCCGAATCAGATCCATTGTACGTCGTGTGGGTCGTCATACAGGAGTCCACAGCAAGGGAGGCAGGGCCAAGTGGGACCAAAGCTTCAGGGGGGCTGTGGGAGGGCAAGGGACAGGGGGGGTGGGCGTTTTGATCGCAGTGGTCCGACACGTATGGAGCCCTCTTTGCGGGCACCGGTCACTCGAAGAGGGATATACATTATACCGAATAGGGCATAATGTCGTTAAAGTTACCATTGAAATTATTATTAATTTTGCATGATACACATGTCTACATAAGCCTTATTTTGTGACTGGCAGACATTGGATATACAATGTGGATAAGAAGTTGTCAAGATTAAATACGAAACACAATATTTAAGAACTGCACAATAGTCCTATTCTACATGCAAAAGTTTACATTATTCTGTTCATATTAATACTACATAGAAGCGATAAGTAACCATTGAGATCAGTAGCAATCTTGATGTCGTCAAGCGTAAGCCTTCATTCTGCTTCGGCAATATTATGGCATCACATTTGTTATTTTACTCTTGGCACACTTACAATCAAGCACAGCATGGCTGTCCACTAATATATTACATGTGCATTGGTCTTCAATGCAATCATTTTTACATTTACTATCCAAAAACTTCATTGCAAGATTGCATTACGTCGCCGTCAGGAAGTGTAGTCCAGTCTGGTTTCCAACCACCAGATGTGCCCTTAATCCATTCCCAGGCAGAAGGATTGGGAATTGGGAAAGAGATGGCTGATGATCCCCAAATGAATCCAGCCTGATAGACAGAACGTAGAACATGAAGACCAAGAGCAGCTAAAATATAGCTGAAATTATTTTAAATTTATATGGTTGAGGCCTTAAATTATAACTTTACCTTTGACCCAAGCCATTGAAAAACTCATTGTGACTCTTTATTCTTATTCTACGGATGATTTATACGAGAACGAGTGGTCCCTGGTAAATTTTGTTAATATTAGACTCACAAGTGGTCAAAGGTCACATTATCTGGTAATATTTATAGGTGATGTCAAGTATGATTTGTTTCAGTTACGCAAACTTTAAGCAATCATATTCCAAAATAAGAGCATTTTGTTATTATGTTTGGTAGCATATCACTTATTTCCCTCTCCCCCCCCCCCCCCCCCCCCGCGCCCACACTTGATTTTGTATGCCTCCTCTTGGCAAATTGATCAGAATATTATCTGAATCTGAAGGGTTTTAGCCGGAATTCACGCTTCTATCACAAAACCCGAATAATTAAGGTAATCTTGGCCATAATGTCTAGTTCACAAGTCAAAGGTCACATAATCAGATAATGTTTACATGTGAGGTCAAGTATGATTTGTTTTTTAGTTATGCACATTTTAAGAAATTACTATCCCAAAATTTGGGTTTGATATTATATTTAGTGGCGTATCACTTTATTTTTGTTCCCTTGGGACAGGGTTGGGAGGGGGAGGTCAAATGGGGGGGGGGGCCCCCATTTGACCTCCCCCTCCCAACCCTCCCCCCTTCTAAACCAGCGGACTTTTAAAAGCCTCCTCTTGATAATTTGATCAACATATTTTCTTTAATGTTTGAGCCAAAAACAACGCTAGCATCACAAAACCTCGAATAATTATGGTAATCCGAGTCATAATGCCTAGTTCACAGGTCAAAGGTCACGGAATGATCTGGCTCTCTTTATCGAAAACACATTTGGACTCTTAGTTCTTCTTTTAGGGATAATTTGTGGCAAAATGAGTGGTCACACGATACATTTCTTTCAAATAACACATAATAGTAGCGAAAGGTCAAAGGTCACATTATCAGATAATATTTACAAGTGAGGTCATGTACGATTTTTTTTTTCACTTATGACAAGTTTAAGCAACCATATTCCAAAATTTGAGTTTGGTATTATTTAATTGTGTGGCGTATGATTTTTTTTAGTCCCCCCCCCCTCACAAATGTTTGACCCCCCCTACCCCCCAAACCAGTGGACTTTTTTCAGGCCTCCTCTTGGCAATTTGATTTGAATATTATTATGAGTGTTTGTTCCAAAATTCACGCTTCTATCACAAAACCCCTAATTGTTATGAAATTCGGCTCTTATCCGCTGAGCTATAGTAAGGAAGCCTCTACGTAAAAAACAGCACAAAATTTTCTATTTTAAATTATATCTCAAGAATGGACATCGAAATCGAAAATCTGAATCAACAGCGCACTGTGGTTTGGTAAGCCCTACATACTGAATGCTCTAAGATCTGTCTTACATTATAATCAGTATGGTTTTTATAGGCCTATCTAATTAATTGTTTTACTAATTATCGATTTAATAATCAAAACTACGCTAAATGGTTATAATATTTCATACAGTCTGTTGGCTTAACAAAACACAGTGCGCTGTTGATTTCGATTTTCGATTTCATGTTGCAATCTTGAGATATAATTAAAAATAAAAATGTCTGCGGTTTTTGACGAAGAGGTGGAATCGTGAAAATATTCGTGTTGTAGGAAGGCAGTGTTAAATTAACTTCTGTAGCTGTTAATTACCTTCACATTACAATCTTAACAGCAGTTAGTACTTAGCATAGTCTAACTTCTGTTAGTGGCCGAAGTGTGAACGATATAGAAAATCTTTCAACCGTATCCGTGCCGAGCGCGTCAACTCCTTGGATTCAGGTGGAACAGTCGCCTTTATGATCGACCAGCTGAGCTCGCTCAACCGCAGCTGATGAAGACAATTATTATCTGGCCAATTAGCGTAACCCACGCTGAGCTGTGGCCCAATTAGATGTCTTCTAACTGAGGGTTATTAGCGGTCGAATCATCAGGAAAGAGTTACCTATTTGTGAACACTATAATCAAACACGATCCTTAGAAACATCCTCTTAGCCAGAAACTAATAAATGATAATGAACCAGACGAAAGCTAATGTAATATAATCAAAACCGTATATATATATATATATTGTATTTCCTGTTTAAAGTCTTACCTATTCATTTTATATCCACATAATTCTTTGATTTGTGGGGAAAAATGTTATTCAACTCATAAAATTAATCTTAATTTTTTTATTTTTTTATTAATTGCTATCATATTTGCACTGTTTTATTCGCACTCTAATACAATATAGACACTAATTACAATACAATATCACCCTCTTCAGGTAACTGACCAACTATTGCGGTATTTGGAACAGTTTACAAGGATCTCCGAGAACTTTCAATATGACAATCTCAGCATTCGCCTTATGAAAAATCTCGGCAAAACCTTCTGTCAGGACTTGCGGGGGCTGAGGTTTCGAATCGGCGATCTCTCGAATTAGTCTTGCGCCACCTCTATCGGTAGAACTCCTCGTGAAAGTCTAGTTTAAAACTTAAAATGATATTAGGAACGTCTAATGTTGTTGAGACGCAATCCCAACATCCGCGCCCTAACGACGCAGGTAAATCTTGGTTACGATAGTTGTTAGCGAGAACGAACGAAAAAACTCGCCAACATTTCGAATGAGTTTCGTCCACTCACTGAGCTACTTTCAATTCAAAGTATATAATCCTCTAGAGTCTAGGTCATTAGATAATGCATGGAAACTAGACTGGACTGGAGTGGTAAGAGGAGGTAGCGGGGAGGGAGAGTGTGAGGGGTGGAGGGGGGGGGGGGTAGATCCATTCGCTTTAGTCCTCTTTTATATCCCGTTACTACGTTCCAACTCAATTTGTCTCCGATCCGGTCCTTTTAATACCTCTTTTCTATATGTTTTTCGTTTTCATTTCCTTGAACCAAAGTCTTTCTCAAGTCTTATACATGTTTGTAGAAGAAAGTATTTCATAATATGCTATATTCACATTTTCTATGGTAACGTTTATCCGATGAAGTTTAAAGGAACGGATTAACTGAAGCCATTTGGGGGGGGGGGGGAGTCTAGATTGATGAATGGCATTTACAACGACCAATATGATTACAAAATGCACAACAGGTTGCTTAGATATATCTCACTTGTAGAATATTGAAATGGAAAGAAATATAACCTATTTTTCAACTATAAAATAAGATTTCAATCCCTGTTTATTATTAAACTTACAAATAAATTCGTTTTATTTCAAGGTGAAAACACAGTTTTGTTATAACAGTTTTTGATGTTGCACAATCGTTCAATAAGTAGAATAACCAATTAATATTCAAACCTATTTTCCATTTAACATTTCAATTCTCTATTCGGGAGGGGGAGGGGGATGGGGAGGAGGGAGGTCATCTTCATTTTCTCATGGGTTATATATTTTGGTCTCGTTTGAAATTTTTGATCGCATTTGCACAACTTTAGTTGGTTAATTACATATCATTTTATAAGTATAAATATTTCTCTTTTCCTCCCCCTTCCCCCTATCCTCTCAACACTCGCCGCCCGCCAATAAGTTTTCTGTATTGTTTTTTATTGAGTTATCATTTGGTTAGTGGAACCTCACTATACTCCAACTATACGTTGCACCTAAACAAACAAACAAACAGTTACTCTTTGAAAGACATTAAAAGATATCTCCACTCACCCATTCTCTCTCCACACGAACTTTAAACTACGCTTTTCAACCAACGAGGGTCGGTTGCAAGTTATGCTCATTCTCTCGGAAATGGCCGGACATAGCTAACAGTCAAACTTACAACTAGAGCAATGTTGTTTCGTATTGTCTAGACTAGGGTGAGGCTATAAATGTATTATTGTTAGAGAAGTTCTATATTGTAGTCTTACGTTAAGTCCATATTGTGATATCGTTCATAGGTCATGGTGTAACTGTGCATGGTCAACTATACAATGAGAATAGTGGCCGTGATACGAATAGTATTATCATTCATGTGTATTTTATTTATCGACAATATGCCCGGCACTGGCGGGATTCAATTTCAATTTTCAATGTTAAACTTTTGTATGTTACACGTTTATTTCAGAAAACTGAAAACGGTTACCATATCAGCCTTAATAATTTATGAAATAATATGACTGATACCAAAGATTACTGAGTATAATCTTTGCTGATACTGTCAAGATGTAGATTCTTAAAAAATCTAATGAAAATAAGACTTTATATTTTGTTTTCCTATTTGAACAGCACATTGTAAACAACAAGTTTTTAACAGATAGGTATTTTTATTATTAGTTAATTTCTACATTATAGTTATCAATAATGCCTAAAAATATGAGCTAAACCTCTAGTATTGGCATAGTATAAATGAGAATGTCATCAATGGTGCCCTCAACCAACACGACACTTCAAAAATAAAATAAATCCAAAGATCAACGATGATCCCAACTCACTCTATCAAACTTCGTCTCACAAAACCCACCCACCGTTTTGACGAAACTCGAATCAAAGTCATCCGAACCGCCTGACTGTTCAAATCACAGTCGAGGGAAAGTTGCGTGAACTCAGAACCGTGTTTTGCTAAACGACGATGTTGCTCGGAGTCAGTTCGATCACATGAACACCTGTGGGACCGCTCGATCTGTTCGCTCGCCGTTGCGTGGTGGGAGGGGTGGGGGTGGAGGGGTAGGAGGGGAGGGGGGATTCCCGCCAGTGCGTGGACGCGTAACTGTAGTAGAACAAATGCACCAACGCCAACGGTTTAGCCGCGGTCGAATTAAGCCGGTTCCCATACGACCACCGAAGTTAAACAACCTCGGGCTAGGTCAGGATAGGGTGGGTGACCGCTCTCCTCCAAAACACTAATTTTGGAGGGTTCGAAAGCTTATGTAACAGCTTCGTTTATCTCGTCGACTGCTCGGCAGTCCAGGTTAGTGTCAAAGTTACACAGTCCTTTCGGATGGGACGTAAAGCCGATGGTCCCCTTGGTACCTCTCGACAAGAGTAGGCTACGTGCCGGTACCAGTCTTCCCCTTCTCCCTTTCTTATAATCAATCATCAGTCATTACTGATCAGGCTAAAGAGAGCATTGTGCCCTACACTGGCCTTAATTATAATAAAATAAATAATAATACACCAACAACGTTAGACTAGCCTCGTGCTCAAGAAACAGCAGAGCCTGCCGGTGGGTTTACAGCTAAGCGTTGGGAGCGAAACGAAAGCGCGAGCTCCAATCAGCGGCCGAGATCGCGTGAAACTTGGCCGCTGATTGGAGCTCGCGCCCTCGGTTCGCTGCCTACGCTTAGCTGTAAACCCACTCTACTTCTCTATAGTTGCTATACCCTCTACTTGAAACAGGTTAATTATGGATAATGTACGACCTTGAGTTAGATATACCAGAGGATGTGGGCCATTCCTCGTGGTGACCGATGCCCGCAAAGAGGGCTCTCGTTTAGCTCTTTTGTCGTTTCTTTATTCATATCACGTGGTCTTTATCATTGTTCTTACTTTCTCACTGCTTCATACTTATCGGGGCTCTCCTTGTGATCCAAACGTCCACCAACCCCTCCATGCCACCTTAAACCCCTTAACTGATTTTCAGTGGGGGACATTATACGATGCATTTATTGTTATTTTATTTTATTTTATTGCCTCGGTCTATGGGTTTATTTCTGATTCTAATGTCCAGGTTTCGATACCCAGTTCATGCTGAGATTTTTAACTCTTTGAAACTTGATTTTAATCTATCTATAGATACGGTGTACATGTAAACGGTGAATTTAAAGCCGTCATGGCAACGAAAGAATAAATTTTATAATGAATATGTATTGTAAATTGTTCCGCACTGAAAATCAGTTTGTATAACTGGTAGACTATAATACAAATTTACTTTGTTTATTTTTTATTTGTAATTAACTATGTGCATCGTTGTAATGTAGACAAATGAGTATTATTGAATTGGAATTTTGATTGGTGTATTATTACGAGCTATGTTACTCATCTAAATGAAACTGATGCGTTGTATAAAACAATGAATGTGTGTAGTTAATATAAAACAGATGGCGAAACGGGGCTTAATAAATGGTAGCTCATCTCGTGTGGCGGAATATATAGCTAGGGTAAAGCGCTGAGTAACATGATTAGATCATACGCTTCCAAACAGTGCATAAATACTGAACGTTGAGCTTTTAATAACACTACAGCACATTCCACATGAGTTGTTGGCAAAAAAGGCGTTTTTACAGTCATAACGTTCGGTGTCACTTCATCTGTATCACGGTCTATAATAGTAGACCGTGATCTGTGTGCGCGCTCTTTGGTAAATATCGCAATGAATATTCTATTGCGTCTATCCATTTCCATCCGTATATTGCAATGGCTTATTGCTGTGATGCTCAGGATATATTCTATACAAAGAGGTGTTATTAATATTTTCACTGTAAGAACACATAAAAGAGAACGACGCATTCTATCATTATTATTATTATTATACTTGCTCACTTCGAAGCAATCATACACAGGACTGAAGTACACAGTACAAAGTGCATAGTACTCTCTTGCTATACAGCGAAATGAAGTGGGAATATCAATGAATGTGCGAGCAAAGTTAATTCACCTTTGAGATCAGGCAAAAAACTACTTCAAATTTATAAGGAAATGGAATGCTATTTGATATTCACTCATAATGAATCATGTCTACATGTAATGCTTAGGCTTTCGTGACATGGGAAGATATATGTTTATACCTACATATATATTGTTATGTATTATTATCAAAAGTGCTTAGGCTTGTCAAATACTGTCTAGCCCGGTATCTCAAGTAGACAAATTATTATTTTATATAACTAGCTCAGTCGATATTACATTACTTACTCGTTTGATGGCTTGATGTTTACCTCACGAACAACCGTCGCACTTCGAAACAGGCCTGTTTCGACGTCCCGAAGCAGCTGTCGTGGGCGTCACACACACAAAAACCAGTCCTCCACTGACACCTTTTTAAACAACACTAAGTTTTTTTATCTTGTTATTTTTCTCAACTCAACAACAACTTCACTGAATGATTTCCTAACCCATATTCATTTCCTTGACCGACACAACCATACTGTCAGTCTTCCTTCCAACACCAAGACTCACTGACTACTCTTCCCTAGCAACCTGATCAACAACCTTCAACAATCTTTCTTTTCTAAAACCACTTCTTTTTACCAGGCTTCCTAGATCCAACCCTATCCGCCTTCCATATATGTTACAATTACCCCCCTATTTCTTATATTTGTCCTTTTAACGATAAATATAGAAATAATTATACCCCAAATGACCATCCCCTAAACGAATATATCCTCCATTCATACTGACTACCTCATCAACACTCCAACTATGGTCAAAGTTTGACAATACCTCAACAATGCCACTCTGTAATTCCCAACAATGTCTGACTTACTATATTATGCAACAATCCTTTAGACAAAAAAAATCCACCCAGTGAATTTAAAAAATTCTTTTTTTTTTTCTTCTGCATATTGCAGATAATGTATCACAGGCAATGTGACCCACCACATTCCTTTTGACAAAAAAAAACCACCACTCAGTGAATAAAAAAAAATCTTTTTTTTTTTTTAAATTATTTATACCACTGGTATCATCAACTTCTCGACAACATTATGACAACCCTATTATGACAACGCTATTACGACAACACTATTACGACAACGCTATTACGACAACACTATTACGACAACGCTATTACGACAATTTTACGACAATTACCCCCCATGTTTTTTTAATTTTTTGTCGCAATTTGAATGTCGTTCCACAAAAATGGAAAAAAAACATACCTATGGCAACCAAAATAACATCGAACCCAAGACAAAATGTCGACCGATCACAATACAGCAACGAAACAAACATTTAACCACATTACTATCAACATGAAATCCACCAACACATACAGAACAAGGTTATTCCATAAACATTTTGTACGGTTTCAAATTAACATCCCCAAAAAATTTTTTTTTTTTTTTTTTTTACCATAGGCCTACCTTTACGAGAGTTTCAACAGTTCCACCTCTGAACTTACTCCAGTCTCTTCCTACCACCATCCATTCTTTCTCATAACAAACCCACTCCCTCTCATTATTGACCCTGGAATCATCTTTCTGCCCTACAGTCAAATCATTATTTTCCTCACCAACCACAGCATCCTTGTACTCCTCATCTATCTCCACATCTTTATCCACCACTTTATCTATCTGTTGCTCTGTAACAACCCCGTCTTTCTTATCAAACCTCATCTCATCTTGCTCCTCCACTATCTCCACATTTTTCTTATCATCAACCTTGTCCTCTTGCTTCTCAACTATCTCCACATCTTCCTTATTATCCAACCAGCCTACTTGCTCTTCAACAATCTCTTTCACAACATCTATTTTTCCACTTCCTACCTCTCCTACGCTTCTCAAATCTTTTTCTTTCTTTACATCTCCTACATCCACCTGCTTTACCAAAAATATCGTTTTCATTTCCGCGGTCATGTCTCCCATCATCTTCTCCATATCTACCTGTTTAACCATATTCCTCTTCATCTCTTCCAAAGCCCTAGCTTGTTTATCCTGCCCTTTCTTCATCTCTTCCAAAGCCCTAGCTTGTTCATCTTGCCCTTTCTTCATCTCCGTGATCTTGGCTGTCACACCTACTTGCATCCTCATTAAATTCCTTATCATGCTCTTGATATCTCCATCCTCATCTGGTCCATCCATCATCAAGCTCCCTTCAATATCGTCAAGCTCCCTCTCCACTCTTAACCCCTCATATTCACTTCCTTCAATATCATCAAGCTCCCTCTCCATACTTTAACCACTCTTTGCTACTCCAAATTTTCTTGAACCTCCACTAGTCTATTCATACATTCACACAATCATACGTATCAACCTATGGACAATCTCGAATATCTACCATCTCGGTCGTTGTAGTAGACCGAGCCCCACACGTTGGAGCGCCAAATTGTCAAATACTGTCTAGCCCGGTATCTCAAGTAGACAAATTATTATTTTATATAACTAGCTCAGTCGATATTACATTACTTACTCGTTTGATGGCTTGATGTTTACCTCACGAACAACCGTCGCACTTCGAAACAGGCCTGTTTCGACGTCCCGAAGCAGCTGTCGTGGGCGTCACACACACAAAAACCAGTCCTCCACTGACACCTTTTTAAACAACACTAAGTTTTTTTATCTTGTTATTTTTCTCAACTCAACAACAACTTCACTGAATGATTTCCTAACCCATATTCATTTCCTTGACCGACACAACCATACTGTCAGTCTTCCTTCCAACACCAAGACTCACTGACTACTCTTCCCTAGCAACCTGATCAACAACCTTCAACAATCTTTCTTTTCTAAAACCACTTCTTTTTACCAGGCTTCCTAGATCCAACCCTATCCGCCTTCCATATATGTTACAGGCTATATATTATTTATACAAATACAATTTTACAGCGAAAATATTAATAATATTAGTAATGCTGTCATATATATGTCATAGTTACGGTTGTGTGCGTCTGTTTAAACCGAAAGCACGACTTAATAAATTCAAACACGAAATTCGCGAATGGTTTAGCTTTTAAGTTCACACCCGAGTTTACCTGATTTGATGGATAGTAGACCTATCAACATTTTCGTTGACGGCGGAAGATATTATTACTTTTTGTCGACTTGTTGTTAACATTACAACCCCGCTCTGTCCATAAAACATTAATAAAACAATAACAAATTGTATAGTTAATTCATAAGGCCTACATGAAATATACTCTCCTTGCATCACAAGCTTTAATTCCATGTTGTATTGACTGAACATATGATAGCTTTTAGTGTCTTGTTAATTGTTTGGTTCAACTCTTGGCGTACATTTAACAATTATCTGTATTTATCATATACCACGAGTTCACAATGCCGATTCAGTTGTTTCCTAAAACAAAAATATTGTTTTAAAACTTCGGTTAACTGTTTGATCTAAATGTGCAGTGCAGCAACTCACACTGACGTAATCCGTAATCTCTAAACATGAATCAACACGATTTTCCTATTAAAACTCGGGAAATAATCTCAACAAGCTCAATCACACGAATAAACCAATTTCACGGCATTTACCTCTGCTCGGTAAACCTACTATCATCTGCACAGAGAGGTAGAACAGCTACTGGCTGGGACTGATGGGGGGGTCCATTACCTTTAGAGGGGTATGAACCAACAAGCAGTTATGGTTGTAAAACTAGTAGTGAAGCCATATTTACAATATATTAATCAATGTAGAGTGTAGACCCACGTATAATCAAGCAGCGTAACAGCTAAAACCAAATATAATAATATTTTTTTGTAGGAAACCTGCCCAGGGACAATTCATGCTTCTCTTTAGGTCACTAACTAGGTAGGCCCCTATGCGGTATTTGGAATAGTTGGAAAGGAATGTCTGAAAGCTTTTTGTGTGACTCAATCCCAGCATTCATCCAGCAAGTGACTGAGGGAAACCTCAGGAAAACCTTCAGTCAGGAAGGCCGGTAGCAGGTATTGAACCGGCGACCTTCTGAATTAGAGCTTCGTGTACTATAATAATAATTTTTCGTAGGAATCCCTGTTATAGGGTGCACACCAGCTTTACCTGATGTGCCCCTCTTCAGGTGACTAACTAGGTTATTAGGGTGTTTGGGTAGCTGGGGAGGAATGTCCGAGGGCTGTTAGTATGACTCAGTCCCAGCATTCGCCTTTACGACTGAGGAAAACCTCGAAAAAAACCTTCAGTCAGAACTGCCGGTGGCCGCAATCGAACCGGCGACCTCCCGAATTAGAGTCTCGCGTCTTACCGCTGAGCCATCTATAACGGTGGAACGAAAAATAATATCTAAATCAAATATATGGAACGCATGTGAGACCAACGGGAATAACAGTCAATGCGCATAGGTCAAGTTGGACCAATCTCTAGCCCATCCACCTCATTACTCAGATCTATGAACTCAGAGTATATTTGAACAGCCTGAGAGTACTGGAGCGGTTCAGTGCTATATCTATTTTCAGTACTGGTTTTAAAACAAGAACTGCTTCATTTCTGTGGAGGTCATTACTTTGTGTCCATAATGTGGCTTGCTGAGATTGATTCAGTAGCTTCTGGCTAGACGGATGATTCCCAATAGAGATCTTATGTTAATATACCAGCATTTTATAATATTTAGTTAATATTCATATGAAAAGCCCTGGAGAATTTTTATCATTATTTAATGATAAGAAACCTTTGAATGTGGTTACACAATTTCAGAATAAAAAACCGGTTTCATGTTCTGAAGTAAAGAAGTGTATAGGAAATTAAACCCTTTCTATGTATAACGTATACAAATGTGTAGGTATATGTGCATTTTGGTATAACTATATATAATTATTTTATATGCATCAAATTGGAAAATGGAAGCTGACACTCTATACAAAAGGAAAACGTTTAAATGATAATGAATATGAATTTGTAATTGGGCATGATAAACACACGATAACTGTACGCCTATAGGTTAAGCCGAAGCTCTTTGTCTAAAAATTTATGCGAGAAGTCATTATTTTACAGTTCACTTCAAATTTTCGTTTAGGCATTATTTTATAACATTTTGTCATATTCTACATAGTGATAATATTTTCTCTATATCATAATTACCCTCATATAGGCACACAATCTGTATACTTCCACGGAAGAAGTCCTACTTAAGTCCGGGGTAGCCTAGAATTTGGCCTAGAGTGACTCTGCTAGTCGTAAGAAGTGACGAAGTGAAAACTTTCTCTTTATATTTTCCTCTCTAAAACCTTAAATTTACTTTAACTTAAATCCTCCTACTTGACCTATTCCTTCAATCAATGCTCCCCCCCCCCCCCCCCACAACATCATATAACCTAGTTGTCGAGTACGTCGTTTACACCAAATAATCAAATCAAAATCCAAGGAAAAAGATTTAATGAAACATAACCTTTACCTAGACTGAGCATTCAAGGATCATAGATGGTTATGGTTCACTTGTGTTAACGCCTATTTGTATTATTGCCCCAGCATGTTTAGAAGTGCTTATTTTGAATACCTTTTCAGGCACTATCACATCCTATATTGACCGAGTTACACGAAACTTTTGCCAACCTTGAAATCACTCTTGTGAAAATAGATGCATGCAAACAATAATATCGGGGAGGTATTAATCGTAGCCTATAAATATCGAGGATGAACTCTTTCCACGGTTTGAAAAAAACGACATTACAATATTTAAGCCTAAACCTAAACACCTAGCCACACAATGAGTAATTTATTAGACACAGTGTTGCCAACTTGGTACCTTCTGCACTTTTTCTGCAATACTAACATAACCCGGCACCTCCACCAAGTGTTATTATTCTTGATTCTATCTTCGCACAAGTCAAAAACTCATCACAGAGTCTAGAAGATGCTTATATTATATACATTGCTTTATGTTGGATGTAACACCATATTTTACAAATGTATACACTTCTGCATTAGAGACAGCATTTTTAATAACGTTCGCAAGAAAATAGTTAGGTTCATAATTTTTATTATTTGAATTTGGAAAAAATTTAAACGTTTCGTGAACATCAAATAAAATACACGAATAAATACCATAAAATAAGACTTGGGTGAATGTTATTTGTGTTCTATCATAGAGCGTTTAATTAATTTAGAAGAATATCGTCGGGACAAATTAACAATAATTTGCTTTAATATTTTAACATTGTCAGAAATAATATGAGAAGCTCGAGTGCCAGTAAAAGAGGGTTTAAGCGAACGACATTGTTCCGCGTACGAACTACCGCCATTCCCTTAGAGCAGAGAAGAGTTTTGATTACACCAGTGCGCCCTAGAGTAGAGTAGAGTTGAGTGAATTAATGTATGAATTAATGCAGGAGCTCGGGTGAGACGCTGTCGCGAGAGAAGTTCGAGAGACAGCGCAATGCTGTGTTCTTGGCGCTGTTCCCGAGGAGGAAGCCGTACGAACTATGCAGCGAGCACGTGGAGATTGAAGACCCCTTCATACAGGAGCTGGCTGTGAGGGAGAGACCCAACAGGGTTGGACTTCTCTCGGTAAGTCCGCTGTATTCGATCATTCTTTGATTTTCGAATTTTGATTTTTGATCTTCGATTCTTGATTTTCGATTTTCGATTTTCGATTTTCGATTTTCGATTTTCGATTTTTGATTTTTGATTTTTGATTTTCGATTTTTGATTTTTGATTTTTGATTTCTGATTTTTGATTTTTGATATTTTTTTATAGAACATTAGTAAAAGATTAATATGAGTCAAAAAACAGACACTTTATATACAGGATTCGATTTATCAAATATTCCAAGCGATCTTAAAACGGTAAAAAATTAGTTAATTTTTGTAATTCCAGATGGGACCTTTATTGTAAAATTTTCACATCTAATATTTGGACTTTGTTTAAAAACATCCAAGTTGTATCTCTGTCTATGCTTGTATTGAGTGATTGAACATCGGCATTGAATGTAAAATTGTTAAGGTGACACTTCACGCATAAAACATAATTCAAAATGCAGAAGACACGAACAATCAACAATCACAATCTAATAAAAATAGGTTTACAAGACTACACATATAACCACATGGACTTTGTAGCTGCGATACGGGACTTTAATCTAAATGGATGTATAAAGAACACTTGTTCTGTAATTATTTTTAATTACAAGAAACGTTAGAAACGCTAAGTAGAACATTATGGTGCACAGATGCAGCATTATCGTTATTAAACTTTGATACAGTAAAAATGAGATACTCCCTAGATTTAGCTTATCCATATATCGATTATAATCTAAATGATGGTACATTATTGTAAGTAATTACACTAAATACACACACACACACACACACATATCTATATAAATACGCGGATAATAATTGATAATAATTGTTCTAAATCGTTTAAAAATGTGCTGTTAATTACTTTGTTGTTAATAACAACATTCATTTTTTTGTATCACAGATGTGTTTGATGTGTTACCCTCGTATACATATTACGGTAGACAGTGGATGTACTTGTGCGCGTGAGAGAGCGGTTTTGTAGGTTAGTGAAATTCGCCCTGAAATTTTGAGATAAAAAATAAAAAAATTTGAAATTTTGAAATTAAAAATTTTGAAATTGAAAATTTGAAACTTTCCTATTAAAAAGTAGACCATGAATCCTTGCTAACACCGTTTAGTGTAAGAGCTCTGTACTCATGGTTAGTCCTCGCCTTGGCTACATTGTACAGGCATCAAAGGTGCTAGCACACAAAATAAAACTTCCATTCAGAGCTGTAATAGTGTTAATTCATAGTTATTCTAGTTAATTAAAATAAATTTCTTTAACAAAACAGTATCACATTTTCATAACTGCTAAACTAACGTTGGAGCAGAGAGTCGAAGATAAAAAATGTGCTTCAATTTTAATTGCAAGACTTTTATGAGTAATTAAGTTTACGAGTCTTTTGCTGAGCACACTTATCTACTTTCTGAGACGGAGCTTCCAGACCACTTGTTATTAAAAATATAAAAGCCACGAACAATCTTTTTTTTCATAAAAATAAATCTAAATTAAATTTTTAATACATAACCTTCCCAGGCACACCTTGCCCCTCGTCAAGTGAATTCTGTGTAAGCTGAGAAGATAGTTGTGATAGCTATTTTATAGAGCTCAATCCCTGAATTCGCAAATAAATTCGTATGATTTAAATCTGATAATTTATCAACTCTCAATAAACCATTTTAGAGCGTAATCAATTCATATTTATTTGTCATTGAATTTTTTTTTTCAAAGTTACTAGTAATCCAATTAGAAAGTATTTCCAAGAGGTAAAATGTGGATGTGATACCATCGCTGTTTAGCCATAACATCTAACTTCTGTCTTCTCAAACTCATGTATACTCAAACAATCATATACCGGTATCCACAATATTTGAAACACGTAACGATCATGCACAAGCACGATACACAACTTTCTTATTTCATCCATACTTTGGCACAAATAAAATTGGGACTTAGCTTAATTGCATGCTTTTCATTTCTTTGTTTTTCATAGTGTCAAATTAGTCTATGAATCATGATTACATTTGTAGAGGAGTAACAACATTAAACTTACAAAGGCGAGTTTCTGATACTAAATGTCAACTGGCAACATTGCAAGCGCGGATAATTTTCAAGTTTGTAGTTCGTTTATAACATTCTGAGGCCCTCTTAAGCTCTTTTTGGCACTGGTCATTGTAAAAACGTGTAACCATTTTGTCTGTCTAGGCCTAGATAAAACACATACATTTTGATTGAGGAAAATTCAAATACAAAATTAACAATCCTGTTAAAAAGTACTTTATTACATGCAGAACCATTTAAATTAACCTTTACGAATTTTGAATTACCACTAATTATCAGCCCTATTAGGTCTTACCTTGGGCATTACACTTATTTAAACCAAAACAAAAGTAAATTAAGAGTAAGCCAGAAACCTTAGCATTTACTTTGCACAATTTCTTGTTGCTTCCGAGTCTCAAATTAATCTATGAATCAGTCTCACACTTTCAGATGAGTAACTACGAGTAACAAGACTACCTTATGTGAGTTCTTTAACTTCTTACAGTGCCAAATCAAAAATCGCAATAGAAATGTATCATGAAATAACAAGATTAAGCAGCTTTATATGATAACAAGATATGTGTAGGAGTTGCTAGGGTGAAAAAACATACTCTCGATTTACTAGTACCACCTAGTGTACCATCACTTCCGGGTTTCCAGAGATCAACCGCGCCACTGCACAGATCCAACCCTGACGAGGTAGTGCGGATCCACCCACTCACCTCTATCATAGCTAATCATTATTCCAGCTAGACCTATATCGTTGCATTACTATTACATTACATTGCAATCAATCAACAAATTAGACAATCAAGCGTCCCACATTCAAATCAAGCCACAATGCAGTGAATAGTTTCACGTTGTGCCAACTACTGGTTAGAGAACCATAGGGATATGGGACTGCTAATGAAATATTGTACGGATGATTGTTGTAGTTTGTCAGACATACAAGCGTGATATTGGGTCACCGCGTTTCTCTTTACCCCCCACCCTTCACCTATTTACTGTCAATGTATTCGATCTCCTATGAAACAAACTGTAAATCGTGCAAACAGTATCCCCACTAGGGTGTAAATTTTAATTGGCATTACACATTTTTTATTTATTCAGGTTATTAATTGTATTCAACCCGGTGTGTAGGAAATGTGTTGTTTCATTTTAATTATGAGTTTCAAGTGCAATTTTGTGCTGCTTTTTAATTTTAAACTTTGCGTACATTACTCTAGTTTGTGAGTATTATTTTTGTTTATTCATCCCAGTACAGTTTATTCAAACCAGATATACCAAGTATTTTATAAATTAACACAAGACTACCACGAAATAAATAAAAAAAAACATGGGTATTATAATATACAGAACAATAAAAACGTAACATTACAACAAACGACCTTTAAAAAAAAAACAAGCTGAAACATTCGAACCATCCATATCCAAATTATTCCCTTGGGACATTTCGTGGTAGATAAAAGTATTTGTTTCATATTAGTATAAAAAGTATAATTTGTATAATAACTTTTAATTCATGGTTATTTAACATCAAAAGAAACAATACGCACATGTTGTGACAGAGTACCACAGTTTTAGTTTAATATACCCCCCCCCCCCCCCCCCCCCCCACCCCTTCCGTCACTGTTTTAACACTCGCCCCAGCCCGTGAAACCAGCTGTTGCATTGCTGTTGCGTTTTTGTGTGTAATATAATTCGGGATACGGACGTATCATACTCCGCTTTTGTAGCGCACAAATAGCTACTTTGCGAGATTTGTCCAGTTCATTGTTCGATCGCGCATTCGACTAAACATCGATTATTCACCATCGTAACTAATCAACAATTCAATAAGCTCTTGAAATAAGCTGTCTGGGAAGCATCATCATGAACAATAGGGGTTATTTCAACCATATATGGTATTAGTGTGACAATTATATATTGATTCAATCCAGCTGTTTTTGTAGCACTAATGAATATAGCCAATGAGCCAAGACTAATCCTTCATTGTAGTTATCAAGGATATGGGATATATATTATAGGTTTTGCATATTAAATAAAATTGATGTCATTGAAACAGTATTTTAAAATTATTTGAATTCCTAGAACGTAACGACAAACCAAACGAATAGGTTTAACGTAGATGTTACTTGTGTCGAGAATAAAATGCTGAGTTGTTACAAGTCTGTGAAGTTGTAATGTTACACAGATATTCACAACTTATTTTTTTAAATGAACTTAATTGGTGAATTATCTCTTAGTTTTCCGTGGTATAAAGCAGTCCCAAGGTTTTAGAGCAGCACTTAAATTAAACAGGCATTCAAATATCACTTTAATTTATTCCTTTGCTTTAATTGCTTTGGATTGTATAATTCTATTTTACCGTTCTATTTATCTACGTTTCATACTCACTCTAAATAAACATAAACACTTTAACAAGTTCATCTTTATTATTCACAAAGTAACTTATACTCGGATATAGTTAAGACAAGTTTAAAGCAAAGTGTAATGTGATTTTGTAAAACAGTATTGTACACAAAAGCAAACAAACCGTAATAAATGATGAAACTCAATGATAGAACGTCTCGTACTTTCACAAGAGAACAAGAGAAGGTAGCCTGTCCGCTCATAGTAGAAACAAAACGTTTAGAGCTAATGGCCCATGTTTGTGTATTGAACAATTATAATCTGGTGGTAAATCAAGATTTACTAGAAAAACACGGTTGCCAATTTTATAATAACGGAAGTCGAAAGAATGTCACCATTTGAAAGAATAAGAATTGCAATGAAATGACAACAGCGCGCTACCTGTTGGTCCTTTAAAAGTGCTGCTACCTCTCGGCAAATACACGCTAACGTGGTACAACCTACACATAAACACCTCATCTGTAGTAGAACCGTCTCCTTCCCAACTACTCTTACTGTAAATCTGTCAAGTGTGACTTAGCGAATGGTGGCATTAATTGACAATCTTGTTTAATTAGTATTCATGCCAATATTACACAGCTAGGAGCCATCAAAGCCATACGCACTCTAATCGCACCAATTAGCGTCTGGTGTAAGTTCGGGTGCACTTGTAGGTGTGAGGTAAACTTAACTGCATTAGAATACAAGATGATTAAGAATGTATGAATGCTGATTAGGTACTTATAATGTGTAATGAATTATCTGTGTTCTAGTTTATTACATTTAGCCATGGTAGCGAACACCTTTGATGGGCTTAACGAAAATAATACTCATTTAGGAAGCATCCCAGCTTAGAAATAAGAAATTGACGCACAAACCATAATGTGTGTGTGTTGGATGTCAGTTCATACAAGTTGTAGAGTTGGAGTGTAGGTAGTTACGTGTAGGCAGTTTAAATGCTATAATTAGTAAAAGTGAGGATTTGTTTTTATTTTAAAATGTAGTTTCATGACTTTAAACTATAAAGGCAACGGTTTAAAATACGGTTGCTACGTGAAGCTTCAAACATGTGTATAACATGTAACGTATAGTAGTTTTATTGGAGATACATTATCTGCGCTAAATCCATAACGAGAAAAATGTCACTCAATAACATTGATTTCTCTTTTGATCGTCTTCATCTTGTCACCACCGTATAGACCCACCCTTTTATTTTATGTCAATAACCATCATTACCCTTACGAACAGCTATAATATATAACTAAATAACCCTTTGTTGGGTCAACAACATTGTTTCTTATGTTTTCGCAGACGTATGTTATGGATTTGTTGTCTTCCGGGATATTCCGCCGCTTGTGTGAGTATACTGGTGCAGACCTGTCTGTCACCCATTGCTCGACGTTTCGCCAGAATTACATCTGGTATGATCACGAGTCCCTATCAGGTCCTTCGGTAGGAGGGATAGGGACTTCGGATAGGGACTCGTGATCATGCTAGATGCAATTCTGCCAATTAAAAATATATGCAAATTAAAATATTTTTTTTCTCTTTTTTGCATTGTAACAACATAGTTTGGAAACTCATGAGAACAAAAAAAGAATAAACAATGTTCTGCCAGATTTTATTTGTATCAACACTATTGTAAACACGATTGAACACAACGCCTATAGATCAACACTCAACGCTCAACCTTTGTTTACAGCTTCATTTCCGTTAGTGGTCGTTTAGAAATTTACAACGTCAACGTAAACAAATTAATCTCAACCTTTTGGCAGTGAAAGATTTATGACGTTTCCCCTTTGCAATTACTTTTCCTGTTCAACCATAAAATACAAGTGATAACTAGTGGTGTTTCCAAAACTATCGCACAGTTTTTTTGAAGAAAGTGATACAATTTCAGGAAACATACTAAGCGAGATTATTATAAAACACAAATTAACGATTGTAAGACATGATTGAATTAAAATTTACCGAGTAAGTCTAAAGCCATAACCATAGAAAAAAAAACAGGACCTAACCACAATTGTCGACATCCTGATGTAATCGTAATCCGGAAATCGTAAAAAAGTTATAATTTACATAGTTATAGCTTTATATAAATGCGCTGTTTACAACTTAATCTTAATGCTGTATAATTATTGCAATGTCCGCTTACGATCACGATGCCGTCCATTGCGGTTAGGGTCTAATGATAACATTCATTTTCGTGGCCCGATACAGATGTGTTAAGTCTTGTGTTCCGATTATGCCACGCCCACACAAGCGCAGATAAGTCCGTCGAACGGTGGTGTACCGAACCTCTGCCAGGGTATTTACGGACCAGAACCCGGATTCACAAGAGATCCTAAGTCTTGTTGTGCTCTTGTCTCTAAGACCGACCTAAATTTGAATCTCTTGTGAATCCAAGAAAATATCTTAGAACAGATTTTAATACATATTATTAGAATGGTCATTGTGTCCTTGTTCTCACCTGAAATTAGTAACTCCTTCATGTGACCTGGGTTTGGTTTTACAAGAGGTCCAAAGCTAGCCCGGTTAAGACCAGAAAAAGACTTAGGACCTGTTGTGAATCCGGGCCCTGGCGTGAGACGTGACGGACATACCCAAGTAGCACAAAGTGATGGATTTCTTATGGAATACTGTAGCACGTCCAGCACCCGAGCTTATGGAAAAGCACTGGAGGTGCGCTTGTGGAACGCATAGTGGATTTGGCACAGCTTCCAGAAGTTTCCCACAAGCGGATTTTAGATAATGGCCCACTAGCGGAACGCTGTAGGAAATCCAGCAGTGAAGGGGTAACCATACTGCTGGATTAACTGCAGTGGAACGCCAACATTCAACAACCTTTTTGTGCTGGATATATGCTTGTGGAACGCGAGCGGAACACTGTAGGAATTCCAGCAGTAATGAGCGGGACATACTGCTGGATTAACTGCAGTGGAACGCTAACATTCCACAACTTTTTTGTGCTGGATATATGCTTGTGGAACGCGAGCGGAACACTGTAGGTGAACCAAAGCAGTTTATCGACAACTAGCGGATTTCCGGCAAAATTCCATTTGTTTTAAATCAATGCAATTTGTACAGAGTTTGTTGGAAATGAGTAGTCTTCCTGCAGTTTTCCATCACTTGTAGGACTGACTTACATCGCTAACAAATAACATAGATCAAAATAAGCCGGTTCTCATGGTCACTGTTCGGTCCTAGCATCTCGCCACTTTGAGATTGCGTTGTTAAATTAAACTAACAAAACTTTGCATTGTTTCAGTAAGGAGAAGAGGATGATTATTGTAAAATACTAGTCGCATGTAGTAATATAAATGTGCACGCGTTTTATACTTTGTCATTACGACGCACTAAAGAATAGAAGTACCAAAACCATGTTGCTAGAATACGTAAAATTGTATGAAAATATGCGATTGTAATCACATTTTAAATAAACAAACGTACATAAATTACGTTCATTACGGATAATAATTGTTTAGTTTCATTATGAAAGTAACAAATACGAACATGCGTTCCAGGAACAGTCAAGACTATCAACCAGCAATAAAGCCTACGTTCATCTGCACCACACTTGAAATCATCATAATTACAAACAGTGTATTACATACAGTGTATTTGAAACAAATATGGATCAATCTTGTGAGATGGTAGCTACCTGTTCACACACAGAGTAATCACAATGCCAATTGCTAAATTAGATGATAGATGTAGGAAATATGGATTCGGGTTGCTTAAAATACAATATGAAATTGAGGTACAAAGCAATTTCATTTTATCAAAACTACTTACAATTCACAAATAACATTACATACCACAGTGTATTGCATATACAATTCTACAGTAGAGTTGTATAATTTAAACAATGTTACAATGTTACGTCAAGATTCAAAACCAACACATTAAAAGGACCGTCTTCGCAAAAAAGGTGGCATATGGATTGTCATAACGTAACGTCATGCCAAAGGAACTACGTACTGGAGCTCACACAAAAGTTAAATCATAATTCTCTGCTTTGATGGATATGTTTCCATGGTTACCTTCAAGCCACACACAAAAACTCGACTTTTTACAATTTCATACTTTATTACGTCTTCGTTTCCTCCGATTATTAATGTGGGCATACAAAATGTATGTACACATAAACAGTAATCCAAAAGTTTAAACACCATAGCATTACTTAAATATACTAAAAAAAAACACTCTTTGGGACAGTCGCACGAACATACAATGTTAAATTCACGGCTGTAAACGCACGTGTTATTGCAGTATAATTCATATCGGATAGTGCTCGGGAGGCGCCTCGGACGGACGACCTTGCGCATTTAAGCGTTATATTAGCAGGCCCGCGTAGGCGTAGTGTCACACTACAATTCGAATTGTAATCTGAAGTCGCCAATTGCGATTGTTGTTGTTGTTGTTGTTCGGCTTCTATTCTGTTTTCGCGCTAATCCGGCGTCCATCTCCAACCTTTACAATGACATGGATGTCACTGAACACTTCATGTCTTGCAGAGGCTGTGCATGATTGAATGTCATTGACTTGGGCAGTTTTGGAGTTGGCTCTCACAGCAACTAAAATAAAGTTAAAGATAAATTACAAAACTATATCACGTCACAGTCCAAGGCTATAAATAATTTGGTGGTTTGGTAGACCAATTTCTAAATCTAAGGGATTCACCGCAATACAATACAAATAATAGAGCATCAAAAAACGGCCAAGCTCTAGATTAGAGTATAAGTATTTCTTTCAATAACGTCCCTTCAATTTTACCGCCAAATGACAATTAATAACCACAATGGAGAGCAAAGGGTAAATAACCACCACAAAAAGGTTTCATCTGAGGGCGGAGGACATATGGACCTAAGGTGCTTTTTATGTTAGGTGCTGCTGTTTATTTTACAAAACAAAATTATGATATTCTGAAGAGACAAGCTGAATGGTGGTAGAATGCACAAAGCAGGGCGTGCAAGCGTGAGAAATATGATTAACAGTTTCGGAAAATTTATTACAAAAATATTATAATTCATTAATATTTTTATCATCGACCCACAACACCCAGTCACTCACAACGCTCTCCCCCCCCCCCCCCCCCCCCCTCAATATGGGTGAAGACCTAAATTACAGTGTGTGGTAGACGGCCCGAACGAAAAAGGGGGGGTCGGGGGGGTATGGCCCCCGGAAAATGAATTTTTAACGTCCAAAGGGAAACAACGTAACAAAGGGAAAACGCAAGTCTTAACAAATAATGTATCGAACCCTTCCTATTCAAACCAAACCCTTATTAAAACGGCGCGTTTGAATAAGATTGAACTTAGGCGAATAGTTGTCAACTCTGGCTAGTTAAAATCCTGCCAAAAAATATGTATTTTGATAAGCGAAGTATGTGAGACGAAGCCACAGCCGTAACTATTTTTCATACTAATAAATTATGTTAGATCCCTGTCTTGTGAATGCAAAAAATACAAAATAATCATATGCATATTAATTTTAGATTGTATGCTTCCTTGTATGTATGTATGTATGTATGTATGTATGTATGTATGTATGTATGTATGTATGTATGTATGTATGTATGTATTTTAATTTACCTATAACTAAGATTATATTTAAAAAAAAGTAACGCATTTATATTGAAGCAAAATGTAATACAATTATTATAAGTCGTAAATAAAATTCGATGTACATTCGTCCAACCAAAGAGTAATTTCCGATCGAATAGCTCAACTTCGGTCTTCAGCCTGATGAACGATGAACGAAACCGTGTTAGCAAAGCAACCCAAAAACACAACAGGATTTTGAAGATAATATTCATTGATATTGTCTTGAAAATATTAATACGAACTGAGAGGAAACTTACCTTCGTATTCTTGATTTTCAGGAACAATTGCATTTTCACGTGATTTTTATAATAATGAACTTGTTCATAACGATGTTGAATCCTATTTTTGGTTTTAAAAACAGGAGTCGTCAATATACCGTTGCCAGTCAGTTTGGTTCTTGTTTCCTTTCTTCCGACCACACACACTCACACACAAACACACTCCACGACACGGATCAATATTCAGTGGATTAAACAAAAAATCGCAATAAGATTATGATACTTATAATGCACTAACTTATTGTTTTTGTCACGAAAGAACATGATAGCACACGTATAAGTAACGTCTAACACCCACGAAGTATAGACTTGTTGTGTAGTCCAGTCAGTGTTTTGAACTGTTTTGCTTACCACGGTGGGATTCCCACCCCACTCCGCCCACAACACATAATACCAATACAAAGAAAGCCTTATATTATTCACTTCTTCATAGTGCGGAATTCTGTGTCAGCAGCTGGATTTGTGGTTGTGGAACGCTAGTGTTCCACCTGCAGTATTCCAGCAGCTGGATTTGAGGTTGTGGAACGCTAGTGTTCCATCTGCAGTATTCCAGCAGATGGATTTGTGGTTGTGGAACGCTAGTGTTCCACCTGTAGTATTCCAGCAGCTGGATTTGTGGTTGTGGAACGCTAGTGTTCCACCTGCAGTATTCCAGCAGCTGGATTTGTGGTTGTGGAACGCTAGTGTTCCATCTGCAGTATTCCAGCAGCTGGATTTGTGGTTGTGGAACGCTAGTGTTCCATCTGCAGTATTCCAGCAGCTGGATTTGTGGTTGTGGAACGCTAGTGTTCCGCCTGCAGTATTCCAGCAGCAGGATTTGTGGTTGTGGAACGCTAGTTTTCCGCCTGTAGTATTCCAGCAGCAGGATTTGTGGTTGTGGAACGCTAGTGTTCCGCCTGCAGTATTCCAGCAGCTGGATTTGTGGTTGTGGAACGCTAGTGTTCCACTTAAGGACGAATATTCCGGCAGTAATCCGCTTATGGAACACAACCGGACATAAATCTGTGCTTGCTGGGTAGGCGTGCGCACGGCCCAGGCCGGACCTAATGTCAACTTGGCGGTCGGGCCGCGCTGGACTCCAATTCCTTTAGACCCGGCCTGGGCCGAGAGCAGTTTCACTTTAAACTTAACTTTAAATTAGTCTTTAAATCAAAATTCACTGTCAGTGTCAGTAGTGCGTTGTTACGCAAAGGCACACTTCACCCGGGGCTGCGCAAATAATTTATAATCTACCTTTTATTTAAATCAAAGATAGTAAGATATACCCTGTCTGGTGATTTAAATGAAACGAAACATAGCTCTATAGGGGCCACAAGATCCTATGACAGCGGAAAGCGTTGTGTCTTAAAATCGCGTTTTAGGCCTTAAAAGTTAGTGCATCAACCGAAAAGTTTCGCCTATGGCGAAATTGCCTCCGGCGGCTGGGGCTTCCCCCAGACCCCAGCTGTACAACGCCACCTTGTGCCGGGTCTAATGTTAGACGCTGCGCACGCCTGTGGACTGACGGATCATGTCTCGCGTTTCAAAACGACCGTCTCGTGACCGACAGTAATGCTCGTAAATGTTCGACATCATTTTATCTGCGTCCGCTGAGCCGAGTGAGTCAACACACCTGTTCTATATGATCAAGTGGATTACACTGTGTACATCAAACATCCAATCTCGACCCATGAAACGATCGTTTTAAGTGCGTGGTTACGATGTTGGTGATTGCGCGTATCCCATTGGTCTACAGGCGACCACTCAGCAAGGCGTCAGCTCTCTTCAGTTGTACTTCTAGACCTTCCTGCCAGTAAGACACGTGACTCATGGTCTGGTCATCGATGTTCGTTATGTTCCTCCTGTTCGTAAGACACGTGACTCTTAGTCTGGTCATCGATGTTCGTTATGTTCCTCCTGTTCGTAAGACACGGGACTCATAGTCTGGTCATCGATGTTCGTTGTTCATAAGACACGTGACTCATGGTCTGGTCATCGATGTTCGTTATGTTCCTCCTGTTCGTAAGACACGTGACTCTTAGTCTGGTCATCGATGTTCGTTATGTTCCTCCTGTTCCTAAGACACGGGACTCATAGTCTGGTCATCGATGTTCGTTGTTCATAAGACACGTCACTCATGGTCTGGTCATCGATGTTCGTTATGTTCCTCCTGTACGTAAGACACGTGACTCATAGTCTGGTTATCGATGTTCGTTATGTTCCTCCTGTTCGTAAGACACGGGACTCATAGTCTGGTCATCGATGTTCGTTGTTCATAAGACACGTCACTCATGGTCTGGTCATCGATGTTCGTTATGTTCCTCCTGTACGTAAGACACGTGACTCATAGTCTGGTTATCGATGTTCGTTATGTTCCTCCTGTTCGTAAGACACGGGACTCATAGTCTGGTCATCGATGTTCGTTGTTCATAAGACACGTCACTCATGGTCTGGTCATCGATGTTCGTTATGTTCCTCCTGTACGTAAGACACGTGACTCATAGTCTGGTTATCGATGTTCGTTATGTTCCTCCTGTTCGTAAGACACGGGACTCATAGTCTGGTCATCGATGTTCGTTGTTCATAAGACACGTCACTCATGGTCTGGTCATCGATGTTCGTTATGTTCCTCCTGTTTGTAAGACACGTGACTCATCGTCTCGCCACCGGAGTTCACTATGTTCAATTGTTCGCGAGTCACTTTACTCATCGTGTCGCCATCGATGTTCATCATGTTCAATTGTTCGTGAGAAACGTTACTCATCGTGTCGCCATCGATGTTCAGTGTGTTCAATTGTTCATCCTACTCGTCGTCACGCCATAGATGTTCATCATGTTGAATGTGTTTCTAGACCATCATCTTCGTGCGCCACTTCACGAGCCACGGCCACGAGTTGTCCGGCTACATCGACTACGGTCACCGTCTGGTCACCGAGGGGTGGAAGCCGATGTTCGAGGGGAAGACGAGGCTGTGGCCGCGATGCAGCGACCTCGGCTATTTCAACTGGAAGTCGGGACGAAGCTTCTGCAACTCCTCGCCAAACTTCAAGGTCAGTATTATACCCCTATCACAACTGGAAGTCAGGACGAAGCTTCTGCAACTCCTCGCCCAACTTCAAGGTCAGTATTTTACCCCTATCACAACTGGAAGTCGGGACGAAGCTTCTGCAACTCCTCGCCCAACTTCAAGGTCAGTATTATACCCCTATCACAACTGGAAGTCGGGACGAAGCTTCTGCAACTCCTCGCCCAACTTCAAGGTCAGTATTATACCCCTATCACAACTGGAAGTCAGGACGAAGCTTCTGCAACTCCTCGCCCAACTTCAAGGTCAGTATTTTACCCCTATCACAACTGGAAGTCGGGACGAAGCTTCTGCAACTCCTCGCCCAACTTCAAGGTCAGTATTATACCCCTATCACAACTGGAAGTCGGGACGAAGCTTCTGCAACTCCTCGCCCAACTTCAAGGTCAGTATTATACCCCTATCACAACTGGAAGTCGGGACGAAGCTTCTGCAACTCCTCGCCCAACTTCAAGGTCAGTATTATACCCCTATCACAACAACTGGAAGTCAGGACGAAGCTTCTGCAACTCCTCGCCCAACTTCAAGGTCAGTATTATACCCCTATCACAACTGGAAGTCGGGACGAAGCTTCTGCAACTCCTCGCCCAACTTCAAGGTCAGTATTATACCCCTATCACAACTGGAAGTCGGGACGAAGCTTCTGCAACTCCTCGCCCAACTTCAAGGTCAGTATTATACCCCTATCACAACAACTGGAAGTCAGGACGAAGCTTCTGCAACTCCTCGCCCAACTTCAAGGTCAGTATTTTACCCCTATCACAACTGGAAGTCGGGACGAAGCTTCTGCAACTCCTCGCCCAACTTCAAGGTCAGTATTATACCCCTATCACAACTGGAAGTCGGGACGAAGCTTCTGCAACTCCTCGCCCAACTTCAAGGTCAGTATTATACCCCTATCACAACAACTGGAAGTCGGGACGAAGCTTCTGCAACTCCTCGCCCAACTTCAAGGTCAGTATTATACCCCTATCACAACTGGAAGTCGGGACGAAGCTTCTGCAACTCCTCGCCCAACTTCAAGGTCAGTATTATACCCCTATCACAACTGGAAGTCAGGACGAAGCTTCTGCAACTCCTCGCCCAACTTCAAGGTCAGTATTTTACCCCTATCACAACTGGAAGTCGGGACGAAGCTTCTGCAACTCCTCGCCCAACTTCAAGGTCAGTATTATACCCCTATCACAACAACTGGAAGTCGGGACGAAGCTTCTGCAACTCCTCGCCCAACTTCAAGGTTAGTATTATACCCCTATCACAACTGGAAGTCAGGACGAGGTGTCTGCAACTCCTCGCCCAACTTCAAGGTTAGTATTATACCCCTATCACAACTGGAAGTCAGGACGAAGCTTCTGCAACTCCCCGCCCAACTTCAAGGTTAGTATTATACCCCTATCACAACCGGAAGTCGGGACGAAGCTTTTGCAACTCCTCGCCTAACTTCAAGGTCAGTATTTTACCCCTATCACTTCTCACTTTTATTTAATATTTTTCATCATATCAATGAACAATGACGATGTAATCAACGTACAATACAACACACGTAAGTTTCCTATTTGCTTCGAGATTGCACACGAATTAAATACTATGTAGCAATATTGATTGATGATTATGGCCAATACCTGTTGCTTTCTTTTTTACGACCATCAAAAGACGGGGAAGGTTGGCAATTTACACCAGTTTGATCCTCTCCTACTTATGTTGATTCCTCCACACTTGTAAGTCTAGCGAGAGTGCGCACAAGGTATTTATACATTTTTTATTGCGTTAATCGAAAAGAGAAAAACGTTCATCAATTGATATCAATAGGATTTACATAACGGTATAGCATAAAATGAATGTGGATTAAAATCGTACTGTTTGCAATTAATACCCACCTTTGTGTAAGATTTAAATCGATGTAATTTACTTTTACATTTTTAAAGGGAACACAATTCATGAAGAGATTCTAAGAGTTCGGTAAGATGAGGTTGTCTACAAGGAGTTATCATCAGCAAGGCAGCACACTAGTGATGTCGATAGTTTCTCACTTCTTTACCAGTTTGAGGAGTAAAAACTTAACCAACTTTTTTAATAAGAAACTATGTAAACAAATTGCTGTAATTTTAACGTGTATTTTAAACTCAGTAATAGTGAGATTGTGGGAGAGCAGTATATAGTAGCCCCAACATAACTAGTCTCTTACCGACTTCAGATCCTTGTCTACTGTCACCTTCATGCACACTGTTTGAACGAAAATCAACAGATTCCTGGGGTTCGTTCACCTTCATAAAGGCAGTCTCATCGTAAATGCCCATGTTTTAAGTAGATGATTTGAACTAGATTTATTTATTTATTTAATTTTTTTTTTTAAATTATTGTTTGGGCTTAACGTCTTATATTTTTGCAACTTGGCTAATCAAGACGATGAGTGGGTGATAATGAAGATGAAATTGGGGGCTCTATGGAGGAAAGGGGCAAGAAGAAGGGCGCGTGAGGCAAAGAGGAAAGGGGAGAAAAGGGGATTGGGGTGTGGACTGCACTTCGTCTGACTTCTCCTCCTCGACCAGTCCGGCTGGGTGGCCCTACCAGAAGCATACGCTTCCGCCGGCATGGCTCTCGGTACAACAAAGCGCGCAAACCTGCCCACCACGATGAGGTGGCAGTCCCTGGGCAGGATAGAAACTAGAGTAGTAGAGTACTTTTGGACTGAGCTGTTTCATAAACATGAGACGAGTTACGTTGGGTAAACCTTAGTTATACTCTTGTATGTAGTTGATCATGTGTAATTGTATCTTATATTCTTACTCAGGGGTTAATTTGAGCCGGAACGCACCGAAAAGTATTTCCGATCCCTTTTCCGAAACCAGAACGCGCGTTCCGTTATTATTTCGTAACCTAGGTTACTCCTTAAAACCTCGTTAAATTAATTCGTATCTCTGAAAATTTCACAAATACATTGTTTTATAAATTTTGTTGGTATTAATGCAAGTTATTCAAGTTTATGAATTACCCCTAGGTAGCCAGACCCAAATACATAGGCAATATAACCTTCTGACTGACCACTGACACTAAACAGATAACTAATTAATAATTACATATTATCTGGGTTCACAATGTATACATGTGGGCGGGGTTGGTGCCAAATTATATTTGACAAACAAAATATGCGTTCCGGTTCCTTTTCAATTACAAATTAAGCCCTGTTTTTACTAATAGTTTTCCATTTTGAAGACTCCGGTTAATATTCCCTCTCATATTATTGTTATTATGGACTCGATATTATGGACTCAATTCAGTAAAGAATGTATGCCATGCATGCTACGAACTTAAGCTCGAACACGCCACATAATATATATAACTGCTTCCCTTTCAACTAGAGATAACCATAATTTCTTCAGCGATGCAGATTCGCGGTCTGAAAGCGCTTCACTGTATGTCGCTGTAGGCTACAGGGTTGATGAGCGGTAGACGATATAACAAGGTTAACTGTATTCGTTCCCTGTAGACCGCGTGGCAATGTTGAATGTATCAGGCTGCCATGTTTAAACAGAGGTCGCTTCAAGATTCTTGTTGCTTTACCTCTAACTATATTATTGTAAAGTTTCAGCGGTAAGACGCGAGACTCTAATTCGGGAGGTCGCCGGTTCGATTCCGTCCACCGGCAGTCCTGACTGAAGGTTTTTTCCGAGGTTTTCCTCAGTCGTTAAGGCGAATGCTGGGACTGAGTCATACTAACAGCCCTCGGACATTCCTCCTCAGCTACACAAACACCCTAATAACCTAGTTAGTCACCTGAAGAGGGGCACATCAGGTTAGGCTGGTGTGCACCCTATAACAGGGATTCCTAAAAAAAAGATTATTATTATTATTGTAAAGTTACCCCAACGAAAGCATTCTGATGCTTACGACACAGCCGAGTCCAAGGTGACAACTTCATTGTCTACTTCGCTAATTCCTATAATCTAATTTAAACAGGTCCATTGGGGATAATTTAAAACCTTCCGTTGGTTACCTGTAACGGTGGGTGTGGTCAAACCGCCTGTGCACTCGACTAAGCCGAACCGTACATTTACGACTGTGTGAAAGAACGCCAGGTATCTGTTGATTTTCTTTCAATTGGCGCGGTTGAAAGGGGCAGTAGACAATGACCTGAGATCGGTATGCGAACACTTTCGTTGGGACTAGTATAATAATGCTATTCGAGACGATGAGGGGTGATAAAGTTGGCCCAACGTAAGTATAAGTATTTTCATGCTTACGACATAGACGGGTCCAATGGTACCAACTTAATTTTGTACTTCTCTAGTTTCTACCATCTAAATAAAAATTAAAAATAAATTCAAATTTAGAGTCAACCCACTCAGTAACTAAACTGATTTGCAGTGGGGGACTTTAATTTAAAGTGACTAAACCAACCCTGTAGGCTTCGAACACCATCGACGAGTGAGCGATAACCAATCAAAGATCGATATTTCAAATACGAAACATATGAATCAGTGATTGGACAGTGCGAACACCTGCGGACAAATGCCAGAATCAACAAGGCCAATTCAGAACATCTTTGAATTAATTGAGTGCTTCGTTGCTAGGACGGCTCCAAAGTCACCGTTTACTTATTTCTAAGCCAAGAAGTAATGGAATTGAATCCACTTTAGAAGTTAAAAAGCTTCTGCCTGAAGTGGGATTTGAACCCGGGACCTTCTGCATTGGAAGCAGGGATGCTCACCACTGGACCAACGAGCCACCTAATTCAAAGAGGTCCATAAGAGATAATTTACGACCTTCCGATGGTTACCTGGAACGGTGGGAGTGACCAATTAGGCTTGAGCACTCTACTCAGTTAAAGACTGCATTTATACGAATGTGTGAGAGAACGCGAAGAATCTGATGATGGTATTTGCATTAGAGCGCATGAAAGGGGCAGTAGATAAGGATCTGAGGTGGGTATGCGAATACTTCCATTGGGGCTAGTATAGATGAAGATGAAGGCCAATTACAATAAACCTATGTCTTACGCGGGATTCGAACCCACGTCCGTAGGAGCCACACGTTTAAGGACATACGCCCCACATCCACAGCAGACGGCTTCTAACATTTATGTTAGAGGTTTTGTTCACGATGAAGATAGCTATTTGTAGCAATTTCATTTGTAAATCAACTCTTAGACCCATTGCTGAAAGAATGTAAGTTTGGCCCCAAGATATGTTTGACGGTTGCAATCCTACGCAAACGAAACTATTTTCCTATCGTGTGTTTATATATTTTAATATTACATTACTCCCTTCAAATAATGTCCAGAGACAATTCCCCATCTCATAAAAATCCCCATCTCTTTATCTCTCTGCTGAGTAGATCAAAAATGTTACAATTCTAATTTGTATGAATATGGATTTATTAATTTTGTTTCTTTTTTGTCATTATTGTTTTTATTAGATATGGCATATTGCTATTCTTTCTTCTTTTATAAGGTTTGATGTAAGACAAAGAATCCCGCTTAAATAACTAAATAAATTGATTATCTGTCTGTCTGTCTGTCTGTCTGTCTGTCTGTCTGTCTGTCTGTCTGTCTGTCTGTCTGTCTGTCTGTCTGTCTGTCTGTCTGTCTGTCTGTCTGTCTCTCATACCGAATATTTGCTTCTCTGTTCTAACGAAATCGCACTAACACCGGTTGATGCATCACGGTACGATTTCACGAGCACGAGGAGCCGAAACAATGGCTTCTTAAATAACGTATATAAAATCATGAATGATGGCTGTACTGGATTCATATGCTTTGCCTGCATGGGACGAGACTGGGGCAATCTTTCCTTTAAAATCCCTTAGCGAGTTGCCTGACCTGACCTTGGGAATGGTTGGACAGAAAGAGATACAACCACTAACTCACCTCGCTCACCTGTTAAATGTTTCACAGGTCTCAATACTCCTGAGAGTAACTCTACAACTGCAGTTATGTAGTGTAACTGTGAAGGAAGGGTTTCTTTAGTTCTGTATGCACTGAAATGTAAGGATTTAGTTGAAAGTTTTACAGATACTTTTAAAAAAGTTCGATCTCTTCACCTTTCTTGCAGATGCTTTTACTTTAAAAGTCTCTAGCTGTGGACAGGGCAGGGTGTTAGCCTACTTTCTCAAGTACTTTCAACAACATTTTAAATCGTCTGGGATACAGTTTGACGTCACGGTTCACGCTCGTCTAAATGATGACGTAGATCATAGCTTGTAAACTGGGGAACGGTTTATATTGTGCTTAGGGCCGGTCTTATAATCTCCTAATAAGAAAGTTATTTGTAGCAATTACGCTATTTGGAGGATTTCAAGGGTTTTGATTGGTAATGACCATAGAGACAACAAGCTATTCGACGAATAAGTAGTTATTGAGACATTGTGGACCTTAGTTTACTTGTCATTTGACCGGGTATAATAACATGGATGATATTTAATCAACACGTTACAGTAATAAGAAAGTCTACCAAATTTTGTGACAGATGCTAGTATTGTATATGCTACATTTTGTACTGTAATATAATTGTCATAAATGTGTACACACAAATTGGTAGCGATACAAAAAAGCACACTAGATAAATAAAAATTGAGTTGTGAATTGTAAAAGTAATAACTTACTCCTAAGCGAGTCTTATACGATTAGGATCGATGCTAATTTAATACATTTTAAATTAAGTCCTCGGGCAGAAATCAATTATTAAAACTTAGTCGGTATACGACAAACTTTTTGTTAATACAAATGTTTTGGGTTGAATGAGAAAACTTGAGTTGCTTTTGTAGAAAGTTTCTGACGCAGTAAAAGAGCTGAAACCTTTTTTCCCACATTTAAAATCGTTTATCCAAAGAAATCTTCGTTCTCACGATGACATAAAGACACTTGTCGCAGTTAGTATACACAGCTGTTTTTGAAGAACTTGGCGTTTAGTTTAGTTTACAAGAGTTCAGTCACACCAAATCTTAATAAATCACATTTGACATCTATCGACCGTAACGAATTAATATAAAATCCCATCACCTAAAACTTCAGCTGTGTTTGACTTTGGGGAAACGGGTTGACAATTTTTACTAATGCAGGATAAACAAACGCATCCATATTATAACTGTATACATTTTAAAACAGAAAGCCATAAATCACTTATGTGGTTTATTTTGACTTTATATACAGGTTGCTACGTCCTATCTGAATAAGATCCAGTCTTACAATGTCCTAATAACTACTTATTCGTCGAATAGTTTGTTTTCTCCATGGCAACGACCAATCAAAACCCTTTAAATCCTCCAAATAGCTAAATTGCTACAAATAACTTCCTTACTAGAAGACCAGCCCTAAGAATCACTGTTTTTGCATTTTACAATAATTAAGTCTGATGTGTAAATGAATGCTGGAAACAAGTGTACACTTATTCATAGTAGAACCAAAGATACGTGTTTGATACCAGCATTCATAACTTTTTAAACTCTGATTAGCCTGTAAGCGGAGCTTGTCTACGAACAAACATGGCGACTGCCATACATTTCGAATATTGTAATGTTTGTTGAAACCATGGTTACCAACCCGCGAGCTTATTAAATCGGGGTGACCAACACCAAGGGCACCCATTGCTGCTAAGGTAACAGTTTCATTCATGTTATTTCCCATAGCAATAATGGGCGCCCCTAGGTGTAGGGGACGACTATAAAATTATTCCAACCGCCACAAAAGCGGTATTTGATTCGTCGTTTACTAATAGAGCACTCAAAATAGACTAGACGCATTCTGGTGGCAAAAAAATAAACTTCTATTAGGAGTGGTCTAGCTGTCAATTTTCATTGTTGTTTCATTGTTATTATTCATCAATGGCGCTGAAAGGAGGTTGCTTAGCAGCGCTATCTATGTTAATTTTGAGTCCTCTATAGAGCACTCAAAATAGACTAGATGCATTCTGGTGGCAAGAAAACAAACTACTATTAGGAGTGGTTTAGCTGTCAATTTGCATTGTTGTTTTATTGTTATTATTCATCAATGGCGCTGAAAGGAGGTTGCCTAGCAGCGCTATGTTAGTTTTGAGTCCTCTATAGGCTGATTGATATTACTCAGTTCTCAAATCATGTATTTCCTTCATAAGTGTGTGGAATTTTCAGCCTACTTTCATGGTGGAAAATGTTATGAAAATTGTCGTCAATAATTTAAGCCTATTAACAACAACAACAAAACATCAAGAATATTTCTTGTTAGGGTTGGCACAGGTCTTCCTTTCGCAGCGCTTTCTTTAGACATCGTCCTGTCAAAACAAAGAAAGGAAAGCTGGGCTTAATTTCTGCGTAAGTGTCATTTTAGAGAAATTGTTTGTTTGTGGAATTGGTTCATTGAGAGTGATTCTATACTCGCTCGTTTGAAGTTTTCCAATTTGTGGGAGTTTTGCCACCACCATTATCTTTTCTTTTGTTGTACAAAAAACCAAAATTAAAACAAGCTCTTTGAATGTCAAACTTAAGAGTTTCTATTCTTTCAGACACCCCTTTCAACAAGATTCTCACTCACAATAATTACTATCTGCGGAAATTTCCTTCTCTTCACACATTTTAAATTGAACTTCTTCACGCTTGTCAAGTTCCATGTTTTTTTATTTCGGCAATGAGACAGATAATAACGCAAACAGGCGGGAACGAAGTAAAACATCCCACATTTACTTTCCACGAAGTCTGATGTTTAGAAACTTTTGTTGTTGTTATGTCGGTATAAGTAAAATATTATGAGAATCAATTTAAGACCGATTTACTGAACAGCTGGAAGTAATTGATGGAAGTGGTGTAAGGCGTGAAACATGAGTATGGACCCAATTTAAATTGGTGTTTTATATAATTTTCAATTATTTATGACTTTAGGAAGAGTTCCATATTCGATTCCTGCCTTGAGCGTGTGACATATTTTTAACCTAAGTTTAGTGTATCACCTGCATTGTTGCCAAAAGATCTCGTAAATCCTTAATAGCATAATAGCATCACTACTCTGTTTCCATATTGCATTAAACCGAAAATAGTAACACCGTTAGTAGGTAAAAATTAAAAAATAGATAGTAATGCCCGGATTAATAAAAAATAAAGAAATCAATAAATTGATACTTCTGTTTACCCACTCAGTCACAAAAAACTGATTTTAAGTGACGGTCATGACAAAGGCTTGAAAACATAGGGACGTAACCAGAGTTCCCCATGAACAATAAACTATCAACCAAGTGGTCGTCCACAAGTCATTCCACAGAAACCTTGTGGATGCTGACGTCATAGATGAGTGAAGCACTGGCCAATCAAATGTCTGCATTTGGAAAAGCCTCCTGCTGATTGGCTCCGACTTATTCATCATCTACGACGTTTACAAGATTGCCGGGGAACCACTTAAGAAAATTAATACCTCATTATTGTTGTACGAATAAAAATAGTCCAAAAGAACATTACGAACTGGCGTTGACTGCTGCAATGCTGGTATTCTTCAACAACCTATTGTTCTAAGTTCCACAAAATTGTTAAAAAATCAACTTGAAAGTTACACGTATAACGGACCAGCCATATCGATTACTCTTATTTAGATAACGTTCTGTAAAAACATTATTCTCTCACTTCGGCCATTCAGCTCAAAAAAAGAATATTTCCGCATGTAGGTAAAAGTTGAGTTTATACAGCAAGATAGATAGTTTTCTACTTTTCATCTGTGAAGCGAGTAACTAGGTTACAATAACCTCAGGTATAAAAATAGACAATCCTTCAATCGGTGCTCAAGCTACATCTTTCCAAAAGAGATAACTCTCAAATCAATATTTTTACAACATCCAAGTGTTCCCATGGGATTTGGGCACGAGCAGCGATCCCAACATTCCCACATTCCCACATTCCCGCAACCCACAAATTAAATTACCGAACTCCTTGTTTTCTCGCCCTCAACATTTACTCTATTAATTCTCGAGGTGGATGTTTAACATTGTTGCTCAAGTTATCTAGAATAGCAGCGGCTGTTCGCTGTTCGGACAGCAGGGGACATACCGTACAATGGGCGCCGTGTAGATAGCGCGGTGTTTGACATGTTCACGTCATAACCTGTACACAACGCTATTGTGTATGATGAGGGCTCGAGAGATACGTTTGTCTTACAACAACGCAAACTATTTATATTTCTCTGGCTTATCAATTGGACTTAGAACAAATATATGTTGATCATGGACGTGTCCGAAATTATTCTAGATGGTTATTCTTGGTCTAGTTCTAAGTGTTGTTCTAGGTCTAGGTTTTCCTATAGGGTATTATATTTTCGCCATCTTTGATCTTCCGGCCACTATTGAAACCATACTTTAATACACAGCCATCTCGAATATAATTTTTAGTTTTTATAATTTTTTTTATAATTTACGCGGTCACAATACATTTTGAAATTGTATGTTACTTTTCAGTGTTGTAGCCTATTTATGTATTTATGCTTAGCGGTATACTTGTATTTATAAGTTTGTTTTCATGCCTAACTTTTGATGAACAATATTATTGAACATGTATCTCCGTGAAAGCAGCTAATCCCACCTCACAAAGAACGTCTCCTTCTGGACTCAGCTCAGATATTATGCGTGTCGGTATGCAAAAGATCTGCCTGTTTCCTGTTTTGGAGTTTGCGCCGAGACCATCCCTTAGGCCCTTAGGAGGTTTAGGAGCCCAAAAGGTTGTCTTTACATTACGTCTGTAAGGCGGGTGGCCTGGTCTGATCTTGTTGGAATTACCTTCAGTCCTTTTAGAAGAGATGTAATAGAACAAGAGAAACAATGTATCTCTCTGGACGTGTCAGATGGTTCTAGACAGATCATCGTGAACATCTTTCTCATTCTCAGTCTCGTTCTCATTCTCGTTCTCGTTCTCGTTCTCGTTCTCATTCTCATCCTCCTCTCATTCTCATTTTCATTCTTATTTTTATTCTTGATGATTATTGTAATATTGTGTATTGGCTAGGGGATTTATATCTCATATCTTGGCAACAATTCTAATCGAGTTATGGAATCGAGCAAAGTTGTTATTTATTTTTATAAATTATTTATAATAATATATATAATTATAAATAAATACAAAATATCACCAAATGAACATCAATTGATATGTTTTAAACCAGAATGTGTGAAAACTGAATCATCGCCACACACCGAAATCGGTATAAATAATTGGTGAGTATAACCAAAATTCATATTGTTCGTGTTTTTTTAACGAAAAGCACGAATAATGAAATTGTTCCATTTTAAGCAAATTGTTTTTTGTATATAAATTGGTCAGTGTGAAACCATAATATTATGTTAAAAATGATTCCATTTTCAGTTCTGTAAAATATTTGAAGTAGTCTCAGTGCCATATCGAGGGGGAAAAGCCAGACGAAAGACAGCCCACGATCTTCTCTTTCCTTTTTCCTCCCCAATACATCCTACTTGTCACATTCCTCCAATCTATGACCTAGTTGTCGAGTACGTCGTTAAACACCTTAATAATCAAATGAATAGGAAGGAGCACATTCAAACTTTTCCCCGGTAAGACTTCCTTGCTTTTAGTCGTGAATAAGTCTCGCGTAAATATATAGGCAATGTGGATGAAACCACTTATAGAACTCTTATTGAATAAAACTGAAATTTTTTCATTCAAAAACAAAATTATCTCGAAAGTCAAACCATTGTCACAAACCAGAGGACTCAAAACTAACATAGATAGCGCTGCTGAGCAACCTCCTTTCAGCGCCATTGATAAATAATATAACAATAAAACAACAATGTAAACTGACAGCTAAACCCAAAGATATTATAATATTCCCTACGTGAGCTAGACCACTCCTAATAGAAGTTTATTTCCTTGCCATCAGAATGCATCTGGTCTATTTTGAGGCCTCTATACCAATTCACAGCACATCTGTGACCGTGGTTGCCATCTTTGCGACCAAACTGACACGTTGCCATGGAGAAACAATTGACGCGTGTTTTGGCAGAACACAACAATCCTTTCTTTAAAATTCAAATTGTTTTTTAAATAAAATTAACATGTGTGGTAATTTGTGATTTTTAATTACTTCTGTATGCTTTTTAAATTCTAAATGACGCTTTTAGTGAATTTGAATAATATTCGCTAATGATCTCTAGGCAAGGCTTACATAATTGCGTTGCAATCATGCCACTGTGACGTCACGTGGGAACTAAGTGACCAATTAATCGTATGCGGGACCCCTTCCTACTGTTTTGTATGCTCAATGACGTCTGTTCTGTCCACAGGCGATCGTGGACCCGGTCCGAGGGCTGCTCTTCCAGAACCGCCACGACCGCAAGGTCATCTGCGTGGACCCCAACGTCGGCAACATCTCCAACAACACGACCAGGATACGCGTGTTCACGGACAAGTACAAACACGTCATCATCTACGATCACGTGGTCAGGAGAAAGTGTTAGCGACGTCGCTACAACATAACTATAGTCATTACACACTTAAACACTCGAATAAAATGTGTGAGTGTCACAAGAATGTCTTGTCATCATACCCTATACTTCCTTGAATCCTTGATAATATTTACATTATTTCAGTAGAATAAGTAGTAATTCCGACTCTAAATAGAATGGTTTTAAGTTAATGCCTTCCAATTGGTATCGCTGCTTAAATTTTTTTCCGCGTAATGCCAATAACTGCTCCAAATATACAAGCTATATGATTGGCCAAAAAAACAGTCATTCTTGTTCTAACTGCTTTAAGCTTCGCATTATTTACGAATAAAACCGGAATTGTGTCATTACGAACAATGTACTCGGTGTGCCTTTAAAATATGTGCTCTGACAATAGAAACAACAAATTAAATATTGTAATATCTCCCCTCCCTATTCCTCCGCCAATTTTGTATAGTTCAAAATGTGAAGAGAGAACATTATAACGAGAAACGGTGGAACATGTTTGTATACCTACCCTCTTACCGTTGAGTATGTATTGTAGGGTAGAGAGCAATCGACTGTTTGTCTACCGCTTCGTACAGTCAACATACGCTGGTCAGCTAGTAGCAGAATGTAAACGCATGCATGCATCACCGTCCGCACTATCAGGCGCTGTCATCGTCCACGCACTTGCGTTCAGCTACTAACCGACTAGATTATGTTGACCGTTAGGAAGAAGCCGACACAAATCACAGCTGTTAGGTATCTACCCTACAATAGACACACAACGCTCGAACTACGAGTGTGTAATGTAGAATGATTACACACACTGAAATAAGTCAGTACTAACAACTCGATCATAACCTAATTTGAAGTGTTCGTAATCCTGTACTTCAAACTTACTGGGTACATTAAATACCAGCGCAGTTTTATCAGGGGGAGGAAGGATTGCTACCTTCGGAAATATTTCACACTTTTCGAGAAATATTGAAGTAGAGCGTTCGATAGTTCTCGGCAGCTTAGGAAAGATGGCGAATGAGTTACGGGCTGACAACAGGCAAGTGTTTGACACAATTAACGAACAGCGAAGGAATTTAAGATGAGTGGTCGTATCTATAAAATGACATTCAATGTAAAAATTTATAATGATTTGGGGCTATAAATATTATCAAAAACTACGAATGTTCTAAAAAACAAAAGGTTTCAAAATTTATAACTTTTGAATCAAGTTAGACAATTTGAGATATTGTGAAATTGTGAAATAATTATATTAAAACAATAAGTTTTTTCTTGAGAGAATTTAACGTAGATCTTGATAATGTATCTTGTAATGGCAGACAGGGCTTATGCCTGAAATTTATTGGCAGGGCATGTTATGTAGCTGTCGTAATCATTTGATGGGGGGGGGGGGGGAGGGCAGGTCGATGAGGGATCACAAGTCTTAATGAGGAACAGTGTTTAATTGGTAGAGTAAATAATAAGGAACTCTTTTATTGATTCGTAAAGTAAATTACGTGAAATTTCGAGTTTCGAGACAAGTTGGAATACTCATCTTTATAAGAGTTGGTAATCAAGTCATGAATATAGATTGAAATAACGTTTTAGTTTGTAGAGATTAAAGAATTAAATCAACGAATGTTACGAGCAGACGAAAATATTTCATTTTTTGAGGTGTTGGAAAATAAAAAAATTAAGCTGTGTAGATTGTCGACAAAAATGCGGGTTTGATTGTAACGGTTGCCGCCGGGCGGTGTGGCGGGGCTTTCGGGGGGTTGGGGGGGTTAAGGGCCGTGGAGGGGAGGAGGGGAGGGGGTGGGGAGAAAAACCAATAGAACATGGAGCAACAGTAAACTCTCGTGCGTATTTTCCATGTGGAAATCACACCAATATGAGCTATTGTTATGGTTCTCTATGTACATACAAATCTGTACATGTATCATACTTTTGAGATAAGCCCCCCTGAGATTGTCTTAGTTATATATATATTTTTTTTAAATCGTTATACGGGCCCTACTGAGTTTGATTTTGTAATTTTGGGTTGAATACTGAAATCTATATATAATTACTGAGTTGGCGATGACAATAACTGTAGCCTATCGGCAATCGTTAATAGTTTAGGGAGAAAATGGGGGTTCTGGCAGCTTCGGCCCATTTGGCTGTTACGTCGAATGGTAAATATATGATAATAAGATGCGTGATTATTATGATTGCTGGTTCCTCAGGGCATACGGTTGTATAAACGTTTGGTTAAATTATCTCAAATATTCATATTTTAAATAAATAATTGATTATAAACAGTAGACATTTAAAGTTCCCCTTTTCGTAGGGCGCCCCCCTTCCGGTGTCGGTGAGCGGTAAGCGGCGCTTTGAGTCAAGTGCGTTGTGCCGTTAGGAATCTTTGATGTTTTAGGTCCTTGGTTCGATGCGTGGTTCGACCTTGTCGTGGGGTTGGGGTTCGACTCCTCGACTTTATATAACCTCATAGAGAAAAAGTCCTTGGTTTGAGATTCTGAGCGCAGTAATGAAGCAAGAGTAATTTCCTTGAGATAAACATTGTAATGCAAATGCTATCAAATCTCAGCTCGCTGCATTAACCACTATTTCCTTCCCCTGCTAGACTGCAAACAAGAAAATGGAAGGATTTTCCAGGAGATAATCATCATTTCCTTTCAATTCGATAACAACATGCGCAAGGTATATTGGAGGCACTAACCACTAGTTTTATCTGCGGGGAAGTGTAACTATTTTTCACTCGCAGTTGCAATTGTGGTTGAACATATTGCATTCAGGTTCCTGTTTAAAGAAACTCACAGCCATGTGCATGGTTTAAGACCTCAAGTAATTTAACGTGGAGAACAAATAACATAGACCTCCTCCCTGAGCATTGCAATCAAAGTATAGACTACGTACTAAAACAGATCGGAATCTCAAACCAAGGACATTTTCTCAATAAAGTTATACAAAGTCGAGGAGTCGAACCCCGCTTCAGTGTCAAACCCCAACCCCACGACAAGGTCGAACCACGCATCGAACCAAGGACCTAAAACATCAAAGACTCCCAACAGCACAACGCACTTTTCATCCAGGAACAATGGCTTCATTTAGAGGGAGTATCTACCTACATAGGTGTTGTGCAGAAGGTCACGTGACAATTGACGGCTTAATATCGGGAACTTTATGGCGTGTTTGAATAATTGATCAGGTAATACACTTGTTGGCAAGTTCGTACTTGACCCGGTAGGAGGACGGAGTGACGTGTTTACATCGTCAGGAGTTGGAAGTGGAGAGTCGGAAACACAGAGAGGATGTATCGATGGGGAAGAGACAAGAGTGTGGGAGAGTTGAAAGACATGGAGACATATGTCGCCAATCTCCCTGACTTACCGATTATGATAACGGAAGTAGCTTTCTTTAAGTTAATGGGGTGTGAGTGACTATTGGTAGAGAACTGCAAATATCCGCGGACGCGGGTAACCTGCAAGACATATGCAGGTTGTGGGTAAAATATGTTTTAAACTGCGGTTGCGGGTCGAGTGCGGGTTTCTCACTTTGCAGGTGTGAATTGATAAAAATCGGTATTTGTCACAATTTCAAAAAATTTCAATTTAATTAATATTGATTGGTTTCTTGAGAAAAATTATGATCATGAAATATATTAAGAATGTTATTATTTGACGACAAGCATACAAACTGTTATTAATTAATTTATTATAAATAAATTATAAACAATGGTTTTATGCAACGTAAATATCACAACCGCGCATCTTTTTTGTTATGCCAACATGGCCGCTGTGACGTCACGATCGAAACCTCCTAGCGGGAAGTGCTTGACTTAAGCCCGATTAAATCAATTACTTATACCGGAATTGATCCAAGTAAAGCTAGGTTGACCAGATGGTTAAGACGTCACCAATTTATAAGAGAAGGAGGTACTTTACTTTCAAGTAGATGTTTCTCTCTGTTTGTTTGTTTAATGACAACGAAAGCGCCCAAGGACGCCGCAGTATAGTGAGTGTGTCCAAGAGGACTCTAATTTGCATTTGACAGTGCGGCTGCTTTCGTGTATTTATAACCAACCGGTAGGCCGCGGGCGGTCGAGTGACCAGCGTTTCCTGTATTCCAGGTTTGAATCCTGGCTTGGGTATTGAATGACGTCACTGTGGCTATTATTATCTTCACCTCTACTAATCGTCACGATCATCGTCACTATAATATGAGACACATCCCTCGCTTTCCAACTTGATTGAAATTTAAGAAGAACTTACTGTGTCGTTTAAATTGTGCCATGCAATTTTGTCTGCTTGCTCAAAAATATAAAAGTTTGCCCAATTGACAAAGTACAGTTAACTAGACAAAGTAACGTAATCTGAGTTAATGATCATTTTTTTATGATGAAATATTCCATATTCCATTTCTATATTTTTAATTTAACTAATTCAATCCCTATGTGTACCACCAGATGGAAAAATATATTGTGTGTCAAAAAGCACTTCAATAAACAGAATTAAAACATGAACACTTTATTTATTTCAGTGGCATTGTAACGCATGCCGGGTTTGCTAGTTTTTAATATTTTGTAATCATGAAATTATTAATTAATTAATGTATAAATATGATTGACCGCTTTATCTTGATATTCTGAATGTGATTAGGTCTTTGGTGTGGTAGTGTATGTAAAATGGTAACTAATCCTTTTGATCGCGTCTTTAAATTCTAAGTGTTATCACATCAATATTTTGCCTACCCATTTAACACAAATAACGAAAACACAATATAAATTGTTACATCTCCATGTTATGCATAAGGAGGTGTAATACTTTGCTCTAACAACGATCACTGACGCTATAGAGATCAAGTACTTGTTTCTGTACATGCAGTTCGCATACAGGACAGAGTGTGATTCATACGGCGAATGTATTGGGTACCGTAAATAAAATACGCAATTCAAGTGTTTCTGAAAACAAAATCGGGGCTAGAATGTGAAAAGGTTGCGAAAGGTTGGAATGAAACACCAAAGGGGATTCATCGGTGGTTTGTGACCCTGGAGGGAGAGAAGGGTAGTAAGATAGTTCGAGAAATCACCACCGAAACACAACAGTTCCGATGCAAATATGTAGGCGTTGTGGCTTCGCTATGTGGCCCTATACACTTCTCTCTAGTCAAAATATGGTAAATCTACGCCCCAAACCGCGGTAACCCCAATAAGCCGACTTGGGAATCGGGACCTTTCTTCATCGACTTCTGCGTGTATTTCAAATGCGTTCGCATTCGCTGCTTCTGGCGAGAAATAAAGCTTTAACGGCCATGTTTTATTTATTTTATATTGAATATAAATAACTGTGTATATTACAATATATAGGTGCGCAACAAATGATTATAGCTTAGTCAGAAAACTGTTTATTTTTGGGATAGTGAGAACAGTAATGTTGTTGCATATAGGAATAATATACAATTTTGTCTGAACATTATTTTCCAAAATACAATCGTAATGTGCATTGCCTTTTATTTTTCGTAGGTACTTGACTTGTAAAAATGTTCAGATATTCACAGAAGAATGAAAATAAATAAGAATGTTATTGATACTTGATGGCCAAACTTGATGGCTTACTTGATTAATTTAATACTTTATGGCCAAACGTTCGACCGAAGTCCAGGAATCTAATTAATAAGACAATGATAATAATTATTATCATTTTTATCTGTGAAGGTTTGTAACCTGATTTAGCAGATAATCCCTTTGTCGGTTCTTCGTCCCATATAGTTAAGTCTGACGTACATCGCTTCCTCATCTCCCACTCAAGACGCTGGGCAAAGCCCGGCTGCAGTGTCAACATTATCATTACCGTAGTAGAAGGACTATTTGTTTAGCCGGGTAACCCACGCAAAGACATGATGATGTCACTTACAATACACTCAGAACATCAAACATTCGACGCACAACGAATCAGGGAAACAAAACATGCATTTCCAGTCATATATACCACGGGCTGGATTGACAAGAGGTCCTAAGTTTTTTTTGGTCTTAACTCTTAAGACCGGCCTAACTTTGCACCGCTTGTAAAACCAGACTCAGATCACATTGAGAAATCACTAATTCCTGGTGAGAACAAGGACACAATGAACTTTCCAATAATATGTTTTAAAATCTGTTCTCAAATATTTTCCTGGATTCACAAGAGATTCAAAGTTAGGCTGGTTTTAAAGATAATACCAAAAAAAGACTTAGGACCTCTTGTGAATCCGGGCCCAGGTGTTTGGGTTATATTTATGAAAAATGATAATTTGCTCAGTTTGCGAATGTCTGCGCCATCGATAGAATTGGTGCCCTGTGATTCTGCTGATCTTAACGGAGTAACAAATGAGATATCCTCCACTTTCCTCCCAATACACTCTTTAAATCTAGTTCCTCAACTTGCCCATTTGCTCGGTATTCAACACCCGTTTGGGCCCGGGATTGAGTTATAGTCCGGGGTGGCTCGGCCTAACGGCGATGCGCGTCGCAAAACAAGCACAGAAACGCTTTTCTATTTTACTAACATCTGGAGAACGCAGCAAGATATTGAACTAGTGATTCCTAAAGGCTAAACAATCAACTTAAACATTTGCGAATATTGTAATTATTATTTTTATTACTGTAATTAAGTTCAATAATGTATTAATTATTAATTATTGAAACGAGAATCGTAACAATCACAATATTAGATAGTTTTTAAGTTCATTGAATTCTGAGAATTCTGAATTCTGGGTAGGAATAATTTTTTCTCAAGGTATATCGATTGTAAACCGTTGACTTTACGAGCTATGCACACTTTACCCTTATAGGAGGCGACAAAGAGCGACGTAACATGAACTCGCGAATAAGTACGTCGTTAAACAAGAAATTATTTACAATCCAAAACTGAATGTAACTAGGTAGTAAGAATAATGACGGAGAGTGGCAACAAAATCTGTCTGTTTCAAAAAGAAGACCATTTTAGCATTAAGATGCTTTTTGTTTTAGCAGTAGACCTATAACTATAGCAATAGCTTTATGAGGTGTGAAGAAATATCGTTTAAGGTACACGTGTGCCTTGTTGTTTTTGTTGTTGCTTTTGCTCTGTATACCCAGAACAAGTGTTGAAGAATGATTTCAATGTCTTTGTAGTTTGAATACAACGTACTTTGTGTTTCTGCTTTATGGCATTGTTCCTTACTTTGCGACAAAACGTAAACAAGCACATTTTATGCGGTCGCATGGAGTTGTGATTATGATGGGTATTTAATGTACAGAAGGTCATAAAGGTTATCCCTAGTGTCGTGTTCAAACGTCATGGTTGCTGCCATACATACTAAATACTTTATACAGCTGAGAAGTGGCTGAAAGATGTATTGACCACTCAAAATAGACTAGACGCATTCTGGATGTAAGAAAATAAACTGAGGGGTAGGAGTTTAGCTGACATTATTGTCCATTGTTGTTCTATTGTTAAACCATCAATGGAGCTAAAAGGAGGTTGCTTAGCAGCGCTATCTATTCTGTTAGTTTGAGTTCACAAGAATGCTACTCGAAATCGAAAATCTGAGTCAAGAGCGAATATTATAGTCAGTAGGGCAGGTCTATTAGTTATTTTGATTCTTAAATCCCTATAATTGGTAACGCAAATTACATACTTATGACAACCATACTGGTCTATCAATGTCATTAGCACTTTAGCATTTAGTCTTAATAGAGCTTACCAAACATCAGTTTGCTGTTAATTCAGATTTTCGATTTAGAGGTGCATATTCGAAATATAATTACAAATTCAACTTTTGTGCGGTTTTTAACGTGAAACTACCCTTTCCGCCAACAATATCTTATAGCCACGGATTGTCTTTAAATTTCCTCTTTTACATGTAAATTCAGGGACTTTTGGCCATGGCGTATTTACACTTATTTTGTACTCTCAACTCAAGGCACCTCTTTGCTTTTTATTTATGCGCGCGCCTGTACTTAATGAACTTAACGAAACGTTCAACTTCAAAAGGTCTACTCAGACTTTCGCTGTCCGCGCGTACGTTAATTTGTACTGATTCCGATCCTGTGCAAACAGCAATATTATAAGATGGTTCTTCTTAACTTTGAAAGTATACACTGAGTTGATGGCGGTAATTTGATTATAGTTCTTTGAATCGTTTTAGTTAAGCGGAACTGTGGTGTGTTATTCTGAACCCTGTTCAACTGTTTCATACTTTAGTTGTTTTTCACTTAAAACAGCTGAAAAGTCGATCAAGCGGGTCAAGCCACAAAACCTTTGAACCTTTAAACGTCACATTCTCTCTCTCTCTCTCTTATTAGAGAATGCCTAACAGGCATTAATCCCGCCATAAATAAAGACGCTAATCAATCAATCAATCAATCAATCAATCAATCTTTCTATATACATATATATATATCTATTTCTCTCTCTCTTCTTTCTCTGTTCGTATTAAAAAAAATTAAATGCAATATTTCAAAAACACAAAAATTGTATAAAAAAAATATTAAAATAAAAAACTTTCCAAAATTTAAATCAGAAGAAAAAAAATATGTAAAATAATATTTGATAGTAAAAATAATTTGGTAGTATATTGTTTATTGATTAATAGTAATAATAAGATAGTAGTGTAAGTGTATGTATGTATGACAATAATAGCTGGTGAAGCTAAATAAACACAATCTTATCTATCTTATCTTATCTTAAATACTACATTTAATTTTTTTTTAAAAAAAGCAGTGAAGTCCTATTAATATTAAATGTTAATCAATAATACGTGATGCGTGTTTAACGGGTTTTAAACTCGAGTAATAAAAAGTCATTTTCAAACCGTAAATTCAAACTGATTTTGGTAAAGACTACTGTTTTTACTTGAGCCGAATATCAAAAAAAAAAAAACTTAAAAACAAGTTGTGTGAAAAAACTACGTCATCTGTTGATGACATCTTGTGGGTTGGTACAAGTTAGGTGAAGTTGTTTGTAGATAAACTGTCATAATGATTGTTAAACTACGGAACGAACAATTAATATTATTTCACGACAGTCTACTTGTAAGTTCTTGTCATCTAGGTTGTTTCTGGTTTTACCAAAATCCAGTTAAGATAAATTGTTTTTCTTTTCCACGACGCCTTCTATTAGTATCTGTGGTTTGTATGTCGAGACGCAACCTTTGCCACAATTACCAAACTTTGTATTAACCGAGTTGCGGCTGTTCTTCATTAGGCCGATTATTCTAGATAAACGAATTTCCGTTCACCAGAGCGTGGTTCGACTTGAAAGACAGAACAGAACAGAAGAGAACAGAAAGCGGCGTAGGTTCGAGATAAAGCAGGTTCGAAACATCGTCAAGACGTGGTACATAAACGAGGCGGTGACATTTTACTACCTACGTTCTACCCGCGCAATATGTTATTCTTATAATAATCTAGACGACTCACGTTCAGGACGTAAACTGGAAGGATATTAATTATGTTGGTACACGCTCGCTTTAAGGGAGACCTGTAAACATGGATAGCGCGCGTTGCATTCTGGGAGATCGAAGGGATTTAACTCTATATCGCACATGACGGCTGACGCACGTGAGGTGTGGGTGATCCATGGGCGCCCGCACGTGCGAGGGTGATGGAGGGAGGGGGGCGAGGGGTGTTCTAGCTTGCCCCCCTGGCAGAGACTAAGTGACTAATCATATGTTGCTTTTCATTTTTAAAATTTTCTTTTTCAAGTCTTGAGAGAATAATTAAGAAATAATGTAATAATTTAATTTAACTGGTGCTTGCCCCCCTGGCAGTGACTATAAGTGACTATATGTTGCTTTTATTTTAAAAAATTGTCTTTTTTAAATCTTAAGAGGATAATTAAGAGATAATGTAATAATTTAATTTAACTGGTGCTAGGACTAGGTTCAATAGTTCGAGATGCAGCAGTAGGCCTACATCCTCTCTCGTAACAACTAGACATATTTAAAAACTACACAATCGATGTCTTTTTATGCATCTACAGCAATTGGTTTTCTATTCTTTGTTTACTTTGTCGGTTTTTTGGTTTATTTGTGTTGCTATCTTTTGCTTGAAGATGATCAGCGAGATATGGACGAAACGCCGGTGTTTAAAAAATAAATAATTAAATACGTGGGTTAAACACTATCCACATGGGGGATTATATGGGGTTTTAAGATTAATCCAGCTTTAAGGATAAGATAACGTATGGAGATATAGCAATTGTAACAAAAGTTTGCCCCGACTGTCCGGCTCTACATACGTCGGTGCTCTGGAACAAACCTCTATTAAATTGCTGTTTGTGTTTGTTCTTTAGAAATGTTTACATAATATGATCGATCGAACACGTGACTTCATACCCACAAAAATTTAAATACAACACAAAACGATTTGCAGGTATGGCCTCGTATGCTCATAGACATAACTCTATGCGTATGCTAGCACTGAGTCATCTCTATCGGCCTATCTCAAGTTTGAAAGTGTATTGAATATCACTACACACATGGTAGCGTAAAAAAATATGAGTTCAGCTAACAGACTGTGTGAACTGTTAAATATTTGTTTTACTTTATGACAAAATGACAGTTTTTATTCAGTAAATGTTACTATACGTTACTACAATAAACATGGATATAAAACTGTCATTCTGATCTGTACAACCTTGAAGATGTGCGCAGTAAGACAAAATATGCATAACAGTCAATCCACTTGTTCGCAAAACCCCCTGATTCTTTCGCAATATACACATTCGCACTTCTCTCGCTCGACTTACTTTAGTTACTTTATTGGTATTAAGGCCAGTGTAGGGCACAATGCCCTCTTTAGCCTGATGAGTGACGATTGGTGAATGATAATGAGGAAGGGAGAAGGGTACCGGCACGTAGCCTACTCCTGTCGAAAAGTACCAAAGGGACCATCAGCCTTACGTCCCATCCGAAAGGACGGTGTAACTTTGACCAGTCGTATAGGTTCCTCCACTAACCTGGACTGCCGAGCAGTTGACGAGAAGAACGAAGCTGTTACACAAGGTTTTGAACCCTCCAATCTCTTCTAACCAACGGGAACAATATAGAATGCGTCTTGTAGGGGTAAATTCCAACAAATAACGCTGATTTGTCAACTGAATACGGTAGGACGGTTGTACAACGATTATTCGATGATGTACCATAAACCCCGTCAAAACTTGTCTCTATACATCAGTGGTTCCCAATCTTTTATACTTTGCTGCCATTTCCATAACTTACTGCAGGACATGCTGCTCATGAAAGTGCAAGATAAGTGTGGCAGTGTATTTGAAGGGGGGGGGGGGGGGGGTGGGGGTTGGAATAATATCGTGTATATTTGGCATAGATGGATGGTTGAGAGCAGTAGTGTTATCCTAAATTAAATATTGTTTGGGCTCAAGAGAAATGAAAAAGTGCCCTACAGATTTTTTGCTGAGGGGGTTTCGTGTTCTAGATATGTTGACAATTTTATTATTGAAATACTTCAATAAAACTGGCAACGGTGTATCCGAACACTGGCTATAACTATGCGCAAACCTTCTTGACAGCAAATTAAAGGCTATAGTATAAAAGACACAGTAAGTTTACAGGGTGCATAAGTAAATTTTACAGTGGACGACGGGTCTCCTGTTGAATATTTTCGTGCTTATATCTATTTGCGTAAATTAATGGAATAATCCCCACAGTGTAGTTATATCCACATATTAAGTAATTTTATTTTGTTTTCATATTCATCTGCATAATGAAAAACAGTTCACTGAATTGTTTTGTGTAAATGGTACGTTTCTTTTTGGCATATATATTTTTATGGCAGTGATAATACAAAACTTAATCACCGGTATATGAATCAATTTTCCAATATACTGAACGGATTTATATCGATCCCCTTTACCCTCAATGTCACATTAGCAATTCTACAGGCCACGCAGACCCGCGGCGTCTTTCTGTCGTCGTTGCAGTTGTTGTTTTTGTTGTTGTTGTGCTGCTCTACTGAACGGAATGCGCTTCGTATGATTGTTCAACTGTGAGTATTGGTCAATTGATTAGTGATTACACAAACAGGTTCGGTTGTCGTATCAATCACAAAATTACATAGCACAACATGGGTAAACTAAACAAATACTGTTTCTAGTAATAACAATATTATAGCGGTAGCGAGCGCATCATACGTGCTTTGTGTCTGTCCGTACGCCGCTTACTTAAAACACCTCGGTCTCCAACACATTCTACGTGGAATAAGAGGATCTGAAACCAGTATGAACCAAATTTGGCTATTTGGCAAATTGCACGATTGTGCCTATCCATATAAGAAATATTTTTGTTTAATGTATTTCCGAAAAAATCTCAAATCTCCAAGCCTCCGACAAAGGTTGACATTTTCGCAAACATACTTCAATACTTATATCACTATTTTTACCCAGTGTGAAAAGATTACAGTAGTTATAAAACTTCACTAACTCTGTTACTATTTCTACCACGTTTCTAACTGATTCCACTACCCAAAGTCAGACAAAAATAAAGTGAAACCGAAGTTGAAGCTAGAATTGACTGAATATACAATAGCACTGAAATAGACGGGTGATAAGTATGAACAGTCAGCATAAGTGAACACCATCATGTCAAACATGGCAAAGACACGATCAACATCTGTCAGCATAATATTTTGTTGTGAGTTGACTCTAAATCGCTTTCAATGTGAGTATTCCCCACGAGAGAAAGAACTTGCGAGAAAGGTGTTATACTTTCCTCAAGTTGACCTTGGATCATGGTTGCATGACTTCTCCACCCGAAGCGATTTCTGTATTTCAAATCCGGAAATTAAAGTTATTTGTTGTATTTGTTGCCAGCGACGGTTTTTCAACACAAGAATGTCACACCAAGATGTCAATATATAAACATATAATATATTATATGGTTCGACCTCTTCATTATTTTGACTAAAGCTGTGACTAAAGTATAGAAGGTAAGGTATACTATACTGTCACTCAATGCAACGGTTTAGCCGCGGTCGCTTAGCCGGTTCCCATACGAACACCGAAGTAAAGCAACCTCGGGCTAGGTCAGGAGGGTGGGTGGGTGACCACTCTCCTCCGAAACACTAGTTACCGTTGGTTAGAGCAGATTGGAGGTTCGAAAGTTTGTGTAACAGCTTCGTTCTTCTCGGCAGTCCATGTTAGTGGAGGAACCTATATGACTGCAGGTGAAAGTTACACTGTCCTTTCGGAAGGGACGTAAAGCCGATGGTCCCCTTGGTACTTTTCGACAGGAGTAGGCTACGTGCCGGTACCAGACTTCCCCTCCTCCCTTCCTCATTATCATTCACCAATCATCACTCATCAGGCTAAAGAGAGCATTGTGCCCTACACTGGTGTTAATTTCATTAAGTAAAGGAAGAGTATGTCAAGTTAATCCCGTGTATTGAAACAGATTAAAATAAATACATACATTTGTATTTATAATCGACCCACTCAGTTACAAGAACTGATTTTTAGTGAGAGACATTTATACCATTTAGTGTGCTTCGTTGTTATGGCGGCTCTGAAGTCACCGTTTACATATCCAGAATATGTCAAATCAGACACACACACGCTTTTAATTTAAACTAAATAATCATGCACTAATACTTAAAATAAAAGGTTTAACTTTCTAATTAATAGTAAATCTGAGGAAAACCTTTTGTGTGCTTAATGCAATTTTTATAATAAAATAAATCGAACGTAAAATATCCCTAAATGTGCACCAAACTGCCGATTCCAGCTCTGCTTGTCGTAAGAGTTAACAAGGGAGACGAAGCCGTTTCACTGCGTTGAATAGGTCGTTAAACAATAATTGATCGTTAAATCTGGACGAAGGGTTTTTAATGGGAGCTAAAAGCGAAATTTCAATATTTTAGAATGTCGACTAGGAGTCAACCTATCAAATCACAAATTTTATTTTTATTTTTCAGTTTTATTATTTGTGTTCTTTATTTTTCGATCGTGTTCGTGTAAGAAATAAGTAATAAGTGGCGCACGGTTATGTAGAGATCAGTAATAGCTTCAAGTTATTGTAGACAAAGTTTATTTACGTTCTTTTAACGCTAACTATATCCATAAACACTCTTGTGAGAATGTTTAAACAAAGCGCATGGTAAAACAAAAGTAACTGTAATATGTTTACAGCTTCAGCAAAAGTTAACGACGAGTGTTTCTATAGTTATGTTAAACCTACTGCGTAAGACTTGTTTTCAACATTGTATTTGCGAGATACATGGCAGATAAAGGTGGCTCAGCGAGACTCTTAGGGCTCCCGCGCACTACGCGGCCAGGCCGCGCGACCATGGCCGCGCGGCCAAAAACCATCGCGACTTTGCTCCGCGACTTGGTCGCGCGACCACAAATATGTAGTTCAAATTTGTTTGATCTCAGTTAGGTAGTTAGGTTAGTTAGGTAGTAGTCGGTGCGTATCGCGCAGGATCTCGTTGGCCGCGCGCGACCAGCCGGCCGCGCTTGCGACCAGCGGCCAAGTGCGCGTTGTCACATTGACTGCAATGGTTCTCGTTGGCCGCGCGGCCATGGTCGCGCGGCCTGGCCGCGTAGTGCGTTTGAGCCCTTATTCGGGCGGTTCGATTCCGGCCACCGGCAGTTCTGAGTTAAAGTTTTTCCGAGGTTTTCCTCAGTCGTAAAGGTGAATGCTGGGACTGAGTTATACTATCAGTTCTCGGACATTCCTTCCTGACTATCCAAATATACGTTGTTAGTCACCTGAAGAGGGGCACATTAGGTAAACTGGCGTGCACCCTATAACAGGGATTCCTACAGAATATTATTATTATCATGATTCGAGGCAGGAGACGTCGTTAAAATTGAGTGTATTGACATTCTTTTTGTAGTAGCAATATTGTGTTCAAATGTTTGAAATAGAATTGAATAGAATAGAAGAGTGCAGGACAATGTATGCGAAATATGTACCCGAGGGTATGGAAAGAATTTAGAGCGTCTGACATGATGACATGTAGGCAGAGGTATTTATATATCTTGCATATTTTAAATAAATATAATAAATACATTTTAATAAATTTAAGAAATGGAAATACAAAATATTGAGATACAATAAAGAACCAAAATAAGCTGTACAAGTCGTAGTTATTTAAACCACGAACTGATTGGTGCAAAGTAACTTTGACTGTCGACTCTTACTGACTTAAGTACACACTCAATAAAAAACACTCAACACTCAAAAAGTAACACTCAATAGGGTGTATAGCACTAGCATATACATTACGTGTGAAAAATGTAAGAATTATAATGCATCAAAACAAGTTTTTAAATTCACGGATTCACTATTTGAAAAAGACTTTCTTCATAAATTTATGGGAACTTTTTTTAAACGTCTGATTGTAAATTTATTCTTTTGTATATTAGCACTTCGTTGCGTTCATTTTAAATTGTAATTCTCTTCTATTTAGAAACGATAGAACGTGACCAATTTGCAGACCGATTAGTGCAAATGATCAGATATAGCCTTTGTGTATAAGAATTAACGGGGGTGGGTAGTATAGTCACACGATAAAATCAGCGGCAAATTAACGTATTTAGTCAGGACGCTACACACGTTATTGAAAAAGTAGTTACTAACGTTAATTAAAATTAAACACTGGATAATAATTGATTATTGTAAAATATTTATTAAATTTATTATTTGTTATAATATTATTTTCCCCTTTCGTAAATCAGTTTTACAAGTGAAAAGGTTAGACATTAAATAAATACAATAAAAGAAAACAAATCAAATAAATAAAAGTTTCAAATATTTAAGTCCTCACGGTTGATATTTTAGAAGACAAATACAAAAAATATAATTCATTGGTTTAAAAAATGACAACCGTAATGATTGAAACTTTTTGTTGGAAATTTTGAAAATGGATGCAAATTTTGTTAATCTAAGTAGTTTAAATAGTACTTAAGAAAATAAATTTAAGTTAGTGACCACTTTTTGAATATTATGCAGCGTTTATTTAAAAAAATTATGTACAGAATAAGAATGAAAAATATAAAACAAATAAAAAAGTATAGACGATGTTGGGTCCTACCTCATTCACATTGAAGTGCAGTGCGTCGTACGCCTCGGCCTTGGACAGTAAGTTCCTCATACGCAGCGGCTTCCTATGCGAGGGTGCAGCTACGGGCGCACCGCACGATGCGAGCGTCTTGTCTAACATTTCGCCGCCCGCCATGCGGAGAGGGACCGGTGACTGTGGGACTGTGAGGACCTGTGGAGGATGCTGCGACGGCCGAGCGTGAGGCGCCTCCCCCTCCCCTCCCGCCCCTCAAGCGCCCCCCCCCCCCCCCCCACTACAGGTGAGCTGCGCCGCGGACACATGGTGGTGACTGTTGCTTTGCGTATCATGCTATAGTCATCGTGCAACATCTTCGGTAATGCTTCCGTCACGGGTGGGTGAGCGGCAGCCAACCAGCGACCGTGGCTAATTCAGATACCAGCGGCTTGATTCTCTATGGTCAACGATAAGGTGATCACCGGTTTTGGTCGTTATGAGAAGGCTGTGACCCAATCACAGCCATCCATTCGCCTTCCGTAACGACAGTAACCGCTGATAAATTTACCGCAGATTTAGAGAATCGGGCTCCTGCTCGGGTTGGCCGAGACCGTAAACACGTCATTGATTGATGACGAAAGCATACCGAAGTTATTGTAAGACGACTTTAGTAGAGATATGATGAAAGAAAACCCATGCCTTATGTATGCGGGATTCGAACCCAAGACCCTAGCTACGCTTAGGACCTACGACCCAACCGCGTAGTAGTAAGTTTTGTAAGGATACCTGCGCCCTGATTCTGAATGGGTGACGATACATTTATCACCTGTTTCAGTTGTTAGAAGAAGACGATTAGCCAATCACCGCCTTGCATTTGCCTTCAGTAACGACCAAAACCGCTGATAAACTTATCGTCGCCCATACAGAATTGCCCTGCTGCATTATAGCCCTATCCATGAGTCTATTATTGTATATAGTAACGCTATTCGAGACGAAGAGGAGTGATAGATCATAATGAAAGAAAACCCATGCCTTATGTATGCGAGATTTGAACCCAGGACCCTAGCTACGCTCAGGACATACGACCCAACCGCGTTGTAGTAAGTTTTGTAAGGATACCTGCATTATAGCCCTATCCGTGAGTCTATTATCGTAGTAACGCTATTCGAGACGACGAGGAGTGATGGATGAAGATCAAGGACAATTACAAAAACATGTCTTATGCGGGATTCGAACCCAGGACCCTAGCAGCCATACGCTCAGGATCTCAAACACGTAATAGTAATATGTTTTCATAGGAATGCCTATTAGGTTGGACACCCAGGTCAAGTGACTAACTATGTATGTTAGGGTGTTTAGATAGTTGAGAAGGAGGGATGCTATAATAGTGAAATCGACCCCAGCATTCGCCTTGTGACTGTGGAAAACCTCGGAAAAACCTTCAGTCAGGATTGTCGGATCGACCTGGGGACCCTCCGAGTTAGAGTATCTCGTCTTACCGCTGAGCCACCTCTATCGGTAACTCTACTATTGTAATAATGCTATTCGAGACGATAAGGGGTGATAGATCAAGATGAATGACAGAAAAACATGTCTAATGCGGGATTCGAACCCAGGATCCTAGGACACAGCCATATGCAATTATAATCTACGCCAAAACCGCGCGTAATAATAAGTTTTCGTAGGGTAGGAATTCCGTTTTTATAGGTTACACACCAGCTTTACCCGAGGTCAGGTGATTATATCTAGTTGTATTAGGGCGTTTGACAGTTGCGAAGGAATATCCGAGGGCTGTTGCCAGCATTCGCTTTGTGACTTAGAAAAGCCGCGGGAAAAATATCTTATGTCAGGATTTCCCTTGGTCATGCAGTAATGCTGAATAATTTTCATTTATATAGGTAAGCCATATGATTAGAAAATGAATCGTATTATCAGGATGTTTCCACAATCCACAGCAAATTTACTTGTTAAGCCACATACCATATTGCCTAGTTTATGTCACTTCATCGTATTTCAGTACTGTGACACTGACACACATCTGTAAGCAGTCAGAATACACTGGCCTATACAATATTGACTGTAGATAATCAATGCGACAAACCTTTAGTCTAAAAGCAATTCATTATTGACACTGTATGCTAATTATAGAACACATTTGAGAGCCACAGCCGAGGAATTGTTGCCTGCATGTGTAACAACAATAGTAGGCTACAGTTCATAAATTTGTTGCATCAATTTTTGGTACTTCAACAAACATTGATAGCGGTTTTGAAATATAACTGAATCTCTGGCTATAAATAATAATTATCAAGACAAACTCAAAATACATTATTTCCGTCGTCTTTTTTTTCTAAACAAATAAGTTACAAGTTTCAAAATCGCCACTGGATATCAAGCCACCATTAAAACACTAATTGTCACCCACAGTTTGAGTTTGGTGCTCAAAGTATCAAAATATACTTTTTCACAGAACAAAAAACAAAATATTTTATTCCAACGTATATAATTAAAATGTTAAAAACCCATATTCCAAACAAATTACATTGCAACGCGTTAACCAGTTCATTTGCTAATTAAAACGTAAATATTTTGAACGAAACTATAAAGAAGCGCAATCTGGTTGCCAAATATGCGATTTGAATGTCCAATTTCGATACAATCGAAGACCGATAAGAAGAAATAAGACCGAACTTGTCAATGCGATACAGTCAAAGAATGGAAAGCGGCGCTGGTTGGCGCATGTGCTCGGATCAATGGGACGTAAGGAAACTGTATCACAACTTACTAGTCGAGCGGTTTACATACGATTTGTGGCTGGCTGAGGAGTGCCACGAGAGAAGGTTATACGGTGGAGAGGGGAGGGGGGAGGGTTATGGGGGGGGTGTTATAGGGAGAGCAATAAGCATTTACAATGTGAGGGATGCAATCACGAGAAAAGAGTGGGGGTGGGAAAATAAATGTGATTTATGAAGAGAGCTGAGGGGTTTTGGGAATTTGACAACAAATAAAACAAAACGTGCATAGTATTCTGTTATTATCATGAATAGATTTGATAGCATATTATACTTTCATAACTAGAGAACATTAATTTCATATAATCCCATCAGGGTACAGATTATATAATAGTGTGTTCGTAGCTATGTCGGCTTTTTGTTTTTATACTTTATAAAACGATAAAATAAAATAAATAAATGTACATTTAGAGTCTACCCACTCAGTAACTAAACTGATTTGCAGTGGGGGACTTTAATTTAAAGCGACTAAACCAACCCAGTAGGCTTCGAACACCGTCGACGAGTGAGCGATAACCAATCAAAGATCGATATTTCAAATACGAAACATATGAATCAGTGATTGGACAGTGCGAACACCTGCGGACAAATGTCAGAATCATCAAGGCCGATTCAGAACAACTTAGAATTTATTGAGTGCTTCGTTGCTAGGACGGCTCCAAAGTCACCGTTTACTTATTCCTAAGCCAAGAAGTAATGGAATTGAATTCACATTTGAAGTTAAAAAACTTCTGCCTGAACCGGGATTTGAACCCGGGACCTTCTGCATTGGAAGCAGGGATGCTAACCACTGGACCAACGAGCCACATAATTAGAGATGTGCAAAAATGTTTTTTTAATGTTTGAAAATTCGCGCCTTCAAATTAAAAATTCGCGATTTTTCGCGATTTACCAAAAAACACAATTTAAATGATGATGAATGATTTAAATGATGGCAATTTCGATGACGACATGAGAAACAAGCTAGGGCGCTTCAACCACGTAGGTCAATTGCGCCACCTGTGATGATAGGAATTAATGAATATGGTTTAATATTATATTTTATTGGTTTATTCATTAAAAAATTAAAATTACGAAATGCAAATTTTTTAAAAGTTTTCTAATATCGAAAAAAGCTTGAAATTTCGCGAGCTAATTCGCGTTTTAAGACACAATTGCTAATTTCGCCACTAGATCGCGGTATCAACTAAAATTTCGCGAAAATTCGCGAATTGGAGATTGGTACCATACAATCACAATTCAGGTGATTCATGTGCAAACCTTATTTGAAAGGGATTATAACAATTTTAAAAAATATCGCGAATTTCGTTCTTACCATTTTTGCGCATCTCTACACATAATACAATAATAATGTCACATCATACTTTTTTAGCATACTTTTGTGTACAATGCGGTAATCTTATTTTCCTATTTCATTTATCTTGTTCTTTGTGTATAGGCACGATATTTGGCGCGCGAAATAAGCCTAACAAATTGTGGAGCTTAGCAAGACTTGTACAGTTTAACACCCATTCGTTTCCCTGCTGTGTTTGATGTACGACGCTTCGCCCACGGGAGAAAGTTGATGCGTAATTGCAGTTCAACTTGCCGTGGACCTAAGGGAAGATTGTGAGATGAGCAAAGATATCGAACCATTCCACTCTAGGTATTGAGAGGCGCGTGTTTCAAACTTATCCTCGTTTGCATTAATATAGGTTATTTTAATATTTATTACTTTAAAAAACTACTTTTACTTTTTTTAATTTTTTTTGCACGTTTTTTAGTATAACGTTTTTAAAGCCTTTATAAATTTGACAATGAGTGAACAGTTTAACGGGTTTTTAATGGTAGATTAATATTAATCTTCTTCGGCTTATAGAGTTATAAAATATGTACTGTAATGTGTTTACTTGTTATATTTACCTTATCTCTAGCTCACACAGAAAACCAATAATCTAAACTAACTTCTGTTTTGTTATTGATTTCAACATTGTTTAAATTTGGCCTCACGCTTCATCTGCAACGGAATAAATAACAATTCTATAAGAGTGTCAAAATGTAGTAGTATTTAAACATTACATTAAAGCGTAAAAATTCATAAAATGTAGTATCAAACGTAAACACAAAATTTTAGGGAACAATCTACGAAAGATAAAGTGTTATTTAATAATTATTGATCAAGCACATTTCTTTCAATTATATTCCCTTCATGCTCACGAAAGTGATATCACTTTCAAACTACACACACATATATGTGAGTGTGTGTCCTGTCAAACTGTCAAAAAGGTGTCCTGATTTGGGAATCAACAGGGTCGTCCCCACAGAAAGCACTTCGCAAGTGTCTATAGGGCTGGCTATAGCCTAGCCTCACACCCTTTAATTAGACCACTATTCTTTTAGAAATTGTATAACTCTTCTTATACTGCACATCTGGCCTGCCTGTTTTGTATTAATTAATTACATTTTTAATAGGAGAAATAAGATAATGTATTTTTGTATTTTTGTTAGAATTATAATCAGTTACCTCGTCGATGTAGAATGGCACATTTGAGAGCTGGCAATCATTTGGGAATACAGAAAACAGTAACTCGTTCCAATCACGTTCAGCTTCATGTATAAAACTACTACCCGCGCTTCAAACCCTATTCAGGTACGTTAGGTTTTGCATACTAAATGTGGCACTGCTAATTTTTCCACACTCGTTGCAGAAGATTACCCAGTACTGATTGGGGCAGGATTCCTTCAAATTATGCCCGACTTCGTCTACGCATAGAATTCTAATCTACTGTAATACGGGGGTTATCTCTAAAAATTTGATTTTTATCTGCAGTTTTACTATAATGAAACAAACTTGCACACGAGTGGCTGGGTGTTTTAAATATTCAACTAATTAATATTGTACGCCCAATGGCGTCAGAGGGTTTACACTAGACTGGAACACTGGGGTAGGATTCACAAAGATGCTAACTTCTAAGTGTTCAGAGCAAATGTTAGTGCTATAAAATATTACCCATGTCGTTCTGCTAACCAATAAAGATTAAGATGATGTAAAAACAAAACATGTAATGTTTTATTTGTGAATGTGTAGCAAGACCAGTAATGATTTATATCTTGCTAGGGTTTGTTTAAACATCATCAATATTCACAGATACCAATTACTCGTTGGCAATGAATCCAGTTTCATCAGAAAATTACCTTCGAGCTTCCCCGGAAATAACTTCTCATATTAAGATATCTTAAGAGTTGACATATCATTGTGAATCCTAGCTTAAATGAGTTATACTAGACAAGTTAAATGAAATACACTTCAAACGATTACTTTTGGAAGTATTTTAACTTAGTGTTTAATTTACTGATTACTTTGATACAATATTGCAAAGTTTTTGAATAAAAAAATCATGTAAAAACTCAAAATATTAGTTATTTAATTGATGGGTTTTATCAGTAAAAATTCTTAAGCCAAACATCTGCTCGTAAGGCATGGTCACTATTCAACTTGTACCACCCTCAGTAATTATTTATAAAAGCTTTTCCTCGGTCGCTAATTAGCTGAGCTGTATACATGCGGATTGTGTGAATTAATCCCTAACGCGACCCACGGGACTTCCACGCGTCCAAAGTCCAAGAACCACATTTAAAAATATCAAAGCCTAATTTTTAAAATTATGATATTGTTCGTTCACGTCCCTTAAGCCGGGCGATCTGTCCAGGAAGTTACTGTTGTAACCACTGAATGGAAAGAAAGGTCGTATATACAACTGAAAGCATGGGCGGATGCCTTCACCAGTGGCGTACCGCAAGGCAAACACAACGCGTAGTTCGGCATCTGCGTTCAGGGTCCTGAAACTTACAAACTCTTGAATGTACATATCTGAAACTTTGCATGGAATTTCAACTGAAATAAAAACTAAGGTTTTGTAAAATGTAGGTTTTGATTAAACAGTTGTAAAACCGTTTAATAAAATCAGAAAATGCTGTTTTTCTCTCCATTTTACAAATTCAAAAACGTAATAACCACGATTACTTTTTCTATATTTGGTACCCTTCTACTTATTGAAAAAGTGACTCCCAGCGCAATTTGGATTTGTGTCATCTAAACAATTACTTTAATCGAATGTAGTAATTGTACGATTGTAATTTTGTAATAACTTAATTAATTAATTTAGTATTGAAATTACAATCGTAACAATTGCAGTATTGCAATATGTATAAATTAAAGACAACAAACTACTCCTCAATATTGGCTGGTCAACTGTCTTTCGTACTCGTTACATTATTGCAAATTAAACGCATAGTTATAGTTATAGTCTACCTTTAGTTACTACTTAGTCAAATAATTCAATATCCTCCCACACCAGATGTTTGACCTACTGACTCAAAGTTTGTAACTTCTGTCAGTAGGTACCATCGATGTCACAAATCCGGCACATATTAAATGAAATCTACTATGTTGGAATCATAGAACATTTTTTTTTTTAAATGCACAGTTTTTAAGTTGATTGTTTAGCTGATACAAACCAAATTCAGCGTAGTAATCATCTGTTCAATATCCTGTGGTGTTCATGTTTCATGTTTCCTCATGTTTCACTGATGGTAATCAGGCAAGCGACCTGACTAATACTCCGACTTCTGTTGGTCTACATCAGTAAATCACGGTTCATTTGAAATATATTTAATAAATGGTGCCTAGATTGAAATCGATTAATGTATCTGTATGATTGTGTCTGGAAAAATTATTAATAAATCATTTATATGCAAATATATTCCGAGAATTGTTTTCATATAAAACCATAAAACAAGTGGAAATGTTGGTTAAACTAAGCGCAGCAGAACATAGCTGATAAGCATTTACCTGCATTTTATGCGTTTGTAATGTAAGTCATTGCATAACCTATTCCTATGATAACATGACATCTAATAAAATTGCAACAACTCTGCTTGAATTACGATTTATGATGTTAAGTCATCTCTAGGATTTGAATACACATATGTTCATTCTTATTGTGATATCCTTTATATAGTAAATTTTAATTATGATGATATTTTTTAAGTGTAAAACGTATAACGTATAATAGCATTATTATTGCTGTATTAATTTCATGTCATCTTAACGATGATGGATGGTATTGTTGATGTGATTCTACGATATAAAAACATAACCTTATTCGTATTGACAGCTCTTACGAGTTTTTAAATTAGAAGTTACATCACAATTAACTTTAAACGGATGTTATTGTACTAGCTCATTGTACTATATATAGCTCATTATACTATAGCCCATTGTATAAGCTCATTGTAACTTCAAAAACGAATCAATTCGTATAGCCACGACATGAGAATTTAACAAGAAACTTATTTGTGAAAAGTAAACAATAAAATATCACTTTCTGGATAGACATCAACGTCGTACGACCTAAAGGATGAGTAGGTCGATAAAGACCAAATAATCAAACAATCAAATCTGATTTTATACAATTAATCCTCCACAAACTTTTACATTTTTTTAAAACGTCCACAGATATAGATCTGTTCAAGTATATATTAAATAATAATAATATTTTCTCAAAATCACATTATGATAGGATGCATACCAATACATTAATTAATTGATAAAGAATTATTGTATCTATATTTCCTATCAATAAATAATCAAAACGGAAAGTCTCCCCTGAAAATCATAACCAGTCTTGTTACTGAGTGGGTATAGACTCAAAATGTGAATTTATTTATTTATTTTCGATCTTGGACTGATTTTCCAGCCAAGAATAAATAATACAGCCGCATTCTTGTCAGATAAGAGTGACACACGAGGAAGCCGACCATGCAGTAGGTACCAGACTGGTCAAGAGTGTGTACAGTGTACACAGAGGTACAACATACGGGCAAGATTGGTAAATCCCCCGTCATTATTAGCAATGCCAGCACACGATGCCTTAATTAGGCGGGTAGCCGGTACTTGATACTCGCCACCAGCAAACCTGACTGAAGCTTTTTTACAACCGTTTATATTTGTATAAATAAAATCATATACAAAACAAGAAATGTATATACATAGTTGTGGGAATTGGCATTGCTACATTTAACTCACCAGCGACGATTGAAAACCTGGCGGTCCATAGAAAAGAAATGTTCCTTTACAACGAACAGTCAAGTAGGATATCAGAAGGGCCTCAAAAGAACTCGGTCATTTCTAAAGATCCAATTACAAGAATTCGGATGGGGGTGGTTGAAAATAAATCCTGGACAAAAATGTATTGTGCAGTAGTCCCGAAAACGCTAACACACCCGCTATCATTTTTCTAAGTTGTTTATGATTTTTCAATGACCGGCAGTCGTTAGATATCATTGTACTTTTCATAGCTACAGGAACTTTAAAAACGTTTTTAAAATAGAAATTCTTTCTTACCTTTTTTGCGCCAGTATAACAATGATAATAATTAATAATTGTAACGTGTTACACTATGTACAACGATCTACCGTAGTTTCAACCCGTACAGTGGCGTATCCAGGAATTGGGAAAGGGGGGTTTTCAACCCATATTATCGGGAGCAAACTGCAACTACAACTGAAACAAGTGGGGGTTGAAAATTTCTCGTCAAAGTCATTTTGGTGCAAATCTGTGCGTTTTTACAGCGGCCAAGTGAAACTAAATTGCTAAATTTCTGCGTAACAAAAACAAATGTATTTGGTATTTAATACAAAAATACTGTCTTCATTGGAAGTTAAACGGTAGTTTACATTTTTTTTGCGAAAAGTATATTTTGTCCCCCCCCCCCCCCCTCCACTGGATACGCCACTGAGCTGATTGTTATCTAGTTGTGAGTTGCGCCTGAACGTTTTGCTATTATCACTAGTAAAAGCTCATCGTAACGTGAAGACAGTACAGCAGTTTGGATATACTAGACATTATGGCTATGTTTATTAGCTCGTGTTTAACATTGTTTGTGTCCAAACTAGATAGAATTTGAACAAAAACTCTTTGTACTTACAATCACAGTATTATTTTTAATAGGGACACAAAATATGAGCGTGACTAAATTAATAACATAGAAATGAGATGATTAGTACGAATGCTCTGCAAATCACACATTTGGCTCTGGTTGCTACGGTCTGGTTGCTCAACCCTGAGTTGCCCGTTTGAGAAACAAGCCATTTAACGCAATGTAAAAATATGAACCGTACACAAATGAATCTAATTCGCTAACACGGTGTCGAATCTGCTCAAAATAAACTAAAACATAATGACTTAGACCAAAATACTATTTTTTTTTAAATTTTAAACATAGTTGAAGATCTTTTCACATCTCACAATCTATTTCCCTGAACCATTTTTCTACACGGTTGGCTCCTGATGTCTGTCATGTCAGCCAGCCCCTATGAGAGGCTGAGAAAACAATACACCCTCTTCTTGGTTATGTCAAAGCCGAGTAATCATCGCTTCACCCTCAACACAAGGTACCTGCATGAGTGCTGATAGTCTGACTGCCTACGTCATCAGATCATACACTTTGTGCTGCGTAGAGGTCTGGCTGCGTGGGGAGTTATTACGGTAGTACGGAGATGAAATAACAATTAACTGACTTATCGGTCACTTTAAGTGGATACTAACGATGTTGATGAATGTGTAGGAGATTTTATGGTGTAGAAGGAAAAAATGTACCCATTAAGATGTTTTATGACGCGTCTGACTCGTGATGGGCTTATAAGGAGTTATACAAATATGATTGAACAGATCGGAATATAAATATGATATAAAAATAGGATTGAACAGGCTCATTACATAAGCCTGCTTAATTTATTCCCCTTCTCTTTATGATAATATGTTAGGGGTATTTTGCTTCACAGTCATAACCTCACGTTATAAAAATAGAATCAAACATCTTTTCTTACATCTTCTTTCTTTTTTCTTTGCCACTTATTATTTCTACAATTAATTTAATTGAGGTAGCCTACTTGACATTGTTATTATAATCTTACTTTTTAATGTTCCATGGTATCACTAGTCCTGTTTATTAGTAGTATGTCTGTATCTACTTTTCATGTTACAAGTAATCTAAATGATGTAATATCTTACTCAAACAACTCTTTATCAACACGTTTCTATGTTGTACTATCATGTACCATATCATGTATGCTATCATGTTTCTTCCTACTTTGTTTTCATTATTTATTAGTTCTTAGTTAGTATATAAGTTGACATAATTCCAATTCTTGACTGTAAATGAAAGTTAAGGCATCTGTAAAGAGTTTTCTAAACTCAACATTAAACCTGTGTCAATAAAGGATTACTTTACTTTACTTTACTTACAATTAAAGCTCAAAAGTGAAACAAATTAAAAAGTTTCTTGGAAAATGTGTGTTTTTTATTGCATGTATTGTATGGTATGGTTATTATCGTCAATTCAAAATTGGGAAGCGTAAAAAGAACAAGAGAAGGAGAGATTTTTAAAAGTCCCGTAAGTTTGATACTTGTGTTATCTGTCTAAAGATGTAATGAAAATAATCAGAAAAACCTACTTTCCAAAATGTAGTTAATATGTTGACATTTATTTGAAATTTGGGTATTTCAAAGTCAAAATGTGCCAACAATTTGGTCAACATTCTCAATATATATTATTTTTGTTATTAGAAAAAAATCAATTTTTTGTTGTTGCAATGATGGAAAAATACATTTTGATTTTTGTATCTTTACGACTTTATTATCGCAATCATGCTATTTTCGAGACGGTGGGTGGGGTGGGGTAGGTTTGGGGGGGTAAGAAGATAGAGAACAATTACTCAAGAAATATTCCCAATGAGGGATTCGAACCCACGTCCTTATGTGGCACACGCTTAGGGTCTGCACCCGAACTTCATCAGCCACAGATCAAATTAATCCATGGATTTGTTTGAAACACTATTTTATTTCATATTCATAATTCTACTAACTCCGGATTACATGTAACAAATATTCCAATCAAATTTAATGATTGTGAATATAAAACAACTAGATATATTATTGATATATGAAATGCGTTCAGAAATTTAAAAATTCTAAATAAATATTTAAGACACAGCTAGAAACAAACATTGGTCAAGTAAAGGGTTGTTTTCTTTAACCAAAATCATAATGAGATTCAAAGAAACATTTTACACAAATTTATATCGTGTAATCACCAAACACATTTACACTGTTATTTGTTGAGTTTGAAAATATTTATCATCCTGTGTTCATTTTACCGTCTTAACAACTCAAAAAATTGTTGATAACGAGGTAATTAAAGTAAAATTGTTCGTTTTGTCCCTGATATTTTATATGGAGTTCGTGTTCCACATTTTGAAAATAAATACATTTAAAAATAAGAATATATTATTGCATTTTTTCCGTAAAAATTTCGAATTGTGTACTGAGATACAGGGTAGAGAACAGTGTGTGCGATGCTTTGAACTGGAGACCGTGTTTTGTTTTGTGAAACATCTGAGCCTGGATCAACGAAACTTGTCTGGACAAACGACGATTTATCTCTTTGTTGAAAGAATCGACGGGATAACTCCAGACAGAATACACGTGGAAAGGCTTTGGAAAGATTAACCCCCCCCCCCCCCCCCCCCCCCCCCCCCCCGGCTATCATCGCCACTTTGTGTATGTTGTTTGTTTGTTTGACGTTAGGGATTTGCGTCTCAGGTGAAGCAACAATGTGTATAATGCCATCATGAATGTCCTTGACCTTAATCTTACGATATCGTCATAGGTGCAAACGTTTGTGAAAGATTAGTAACGTTTACATTTTCAATTCAAAGTGGTTCTGAATCGGCCTTGTTGATTCTAGCAATTGTCCGCAGGTGTTGGCACTGTCAAATCACTGATTCATATGTTTCGTATTTGAAATATAGATCTTTGATTGGTTAACTTATCGCTCACTCATCGATGGTGTTCGGAGCCTACAGGGTTGGTTTGGTCGCTTTAATTAAAGTCCCCCACTGAAAATCAGTTTCGTTACTAAGTGGGTAGACTCTAAATGTGAATTTATCAATTTATTTTTTTTATTTGTGAAAGATTAGTAAGGTTTACAATTTTTACTATCAAACAACATTTCCCCCTTTAAAATCGATCCTATTCCTAGGTAATCTCATCTCATAAAAATAATGCGATAATCATAGTCATCAGGATAAAATTACCCGACTCAACATGAGCATTAAAAACAGACATTAATCAATATCGCTTCAATTTTGAACAATATTACTTACTGCATGATCGTTTTTTAATGGTTGTTATTAAAGAAGGATACATGTTTTTTTAGGTTTATGTGAGACCATTCTAGTCTCAAAGTTCACAAAGATAACATAAGATTATCGAGTTATATAATGAAGGGTTCAGTAATAAATAAATTGACATGCCATGCAGGATCCTATTCTGAAAATGGTCAAACTACCCCTCAGTTCGGTAATATTATAGTTACAACGACAACGACGTATCGAACAAGGTGGTGTCGTCATAGCGAAACATTTCGTATGAGACGAATACCAACCTAAATCTAGTTGCATCTCGTTCATTGCATCCGTTATTGTAGTGATATTATCAACTCGTCTGTTGGCAGAAGTGGTCGGGCAGGCACATTCCCAAGCACGCGGCTTGTCCACTCCACACAAAAGGAAGAGACCCCCCTCACCAAGCAAGTACCGGGGTGTCCCGAAGTGAATTCTGTTGAAATAGATCGTGTGGAGCGACCGTATCTTCTGAGAAAATTACAGCTATAATGACTGCAGATTATTTGATACGTAGTGGGGACTTGACGTGTCCGAACGCCTGTCTACCGTTTCTTAATCCAGTTCTATTTTTTTTAGGTTCAGATTTGACGTCATCAACCATGTGTACCCTCCGTTCATTGCTTGTTGATGATTGTTAGCAACGATAGGAGCAGGACTTAGAAACGACCAAAATACAGAAACGACAGAAACGACCAAACGACCTTTCGATCACGTCCTTTATTACTTGTAACGGTTTGAGGTAGATTGAATGACCTATGTTCTAGTAGAAAGCTTTGATTTCAGTGAGACGCTCAAAACATTTAGATGGGTCTTATGCGACAGAGGAAGGAATGTCCAAAGAGACGATAAGGCCGGCATTCACAAGGAATTCCTACGAAGACATTCCTAGCGGTTTTTGTTGGTGTCGCTCACAGATAGCCGGAATACTGAAGACATGAGTTACGATTGGACCGCGAGCACAAGAAGTAATGACAAATCAATGCCACTATGTAACAAGCTGTATATGATCAAAAAATACATATTATAATTGATCGGTATATAGCTTAGCTAACTACAAAACTAGGAGTATATTTTACCTAATTCTACTACGCATTTATTTTACATGTTCAAATAGTGTTGCTGAGAAACATGGAGTGGGTGGGAAAGTTATTATTGTTTCATATATTATTTATCAAAATTACCCTTCATACTGATAAGTTTTGTGCATCCGGCCATAAAATGTCATAACTAGAATATATTTTCTTTCAATTTGTCGCTTGAATAGAATAGTTTAACAATAAAAGTTATCTGTATTAATATATTTTGACATCCAAATGCATATTAGTAATGTAATTGTAGTTTTTCTATCTACGATAAGGTTGTTATTGCTGCATATCCAAACATTTCTGGTATTTTTGAAAATGATATCTCTAAAATAACTGAAATAAATATGTGATAGCGCGAATCTAAACATATTGCGTTTTGGTTTGTTAAGAGTTTTTGCTATATCTGAAAATGACATCTAACATCACTGAAATAAATATGAGAGCGAGAATGATTTCCGTTGGTCTGCATCTACGACCTACTTCTGAACTATAACATCTATCTCGTGACGTATTTCCCATCTTTAAAACGTGGTTGAGCGAACACAGCACAACAGGAGCTCTTGCTTCAAAGAGTTTACGAACACTTTCAATATTCATTTTTACTTTTTACTGATTTTTCAACAGTATAGTTCACTAGCATGAACAGGACTTTTTGTAGAGGACAATGTACATAGTAGTCTCTCTCTCTCCCTCTCTCTCTCTCTTCTTGTTCAAAAGAATGTCTTCAGAATCCCCCAAAAATGTGTTTTGTTTTGCATATATAATATAAATATTGATTTCGTTCTGTATTTTCGCCACTGCTTCAAATTGGTACTTATTTTATCCTGCAGCATTTTATGATTGAAAACGGAAAATAAAATAAATAACATAATTAATTCACTGAGTCAACGATGGAGTAATAATACAACGTACAACCTCACTGAAGAATTGATCAAATATCTCGAATCTCTGTTTTGTGGCACTTAGTGGAGAGGGAACTGGTTCGATTCCGCGCGCTAACAATCCAGACTAAGGTGTTCTCAGACTCAGAGGAATAATGCTAAGGTGATATAGTAAAATAATTGTTCGTGGTCCCGCCCTGCTCCTACCCAAGGGGCCACCCTGCATTATGTCTCCCACATTGAACGTGGACATCGTACGGAATAGCCAATGATGCAGATTGACCTGGCCTAGTCACGTCACTAAGGAGACCGCAAACAGTCGCCGGACCCTTAGTAGAAACACAAACATAATATTGACCTCGTTTAAGGTCCCGGGCAAACTCTGTCAACAATGTTACCCTTGTCTCTAAGAGGTCAGAGCACCGCGGTACACTCGTGTTTTATTTCAACGAGTACTCAGTGCCGCCCTAGGCAAACTAGGCGGTAGCCTAGACGGCAAGTTTTAGGGGGGCGGCATATCGCAACGATTTCAATAAATGTTCTCACTAAAAAACATTTCAAATTCAAAGTTTCAAACTACTTTTTATGTTTTTCTAGAAAATTCATAGAAAGCTTTAACTCTACAATATATTTCATGTATACTCTATTTATTTTATAAAAAAAAACAGCCATTTTGCTTCCGCAGCCGCCGAATTTGTCTCCGGCGGCCGCTACGTGGGGCGTCCCTGCGGCAGATGTTTCTCATTGTTAGGGCGGCAACATTTATTTGCCTAGGGAAGACTTATTGCCTAAACACGGCCCTGCGAGTACTGCAAACCTCAAACACCTAGAGGTGATTGTTTCCATTTTCTTAAATTATGTTAGCTTATCTCCAGTGTTGTTAAGTAACGCGCTACAAGTAGCGCGCTACTTGTAGCATGTTACTTTTTTTGGTAGCGAGACTGGTAGCGCGCTACATTTGAAAACGCAGTAAAGTAGCGAGTAGCAAGCTACTTTATACGAGTATTTGTAGCGAAAAGTAGCCGCTACTTTATTTTTGCAATAAACAAACACACGTTTGTTTCGCCCGCCACAATTCCCACCGTCACAGGTTCAGAATGACGACTGACATTGGCTTTCTTGCTCTATAGTCCCAAAACCGCCTCCCCAGCACTGAACTGTGATATGAGAATTACTTACTTCCGGACCGTACCACCGTTTCAATAAATTGTACGTTCTCTTGGTCCTTTATAAAAAATGAAAGTAGCTGTAAAGTAGCGTCACTACGTTTTTTGAGTAGCTGTACAAGTAGCGAGCTACTTGACAAAATAAAGTAGCTGAAAAGTAGCTAAGTTACTTTCAAAGATCAAGTAGCTGTAGCTGTAACAGTGTTACTTTTAAAAAGTAGCTTTAACAACACTGCTTATCTCTCTACATGTTTGAAGAAAAAAAACTCAGGACGTTGGTTTTTTATCCTACGGAATAACAAAGACTAAGACGTGCGTACATGACAAGAGTCTTAAACGTTGCGGCCGACTGTATAGGGATGTAAGCACAACTTACGCAGATTCAAATAGGTTCTCCCTTTACATTATAGCATAAGAATTACTCTGAAAGTATGTAGGTCTATTACGCAAATATATTATTTAATATATTATATATGGTTTGACTATTTTAAGACTGTTCATACTTCTCTATACACAAAGGTATATCTTAACTATGTAATAATCTGTGTGAATCAACCAATAAAGTAGCTCCACAGCAACGTTCTTGCTGGTGACGTCACAGATGAGTGAGGCTTGGCCAATCAAATGTGAGTATTGGTGAAAGCCGCCCGCTGATTGGCTCCGACACGCCCATCTGTGACGTCCCCAGCACCAAAGTTGCTGTGGAGCGACTGTATCAATATCAGTTATCACACATCGGTGGTCGTGTCTTTCCGAATCTATTACTCGCGCATAAAACGTTTGCTATGTCGGTTGAGGTGGGTCCCTTCTTCTGGTGGCCGGTGCCCGCAAAGAGGACCCTCGTGCATATATTTTGTAGTTTCTTTATACTTCTGATATTATGGACTTCTTCATCTTTCCTCTTCCAACTTTCAAATTCTTCTTCAATATACGTACTTGCCGGCCATCTTGCGACTTGAGCGCCCACCGGCCAGTCCACATAATATGTAACTACGACATGCTGTCTAGCTGTAACTACGACATGCTGTCTAGCTGAGGTCCTTTCAGAATGAGATTTTCTCAGTGTACAGGTACGACATAAAATAAACGAATACAAACTCTATTTACCGGCCAGTCTGGTTTGCGATTTAAGATCCGAGAACAACACATTGAAACAACTCAATCGTTTAAGTGGATATTTGTTGAGATTTGCCATACACAAACGTTCCACACCATTAATCATTTCCTCAATCGTGACAATGTTACAATACAGACTGAGAGATGTTTCTTTTATAGCGATAGTTGAAGTTGAATTTCCTTTATATCGTGTGTTGGTCGGACATAAACGAGCGACACCGGAGATTGCCGATCTCGCTCGCTCCCTACGGCTCACCGGCGATTGTCACATTAGAATTAGGCTACCACCTAAGGGTGAGTCTCAAATGTGTCTTGGTCAGCTATATCGTTGAGTGAGTATTATAGGGTAGAGGCGCAACGCAATCGGCTGTTTGTCTACCGCCTTTTACAGCCCAACATACTTTAGTTGGGTAGTAGGAGTTCGCCAAGCGACGCGATGACGGAGCTTTCGGCTGTCTTCGTACATATTCGGCAAAGTAGCCGACCAATCAGGCTCCGTCATCGCGTCGCTTGGCGAGCTCCTACTACCCGACTAAAGTATGTTGGGCAGTAAAAGGCGGTAGACAAACTGCCAATTGCGTTGCACCTCTACCATATATTACTCACTCAACGGCTATATAGTAACTAGCAAGGGCCTGGCTGGCAGCAGTCTAATCTTTGCTGGCAGCTATTAACAAACGTACTTTAACGGCGACCAAATGGGATCTTATAGTAAATGTGAGGGTAAGAAACAAAAATATATAAAATAACTGTGTTCATAGCTAAAATATATAACAGTATTTGATTGCAATACAAAATTACTTTATGCTATGTATGCAATAACCCAATAATTCTACTTATTGATCGAATAGCTTATATTTCCCCGCGCGGCAACCACTTATCAAAATATTTAAATCCACCATCAACAGTTTATTTTCTGCTATCAACTTCCGTATTAATTTATTGGTTGTATTATAACACCGGCTGTTATGTTCATAAATAAAAAAAAAACTTGCACTTGATTCGTCTGCGGCACAATAATGCTCAGAGATATTGGTTAGCAAGTGAAATTGGGCTTTGTTACTGACCATTTGCGGCAAATGCTCTCGAGAACTAGACTACTAGTCCACTAGTCACATTTGGACATCAATGTAGTTAAGTTATTTCCTACAATCGAGTAAACTACGCTAGCGGACTACATCGGTTTGAGACGCGCCCCAGTCATGACGGAAATACTTCGATAACACTGCGTGACGTCACTTCTGGCTAACGAGTGAACTAGGCTAGCAAACTAGGGCAAGAAGTCGGTTTGAGACGCGGCCCAGCCATGACGGAAATACTTGCACTACACTGCGTGACGTCACTTCTGGCTAACGAGTGAACTAGGCTAGCAAACTAGGGCAAGAAGTAGGTTTGAGACGACGCGTCCTAGCCATGACGGAATTGGGCAACACTGCCCGATTGATTCCCGTGTTTCTCCAAGCGGCCTAAACGAGGACTTCTATTTTTGCTTACTCAATTTCAGCAATTTTGTTCTCTCGAATATTGGCCTCGCCTGGATTATGTGTTCGATATCTCGAGATAAGCGAGGATCGAACGATAGACTCGAATGTGGTCTGATCAAAGCTTGCGGAAAAAGAAGAAACACGTTTCAAGAAAGATTTGGCGAGTTTACGTCCAGTTGGCAAAAGTGCGTGCTCGACATGATAATGTAAGAAATAAGCTACATCTTTCATTTGAAGCCAACATGTTCTCGGGGACAACTTGTCCTAATTCAGGGGTCTGGCCTCGAGGTGGAATAACCACCAGGAAAGTCACCCCCAGGACTTGACATGACTGTTTGACTAAACAAACAGTCATATGTCAAGTCAAAATACGTGAAGATATGGGTACCTGAATATCCGTATGACATTTACGGTTTCCGGGTAAAATATATGTTTAAAAAGTTACGGTTGCGGGTCGGGTGCGGGTTGGCCACAAAGTTGAAATTTGTCACACACTTTTCAAAAATTTTCAATACTTATTTTTCACTGATTTTCTGAAAATAAAAGTATGATCATGAAATATAAAAATGTTATCATGTGATGACATGAATAATTAGAAGATCACAGCGTCATTACCAAATATTGTTTACATCTCAGATTTACACACAGAATTAGAGACATCCAAGGAAGTATGGCGGATTGCGAGTGCGCGGGTGCAGTTTTGATCTCGCGGGTGCGGATAAGGATAAGGGTTTAAAAACCAGCGGGTTGTGGGTGCGGTTGCAGTTTTAACTTCGTGAATGCGGGCCGCGGTTGCGGATAATATATTCCCGACCCGTGTAGATACTATATAAACTATGTTGTATTGTGTGTAGCAGCCATTTGTCAATTCTACAATAAACTAATGTTACTAATGTTCTTTGCAGTTGACATAGCGCTAGCTTGTTACTTAAAACGTCTCAAAAATTAAGTTATAGAATTTTACATAAAGCAAATCATTATTACTTTCGTCAAAAGGGCATGTGGAAATACTTGCTGAATTCAAAAACAGCTTTTGTAACACGAGCTTCACAGCGTTTGCCAATTTGCTTTATTGAAACATTTTCTCCTCATTTGAACGAGCAATACAAAATACGGCTGTTGCTGGAACGCGGGTTCACCTTTGAGTGACAAAGAGGGAGTCAACCTGTGTTTGAGCGGCATTTGAGTCGGATAAAGAGATTTGAAGTAAATCGTGGCTAAGATTAGACGCGAGCAAAGGGCAGAGGTAGTTAAATACCTTTGATAACTTTTACAAATCAAGAGGTACACAGTTACATGGTCGAATAATAGGTAGGCAATACCATCAATACCAATTCTAATGATCAGGCTCAGGCTAATATTTTTTCCCTCTAAATATGTATTACAACGTATTTTACAATTAATACAAAAAAACAAATGTAAACAAACAAAGATAAATACTATATAATAATAATAATAATAATAATAATAATACAAATAAATACTAAGATTTTGCAATTTTCTATAGTATTTCTTGAAAACAGAAGAGACAACAATTTGAAATAAAACAATTAATTTTGAAATAATGATTTCAGGCCGCATAAAAAAATAAAATTTAGAATAAGTTCTAAATTTTTCCAATTTTTTTTTTTTAAAACGGGACTCTTTCAAAATAAGCTAATTGAAAGTTTTGATTTTTTATTTCTTTGCGCATCATAATGGGTGTGACTTTAATCCCACGTTAAACCCCCTCCAAACATAGCGTCTCCTAGTTTAATGTGACCTACACTTCACACTCTCTTCCTACTTAAAGTCCTGTCTCGTTCAGGGGTGGGACCCCCCGAGTTCTTACGGTATAGATAGCTGGTTGAATCAGAATGAACCATGTTAACTTTGCCCCTGCGTTACTCGGCTGATTTACTTCGACATCTCTGTAACATGGGTGGTACTGCAACACCAGGACGCTCTCATTAAAACGTGGCAACAACCCTCAGGCATGAAGCCAATAACATCGGAACTGCAATTACTCTTCGAATTACATTATCAACACACATTTGTTGATTTCCTTTCGCTTTTCATCAAATCGGTCAAACTAAATCTAGAACAACGTAAAATGTTAAAATCAGGATATTGCACAATTTCCTAACGGATGGTTTAGCATTTGATTACTTCAGAACGGGTTAGGGCCTCACATATAGGCCTACTGTGTTTTGTGGTGAACTAGGATGGTGGGGGGAGGGGGGGGCTGTGAAAATTACATGTAAATTGGCTTGGTCTCGATATTGTTATGCGACATGTAAATTAACTCTCAGCATTTAGCACCTGATTTTATAATAGGAACTCTATTTATGCAACGAACGGCTGGATATGACTGATAAGTGATAGGAGATAAGATATGGAAGCCGGCTGTATATTTAATGTCAGTTTTACGTGTGCGGGTCATACCATCAGTGTTATTTATAAGTGTATATTAGTGTATAGAGTATAAAATTGGTGTATATTTTTATATGTAAAATATAGTATTCGCCCTAGTATTCACTATACTAATTTTTCGCAGGAAACCAGCTCAGAGACAACTTGCCCCATTTCAGAGAAATAACTATGTTTATGGTGCCAGGACAGTTAAGATGGAACATCCAAGGGTTACTGTACAGGAATCATCCTAGAATTTTTGATTTTGACTGAGAAAAGAACCAATTCAGTCAGGATTGCCGGTGGCTGATATCGAACCAGCTACCTACGGTATTAGAGTCTCGCTGCTTATCTCTGAGCCATCTTAGTATTTACAAGTGTTATTTATGTCCGAGTGTCCGAGAATCAGTTAGATAGAGACGGTTCTTTGAAGAGGGTGCTGACATTTGTCTTGGCTTTCAGTTTTTACACCGTTCCGGTGGCTGATATCGAACCAGCTACCTACGGTATTAGAGTCTCGCTGCTTATCTCTGAGCCATCTTAGTATTTATCACATGACTGATAAACTATTTGTCATAACTAGTAGTAATGGGAATCGAATCAGCGACCTCCCTAATAAGCCTCGTCTATTGCCGATATTTTGTCTCCCACAAACACAATATGTGCCGGTGAAAAAGATCCCCTATATTTTTTTGAAGTGAATGAAAAACGTTTGACCGATCTCAATTTGAATTCACGACCTCCTTCTTGTTACAATCTCTCCAGCGATCAGTCTGCTCTGATGCTGACTGGTCTAGTCTAGGAGATGTCTTATGCTAACAAGAACACCGACAGAAAATCAAACTCAAATTCGATGGATTGATCTCCGACTAATACGGCCGAGAATCAGTTAGATAGAGATGGTTCTTTGAAAAGGGTGATGACATTTGTCTTGGCTTTCAGTTTTTACACCCGCAGAATCTGTCCAAATGTAGAACGGATATTTTTAGTTCGCTGTGAGTCTTCTGAGGTTAGGTCGGTAAGAACTTTCAAGAACCATTATAAAGAGATGCTATCTTTGTTCGACTCGAACAGTTCTTAAATTTCCTGCATTTCTAAAGAAACTCATCTGAATGCTACGAAATGATGCCGAATAAAAACTTACTACGAACCACGATTAATTTACTCTGTTCACAATATTGATACAATATCTCAAGCTTACTCATTATAATGTTTTAATTATAAACAAAATAATCATAAACGTAAAACAACTAATTAAAGTCTTCAATACAATTCTTGATAAACATTTATTGATAATGCTTACAAATTTTGTTGCTGTAGACGGAAATAATAATTTATATCATTAGTACGAAGTTCGAAAACAAGTAGTTTAAATTGGATGAAGGTATAACAGTGTTCACTCGTATCTTAAAAATAAGATACGAAATCAAACTTTTAACGATTTGGGTAAACGTCCTACTTTATAGTGACCTGATCTCTCAATCACGAACACTTTAATATGTGAGGTGATTGTGTTATTCGAATATTTAAAAAAATAAGTATAGAGAAATGAAGACGTGCAAGAACCTTTTAAAAAACGAGAGTGAGAAAGACAAAATAACAATATCATGTGCTCTTGTATTAAACACCAAAATGTTCACAGTATTGGTTAATAAAATTAATAAAATTAAATATCACCGTGTCTTAATATTATCAACTGGTGAGCTGCAAACAGTCCGGGTAGAGGTGAAGGTCAGATCCAGTGAGGTAACGGGGTGAGAAAGCTTTGATCTATGAGGGTTTGTCGGGAATATTCACCCCCCCCCCCCCCCTGCCCGACCTTGCGGTTGAAAGGGGTTAGTTCGACGCACTCATAAGCCAGGAACGGTCGCTATCTTCATCTTGCACAAATTAACGTCCAGTTGTTAAATTGTGCAGGGTTTACAGATTTAAAATGCTTGGGCACGAATCACCCGTATTATAAAACCGTAAAAGTAGTGTTTCAATCAACTTCAATCACATTTTTTTTGCTGACAAAAGCAATTAATGGTACTTTATGTTTAGTACTTTAACTTACATTGCAGTTTAAAACTGTCCCCCATAACCATCGTTTTCGAGGGGCAAAACACAATAACACAGAATCGTGCATAGGCTAACAATAATATTAATTGTACTGCTGCAAGGTGAACAAACTAGAGTGTTTGATTAGTTTGAAAAAAATGTCCGAGTGCTTTTCGATATCGGACCCTAACGTCAATCTTGACTACAGGATTTTCCCGAGTATTTCCTCAGTCACAAAAAAAAGTGCTAGGATTACACTTACAGCCCTCGGAGTTTCCTACCCAACTATTCGAAATACAATTACCTAGTTAAGAGGGGCTTGAAATGTCATGTGTGTAAAAAGAAACTACTAAAACAAATTAATCACCATTATATTATCATAAGAAGATGTATTTATAATTATCTATGTATTTTCAATTTAATTATTGTTTTTTCATTGTACATTATTTGATTTATAAACAGATTTTGCATGTCGATTGTCAATATAAACTTTTCTGAAAACATTTGATATCGCAAAAGTAGCACAACCCCTTTCTTCATACTTTGGTTTTTTAAATTGAAAATGTTTCCGAGTTGAGTGGTCATCTTGTATGAACGCAGCGAGCTCGGGTTTCAGCTTCCCGGGTTCATCTACTGCGGTAAGGTTTGTGGGCGAGGAGCCTCTAATTAAAGACGGTTTGATGACAAGGTAATATTTAATTTGGGGGGGGGGGACCCCCCCCCCCCCCCCCCCCCTCTCCCTCCACTCCTCCATGCCTCGTCGCGGGGGCGGGCCCGTATGTGCTTAAAAATAAGGCCGGGCCCGCATAATCCGTGAGTGCTTGGAGTCTCGGGTATCTGGCGGAAAGATTACAGACTGGGTATAGAAAAACTCTCCAGACCACACTTACACACACACTTACACAGTACAAAGTTTATTTAATTCACGGTTCTCTCACCGAGGTTAACACTATACTGTACTTCTCATGCGGGGGAAAACCTTATCCCGAAGACAAACAGACTATATTCACTGATATTGAGTTGTAGGTCGACGGAAACAGATGAAACGGAAATAATTTCAGTGACCTGGTGTGGTAGAAATAGGATTTTATTGACAACTCGTTGAAAATAGGTCTATTGACCTAAGCGTACAGTATTATATGTTACAAACAAAATAAATGTTACTATAACTCACGACGTTTCAGAAATGAAAAATGTTTGTTTATTTGTTTGTTTGTTGGTTTGATTGTTTGTATCTATGTTTCGCGATAGCTGTCAAACGGAGATTCCGACCCAGTGGACATGTTTCATCATCCACAAACGTCGATGTGGAACGCCGTGGGTGTGATATCATTGTTTGTGTACTTAATTACACCATTACACGGAATAATCTTTACAAAACAAAATTACGGCAAAATGTGAGATAGCCGTATCATAGTTAACTTCAGTCCCGTTACGAATATGTTAATTTCAACGCGATCCGACAAGCATTGTAGATAGAAATCGGAGCAACACTGACTGCCTTACTGTGGCGAGCGGGGGCAACACTGTCTGACTGCCTAACTGTGGCGAGTGGGGGAATATGACATCGCCGCCCCGCACCTCTCGTAGGACTATAACACGGGCGACACAGAGCGCCTCCATATAAAGATTCATGGAATGAGGGCGACGCATATTTGATTGAAACAACCACAAATACAACCTCATTAGTATTGCTCTTACAATCTGTTCATTCCAACAACATCCTGCTGCTTTATAACATAACACATTTCTGCATCGCTTTGATCTATTTCCGTGATCATAGGTAGATACATTACATCGCTCGATGTTTGTCGTAATCGATCTCTCGATTGTATCGACTACGGTGACGCGGAACGTCGAGGGTCGGAGAGCAAGCGTGGGTTGTGAGGATTATATCGCTTGATGTTTGTCGTATTCGATCTCTCGATTGTATCGAATACGGTGACGCGAACTGTCGAGGGTGGGTTGTGAGGATCGTATCGCTTGATGTTTGTCGTATTCGATCTCTCGATTGTATCGACTACGGTGACGCGAAACGTCGAGGGTGAGAGCGCGAGCGTGGGTTGTACGATTACATCGCTCGATGTTTGTCGTATTCGATCTCTCGATAGTATCGACTACGGTGGCGCGGAACGTCGAGGGTGAGAGAGCAAGCGTGGGTAGTGGGGAAGCTCAAGGACTGAAGGAACAAGAGACACTCTCCAAGTAATGCACACATTATGCAATTAGCCTCTCAAAGGATGATAGATGGAGGTGACGCTTGACAGTAGGAGAGAGGCCAGCTTACTCGGGGGTGTGGAGTAAGACTACACCACGACATACGTAGACATTGTTGTGACATGTTTAGGGGGACAAAATGGTTTTTAAATAAATGAGATTTCGACAAGTGAATACATCCTGAGATCAAAAAAATATTGTATGTTGTTATTGAACATATGTTTTTATATATTATTAAAAAGTCCTTTAGTATGTTAAAAAATATGTACAATTTACAACGTGAAGGATTGAAATATGTAACGTTGCACCAAAAAATTTCCAAATCTCAAATATTTTTAAAATTTAATTCGAAAGAGGGTTGGTAATAACATGATTCGTCAAGGTAATTTTACTGTTGTTTATTATAATTTTACTATAATTTTTTGTTTTATTATAATTTTATTGGTATTGTTTTGTATATAACAATATATTTATCCCCTTAAAATATATTATGTTTTCATATACGAATCTCCAGAGATAATATTACTTCATCGGACAATATGCATGTTTTCAAAACTCACATACTTTAGTGTCGATAGTCGAAAAGACAATCAACAAGTTAAAAATATTCATATCTTACACAACTTTAAACACAACTAAAGCACCACATAAGTATTATGACTCTCAATTAAATCTGTGGCTGGCACCAAATCCGTCACAAGGCACCTACTTAATTAACTTACTTTAATAGGTATAATTTAGTTGGTGGTGAAAATAATGGTTATGCTACTTATTTTTGGAATTAATTATTACACATTCTTTAACTTACTTGGAAAATAAAAGTAAAGATTAAAATATTACGAAACAATTAACGTTGTGGACATTAAACTTTTTCCATCAAGTTCTAGTGTATCCTTCCCAAGATATTACTAAAAAATATTAATTTTTCATTGTTTTTATAAATTGGTATTATCGCACCGTGTTAAATTGTTCACGTTGATGGAAATTCGTAATGCTACGCTGTGTTTCGCCCCCCCCAGCCCCCGGAAAAGTAGCGGGCTTACCCACTACGTATGTGCTGACTAATGCCTTGCAACGTGCTACCCCCGCGGCCGTGGCTCCGTGTGTACCGCCCACACTTCACATGCTCATCGTTTGCATACATCAACATCAACCAGAAATATTGAGCGAACCCAAGGAGAAATAGTTAACACAAGATATCGGTGTGATTTTTTAGGCAGTACAGAAGACGGTTTGACGTCGATCATTATCCATGAGAGGAAACTGTTTGAGCGGTGAATGTTGCGCTGGGGCATACGTCCTAACAGCGTGTGCACGTGGGTTCGAATCCCACATAAAGCATTCTTGAGTAGTGCAAGCCTTAATTAATTAATTATAGCAAATTGTAAAATGTATGGTTGACTAAGTAACTTTTAATCTTGATCAGTTTGAAACCATGTTTTTTGCTGCACGCCTGGTATGTACTTCGTAATGTAACGGGAAACAAGTACGTGGGGATAAACTGGGATGTAAGTATGACTAACAGACATATAAAATACAGAATATAGTTTATTGTCACGAAAGCTTAGTTAAATACACGTGCCACGCTACAACACGTAACGAAGACGGGCCTCACTCGGCCCGTCTTCAATCTACCCTAACCGTCTAAGCTCTCACGAGCGGGCAAGCCGCCCCTGCTTATATATAGGTAGGGGGTAGGCCAATGGGTAGGCCCCTGCTCCCTCCCACCTAACTACATAGCAATGCAATGCAATTCATTGCAGTAATGTATGTGTATGTATGTATTATGTATATAAACTATTTGACGAATCCAATTGCTTTGCATGTTCAAAGGATAATAAATGAACTATGAACTATGAGAACAGGGGGCCAAACAATACTATGCCCGAGATGCCCAGGGCATGTCAAAATAGTGGTCGGGCAGGTAAAATATATTTTATTAAATAGTTGTCTTGAAGCCAATTTACAATGTTATGTACTTTGCGGTGCCCTTATTGCCTATATGATTCGTATCGTTTATTCCACGGACGCGTTCCGGTGCATTTGGGGGCAATTATATGGTACTATAGCTCTACTCTACTAGTGAATTTGGTACATTATGAGAGAGTGGAAAACGGGAACATATAACATGCTTTTCATTGATTGGCTGATTGATTATTGGCTAAAACAATATCGAATATTAATCGATAAAATCGATGATTTTACCCATCCCTATTATATATCCATCACATTGTTTAATCAGCATAATATCATCTAGTGAAACGTCATGCCGATAAGGTTTAGTTGTGTGACTGATCTATAGAGAGAGCGCATGTGACAACTTACAGATACTTAGAGATAACGATCACACAGACATTCCGAAGGTGATTATAATGTCATTGCAACCACACACATATTCACGATGTAATCCGCTTAGGGGCGGCCACGTCAGCCACAAAGCGATTGAGTGGCCCTGACAATCCTACTCGGACAATTACTTGTCTCATGTATACTTATGACCAAAAGTGGTTGCTTGGGTAGGGGTAACACTGATCTAGCGTTGAGTGAGTAATATAGGGTAGTAGAGTTGCAACGCAATCGGCAGTTTGTCTACCGCCTTATGCTGCCCAACATACTAAGTCGGGTAGTAGAATTTCGCCAAGCGACACGATGGTGGAGTTTTCGGTTGTCTTCGTATAGATTCGGTGAAGTAGCCGACCAATCAGACTCCGTCATCGCGTCGCTTGGCGAACTCCTACTACCCGACTAAAGTATTTTGGGCAGTAAAAGGCGGTAGACCAACTGCCGATGGCGTTGCGCCTCTACCCTTACCCACTCAACGAATCTAGTCCGTCTACAGATGGTTTTTATTTTCATTGAAAGCTTCTTATATCTGTAAATGTTGTCTCCACATTATCGCAACATCAATTTAAATTGTTTTTCATTTTCCATTTACAATTTTTTGTTTCTCGCGCTCTTTCTTTTTAGATAAATAAATTTGTATTTATAGTCTACCCACTCAGTTACAAGAACTGATTTTCAGTGAGAGACATTAACCATTTATTATATGTGCTTTTTTGCTATGACAACTCTAAAACCACCGTTTATATAATATACACCAGTATCAGATTGATTGATTGATTCAAGTCAAGTTCCAAAGTTTGTTGCTAAACTTCTCTATATTATTGTAATAAACCTAATCAAGCTGTTGATGAAGATGAAGGACAATTACAAAATACATGCTTAAATCATTTCGAACCCACGTCTCTGTAGAAGCGGAGGACCTACGCCCAACCACATGAATCACCCTGTGACCGCATATATCTAAAAGAAGGTGTTCAAGATTATGATAGTAATAATTAAAGTATTGATCTATTTGTTTGGACGTTCTAGGAGGAAAATTCACACCCGAATGTAGAATCCAACCGTTCGTTTGGGGAACTGTGAAAAGGCGATACCAGGCCAAGTTTGTCGTGATCTATTGCTTGAATCTGCCAAACCACCGCCAGTTAAAATATGGGACAGTTTAACGCAGGACACAACACCACGCACCCTCGGTGTCAAACGGCAATCGAAACATTTCCCGGACTCAATACTAGATACTCTTAAGAGTCTGCGGCAGCAAAGAGTGAGACGTTTTTCGGTTCGTTCCTTTAAAAACACTTTTAAAATCGAAGTAGTGGGTATATAGCGCAGCTAGACATATCAAGGTCTATACAGATACCGAAACAAAATATATTCAAAAGTAATTACGTTTGGAGAAAATCCGATTATATTTTGCACATATTTTGTTTCGTTATGTAGACCTTCATAATACATTGCTGCGCTATCGATAACCACAATTTCGGGTTTAGAAGTTGCTTTAAAGATAAGAACAGTAAACCTTAAGTTTTTAAAGATACGAACAGTAAACCTTAAATTTTTAAAGATACGAACGGTAAACCTTAAATTTTTAAAGATTCGAACAGTAAACCTTAAGTTTTTAAAGATACGAGCAGTAAACCTTAAGTTTTTAACGATACGAACAGTAAACCTTAAATTTTTAAAGATACGAACGGTAAACCTTAAATTTTTAAAGATACGAACAGTAAACCTTACATTTTTAAAGATACGAACGGTAAACCTTAAATTGTTAAAGATACGAACAGTAAACTTAAAATTTTTAAAGCTACGAACCGTAAACCTTAAGTTTTTAAAGATTCGAACAGTAAACCTTAATTTTTTAAAGATACGAACGGTAAACCTTAAATTTTTAAAGATACGAACAGTAAACCTTAAATTTTTAAAGATACGAACATTAAACCTTAAATTTTTAAAGATACGAACAGTAATAAAACCTTAAATTTTTAAAGATACGAACAGTAAACAAATTTTTACGCTCTGCTGCCGAAGACTCAAATATCGGTGTGTCTGTCTCTAGTTATACGTGACTTCATTTCTTCATTTTTGTCGGTGAAATACTGACCGTCAAACTGTTAGAACATTTCTTAGCCGGTAGGAAGGCACCTTGTTATAATATATCGCCACCCCGTAACCCCACATCCAGATAACAACAGACATTCGATCTCAACCCTTCTTTTGTGCAACCCTCAAATTGGCGATACTCCAAAAAGCAAATGAGACAACCGAAATGTATAAGTTATCTATTTATTTCGTGAACATTTCTAAAACTAGGAAACAGACTTTTCATTCCACAGCGTCACGTACTCTACTGCAAATGATCTGGTTGTAACAACAGCTAGCACCCTACGGCGCCACATTTTGCCAATTAATGTTTCGGAATGCAATTGGAACAAACGGAGAAAATACCAATTCAGCTATTTGCAATTAAATTATCAAAACAATATTCGAATCGACCATCCTCTGAACAAAACCATAATAAATAAATGATAATAAAATATTTTCCTACTACGGTAAATAACAGCTATCAAATTCCATCAATAAACGAGTTGTTTATTAATTGTACATTGAAAACGCCACCATGATAATATAATGTGAATGCTGCCAGACACCCACGCTATAAAGTAGCTCCACAGCATGCAACTTTGGTGCTGGGGACGTCACAGATGGGCGTGTCGCAGCCAATCAGCGGGCGGCTTTCACCAATACTCGCATTTGGTTGGCCGAGCCTCACTCATCTGTGACGTCACCAGCCCCAAAGTTGCTTTGGAGAGATTTTATTATGCTCAGGAAGCTACTAACCGCTCATGCCAATGACGGCCACAGCCCCTACGTTGCTTTCAGCTAGTTTAGGAACGTACCTTAAGATGGCGCAGTTATACTTTATACGCGCCAAGACTGTCCACGCCATAGTCCACGCTAAGTTTTAACTGCGTTTGCTGTATGAATGTCACTTTCTTATGTTCGCTTCTTTCTTACGTGTTAGGCCTACCAGATCCACGGATGTTGGCGCTACAACATTTTGTGAAAAAAAAAAACTAGGTAAGTTAACATGTGTACTAACACGATTGTTTTAAAATTCTTATAATTCTATTTTAACAACGATAAAATACGTTTATTAAATGCGTACCCGGGTAACGTTCATGTTATGAATCAAAATAGTATCTATGAGATTTGTTATTATTATTTTTCATCTCGAACAATGTCATTCCATTTCCTGTTATTTCTCCAAACCTACATAACATACCTTTTAATGCATATATTCTTAAAATCAACACACAATAAATTAAAGTAAATTATGATAAATAGAAAATAATAACGCCATAATAATATACGTGTTCGAATTGATTCATATTTGCCCATATATGAACCAAAATACATGTATAATGATGTAGGTTGTAGGTTAAGCCGCTTTCATAGCAACACCGCAACACGTGTTTTTCGGACCGGCAGGTCACGTGAACCAATCAGAAACTTGCCACGTTACATTCTGATTGGTTCACGTGATGTGCCGGTCTGGAAAACATGTGTTGCCGTGTTGCTATGAAAGACCTCTTTGCTTCCATTACAGTGGCGGCTCGTGACCATCAAGGCAGGTAGTGCGTTGACACTTATGCAATATTTCAACGAAAGATGAACACATTTTTTTAAAGTGGAAAGGGGGAGGGGGGCTGTAAGAAAGCACATAAATAGGTTTAAAGAGTTCGACCTTGACAGTCAACTTGTAGAGGCGGGGAGGTTCGGGGTATCCTCAGAGCAGCGTACGCACTCTGTACTACAATTCAAAAAACATGTGACTAATTCTTACTAATAATATCAAAAACGTTTGCTAAAAATAATTGTGTGTGGCTTTAGGAACATCCGCAACGTTACGAATGAAGATGGTGGAAATCCGTAACTAGAGTGGTGCCAGCGCACTAACGCACATTAACACCAGTCGCCACTGGCTTCTATGACGCGTCACTCTAAAGGGGAACTAAAAAAAGAGTAAAAAGCAAAACTAAAGAGAAAAGGTTACTCGCTTTACAAGTTAGTATAGATAGCGCATGAGCAGCTTATGGAACTTTCCGCGTTGGCGTCACACCGTGAGATTGAAGAGAGGAATCCCATAAGCTATACCTATATCCTACCTCTACTCTGCACTCGTTTTGCTTTTTACCTTTCTCACGTGACGGCTGCTTGTCGGTGTGAAATCTTGCCGCCGTGAAAAAGGTAAAAATCGCTCATCGTGACGCGAACCATAAAATACATTTGTTTCGTAGCTGTTGTCCTACTGCAGTGACCAATCTCCCCTCTGCATATCAACTGAATAAATTGGTCTTTTAGGGTACTTTTTTAGGGGGAAACATGACCAAGGCTATTTTTTAGAAAGTTCACCTTCTAAGAAGGAAAAAAAGAAAAGCTTTGAAAAAAATTTGGGTTTATTCATTACTTTCTTTTTGGAGTAGGGATCCAGAGAAAATACAAGTGATTTCAACTATTGCAATTAGGGTTAAAAAAAATATGAACAAGTGTGTTCATGAATGCTGATAATGGATACTGAATGTATATATACGCTGTTCTTTCATAGCCTGGTAGAATATTACGGAGCCACTTTACACAATTATTATGTACAGAACGCCCACAGCTTGTCAAACAAATTTCATTTTAGTATTTATAACTTAGTAGTAATGTTTGATGATTAACAATAAGAAGCCGGAAATATTGAGTAAGGTTCTTCCAACTACGCACATTCGTACACTTAAAAAGACACGACCTTCCATTCAACATTATTCAATATTTTCCCAAATATTTACCTTAGAACAACACTTTACACCAATGTTTAATACACAACAGCTGACAGTTGTTTTACGTTTAATGCGAGGCTTTAATCAATGTATACAAACCAGTTTTACAGCAGTTGCGTGCACTCCATATGCCAAATAAATAATGACCAATGAAAAAAGGTTTCAGTATGCCTCAAAACTAAACCAATTAACTTACGCACTAAAATATTCAGTAACCCGAGTTTGATTCTAAAGGGGGATGTAGGGGGGGGAGGGCGCTAGCACGCGAAGTCCAAAAGTAAGGGTGTGCGTACTGTGGAGTGTGGATCCTGTGTGTGTGGAAACATATGACACTTAGTCAGGCACCACAGCTGGAATGAATACGAAAATAATTATTGTTACGTTGGTACGTTTCTTAATTTTTTTCAAAGGTTTAAGATGTGTGTGAAATATTATGATTGATTATGATATTTATTTTGCTATTTTGTATATATGTACTTTTTTTTTTTTTTTAGAACAAGTCCCACTTTTGTCAGAGTAACAAAGAATTTCGACCGAATAATTGCTATTTAATTGGTATAAGTGCTGGTCACTTTACCTCCAACTTGCTTGACCCCATCAAGTCCCCACACATATAGGCTTTATTGATGCTCTTGAGTCACGCCCACTAATAAATTCATACATCTTATTCAATTGTTGCGTTTGAACTCAACCCCTTACGTTTGATTTCAACTGATAACATTCACGCAGACGCACCAATAGAAGTGGCTCAGCGGTAGGACGCGAGACTCTAATTCGGGAGGTCGCCGGTTCGATTCCGGCCACCGGCAGTCCTGACTGAAGGTTTTTCCGATGTTTTCTTCTATCACTAGACCATTGCTGGGATTGAGTCATACTAACAGACCTCGGATATTCCTTTCCAAATATGCCAAATACCACCATAAAGCCTGTATTACACGGTCAAACTTTTTCATCCAACTTCTTGAATTCAAGGACAAAAGCGCATCAAAAACAGTCAGTATGTACTCAAATACAACAATAGGAATTATTTATTGATGCGCTTTTGTTCTTGAATTCAAGGAGTTGGATGAAAAAGTTTGACCGTGTAATACAGGCTTAATACCATTGGGTTTGCTATATTTCAAACCCAATGATAATACATATAGTTAGTCACCAGAAGAAGGGCATGATTTGTCCCTGGGCAGGTTTATATCCTACAAAAATTAATTTATTATTAATTCACGCAGACGCACCTCACCTGACTTATGTTTTAGAAATGCTTCTCACAACTAAAAGGGGAATAATTGTATTAATTAATAATAATAATAATAATAATACTTTTTCGTAGGAACCTCTGCTGTAAGATGAACACCAAACACAACCTGATGCCTTTCCTTACCAGTGGTCGGATGTGTATAAGGAATGCCTAATGACTATCTTTTAGGAATTAATCTCAGCATTCGTCTTGTGTTTAATTAAAACCTCAGGAATGGACTTTCGTATTCAGGATTGCCAGCGTTAAGAATCGAACAAGTGACCTACTGATTTAGAATGCCCTGAGTTCTCTGAGCCATTGCGCTTTTCAAATATGTATTCTACGTTTTTATATGGTTTCGCTTTTACTTGTGTTTGCTAAGCATATCGTAAATTGTTACATTTTTAAATCTGTATACCTTAACTTTTTAAAACTCTTATTGATAAAGGTTTATAGCATGCATTCAACGTAAGCTCCTTTGCATTAAAACAAATTTTAAAAGAAACTTGAATATATTGTCAAGTGGGCTTATGCCGTGAGTTAATACTGCATGTGGCTTACTTTACAAATACATTCATATTGTGGTTATATGATTAAATAAATAAATGCTTAAATAATACATTTTGCATATACTAATATAGACGATGACTGTTTCATATAGATTTACTTTTGCGTTGCTAGTCCATATTCACTTAAACATTATTTTACTTCACATTATAACTTATGACTGTACATAATGAATAGGTACACAGTTTATTTTACATACGACAAGGAGAGGAGCCAAACAAATAACTCATTCCAGAGGTTCAATGGTCACACCAGATCACATTCAACCGGTATGATATTCCTTTTTTCTTAAACTGTTTTACGATCCATTTACATATTTTCATGTGTAAAAACACTACGCACGTAGAAACCGTGTTAATTCTATATTTATACATAAGGCCTCATCACTAATCTTGCACGTCAATCATTATAACTTATTATATTATGTTATTATTATTATTATATTATTATCATTATATATTATGTATTGTCACCCGTTCATGTAACAAGAACTGATTTTCAGTGTGGGGGACATTATACCATATATATATATTCTCAAGTTTTCGCGGACATATATGTACATATTGCAATTCTCTGGGGCTGGTTGCAAGCCGCGAATAATTTATTAAAGAAGGAGGCACTGACTTACCCTTCCATTCCTGACGTTTCGGGAGTCACATCTCCCATTCTCAGAGGCCCTCACTCGACGATGTGCATCTCGAGCTTCGTAGCCGCGAACTGACTGACTGGTTCAGTCGTTGTCATTCGTCCCGCGTGTATGTCTGCGTCATGGTTCTTATCTCGTAGTGAAACCAGTACTCCACGCACCTTGGGCTGTACGTCACTACCCCTGAACGTGGACCCCTGACGCGTAGTCGATCCAACCTAGTTTCACTACGAGATAAGAAGTAAGAACCATGACGCAGACATACACGCGGGACGAATGACAACGACTGAACCAGTCAGTTCGCAGCTACGAAGCTCGAGATGCACTTCGTCGAGTGAGGGCCTCTGAGACTGGGAGATGTGACTTTCCCGAAGCGTCAGGGAGGGAAGGGTTAGTCAGTGCCTCCTTCTTTAATAAATTATTCGCGGCAACAAGCCCCAGAAAATTGCAACAGGTACATATATATACATACATACAATATGTGTCTCGTTGCTACAACTACTCTAAAGTCACCGTTTATAATAATATGTACGTATGATACTAATGGATTATATTCAAAGACAGAAGTGAAACACCAGCTTGAACCAGGAATCGAACCCTGGGCCTCCTACAGTGGAAGAAGGAATGAACCCATGGGACCAACAACCATCCACATAACACGGTTCGTCAATTGAATTAATTTCTCTTACACGAATTGAAATATAGAAACGTACACGCCAAAAGAAATTGATCTCAAAATGACCTCCTATTCAATTTATCAAGACGGCAAATGGACCTACGGCTGGTCAAGGGCTCAGAAGTCAGTAAACCAATGTATGTATAGACATCGTGTGTAGCATGGTGCAGAAGTCTCACGCACTTCCATTGATGAGGTATCAATTGCATCAAAAGAAACCCTAGAAACGAACGGTGTTCTCTCTCAGCTTTTCATTTCCTCAATAATCACAACTCACGACTCACTGCCTGAACAAAAACACCCACAAAGATCAACGGCGCTTTTGTTCAAACATTTCCACGCAACAAAATGAAATAAATACATTGCGAGTGCGATTCGTCACAAACAAGAGTGCGAAATTATCATCAAAAAGATGTTTCCAGTCTAATGGTTGATTCGTTTATTAAACGCTGAAATGACTTTGTTGAGATATACATTTTCAATGTATTTCGCTACCCCAAAATTGACAGTCTGAGAAGAAAGAAAGAGAGAGAGAGAGAGAGAGAGAGAGAGAGAGAGAGAGAGAGAGAGAGAGAGAGAGAGAGAGAGAGAGAGAGAGAGAGAGAGAACGAGAGATGTATTTATATTAATATTACACAACATAGCATGACGTGGGATGGATGGATGGATGGATGGAGGTGAGATGACAAAAGGAAACACAGTTTGCACGAACTCAATATCCGGCCGTGGGTTTCTTCATTAGCATATGAATGACGCGTCGCGTTGACGCGCCACACGCACTCGATCCTTGGACGTAAGAATGAGACGCGCACGGTACAAATATCCCACAACAACAGAGACGGGTCACGGGTTAGACCCCCATTTATCCCTCTTATCGCGTTCCCTCCAATTACCTTTGACCATGCTTCACCTAAGAGGATCTTCCCACGGATAACGGTCCGCGTCCATTACTGACACCCCCCCCTCTCACCCCTCCCTAACCCCTCTACCCCCATGTGCAAGAGAGCATCTCTCACACGGTATAATAAATACGTTCACTTCAGTAGGTAGGCTCTACCCGGCACCTCTACCATATACAGTCAGATAGACACGCTCTACCCGGTACCTCCACCATATACAGTCAGATAGACACGCTCTACCCGGCACCTCCACCAAATACAGTCAGGAAGACATGCTCTACCCAGCACCTCCACCATATACAGTCAGATAGACACGCTCTACCCGGTACCTCCACCATATACAGTCAGATAGACACGCTCTACCCGGCACCTCCACCAAATACAGTCAGGAAGACATGCTCTACCCAGCACCTCCACCATATACAGTCAGATAGACACGCTCTACCCGGTACCTCCACCATATACAGTCAGATAGACACGCTCTACCCGGCACCTCCACCAAATACAGTCAGGAAGACATGCTCTACCCAGCACCTCCACCATATACAGTCAGATAGACACGCTCTACCCGGCACCTCCACCAAATACAGTCAGGAAGACATGCTCTACCCGGCACCTCCACCATATACAGTCAGATAGACACGCTCTACCCGGCACCTCCACCAAATACAGTCAGGAAGACATGCTCTACCCAGCACCTCCACCATATACAGTCAGATAGACACGCTCTACCCGGCACCTCCACCATATACAGTCAGGCAGACATGCTCTAACCAGCACCTCCACCATATACAGTCAGATAGACACGCTCTACCCGGTACCTCCACCATATACAGTCAGATAGACACGCTCTACCCGGCACCTCCACCAAATACAGTCAGGAAGACATGCTCTACCCAGCACCTCCACCATATACAGTCAGATAGACACGCTCTACCCGGTACCTCCACCATATACAGTCAGATAGACACGCTCTACCCGGCACCTCCACCAAATACAGTCAGGAAGACATGCTCTACCCGGCACCTCCACCATATACAGTCAGATAGACACGCTCTACCCGGTACCTCCACCATATACAGTCAGATAGACACGCTCTACCCGGCACCTCCACCAAATACAGTCAGGAAGACATGCTCTACCCAGCACCTCCACCATATACAGTCAGATAGACATGCTCTACCCGGCACCTCCACCAAATACAGTCAGGAAGACATTCTCTACCCGGCACCTCCACCATATACAGTCAGATAGACACGCTCTACCCGGTACCTCCACCATATACAGTCAGGAAGATATGCTCTACCCGGCACCTCCACCAAATACAGTCAGGAAGATATGCTCTACCCGGCACCTCCACCATATACAGTCAGATATACATGCTCTACCCGGCACCTCCAAAATATACAGTCAGATAGACATGCTCTACCCGGCACCTCCACCATATACAGTCAGATAGACATGCTCTACCCGGCACCTCCACCATATACAGTCAGATAGACATGCTCTACCCAGCACCTCCACCATATACAGTCAGATATACATGCTCTACCCGGCACCTCCAAAATATACAGTCAGATAGACATGCTCTACCCGGCACCTTTATCATATACAGTGAGGAAGACAAACTCTACCCGGCACCTCCACCATATACAGTCAGATAGACATGCTCTACCCGGCACCTTTATAATATAGTCAGGTTACAAGCTCTACCCGGCACCTCCACCATATACAGTCAGATAGACATGCTCTACCCGGCACCTTTATTATATACAGTGAGGAAGACAAACTCTGCCCGGCAACTCCACCATATACTGTCCGGTATTTAAGCTCTACCCGGCACCTCCACCATATAGAGTCGGGTATACAAGCTCTACCCGGCACCTACACCATATACAGTCAGGTTACAAGCTCTACCCGGCACCTCCACCATATAAAGTCAGGTTACAAGCTCTACCCGGCACCTACACCATATACAGTCAGGTAACAAGCTCTATCCGGCACCTCCACCATATAAAGTCGGGTATACAAGCTCTACCCGGCACCTCCACCATATAGAGTCGGGTATACAAGCTCTACCCGGCACCTCCACCATATAGAGTCGGGTATACAAGCTCTACCCGGCACCTACACCATATACAGTCAGGTTACAAGCTTTCCCCGGCACCTCCACCATATAAAGTCAGGTTACAAGCTCTACCCGGCACCTACACCATATACAGTCAGGTTACAAGCTCTACCCGGCACCTCCACCATATAAAGTCAGGTTACAAGCTCTACCCGGCACCTCCACCATATACAGTCAGGTAACAAGCTCTACCCGGCACCTCCACCATATAGAGTCGGGTATACAAGCTCTACCCGGCACCTACACCATATACAGTCAGGTTACAAGCTCTACCCGGCACCTCCACCATATAAAGTCAGGTTACAAGCTCTACCCGGCACCTACACCATATACAGTCAGGTTACAAGCTCTACCCGGCACCTCCACCATATAAAGTCAGGTTACAAGCTCTACCCGGCACCTCCACCATATAAAGTCAGGTTACAAGCTCTACCCGGCACCTACACCATATACAGTCAGGTTACAAGCTCTACCCGGCACCTCCACCATATACAGTCGGGTATACAAGCTCTACCCGGCACCTCCACCATATACAGTCAGGTATTCCAGCTCTACCCGGCACCTCCACCATATACAGTCAGGTATTCCAGCTCTACCCGGCCCCTCCACCATATACAGTCGGGTATACAAGCTCTACCCGGCACCTCCACCATATACAGTCAGGTATTCCAGCTCTTCCCGGCCCCTCCACCATATACAGTCGGGTATACAAGCTCTACCCGGCACCTCCACCATATACAGTCAGGTATTCCAGCTCTACCCGGCACCTCCACCATATACAGTCAGGTATTCCAGCTCTACCCGGCCCCTCCACCATATACAGTCGGGTATACAAGCTCTACCCGGCACCTCCACCATATACAGTCAGGTATTCCAGCTCTACCCGGCACCTCCACCATAAACAGTCAGGTATTCCAGCTCTACCCGGCACCTCTACCATATACAGTGGGGTATTCCAGCTCTACCCGGCACCTCCACCATATACAGTCAGGTATTTAAGCGCTACCCGGCACCTCCACCATATACAGTCAGGTATTCCAGCTCTACCCGGCACCTCCACCATATACAGTCAGGTATTTAAGCTCTACCCGGCACCTCCACCATATACAGTCAGGTATTCCAGCTCTACCCGGCACCTCCACCATATACAGTCAGGTATTTAAGCTCTACCCGGCACCTCCACCATACTGACAAGTAGGCGTGTTTAGGTCTACCCAGCGTCACTGCCGCAAAGACGAGCGCAGTGTGAGTGTCAGATGAAAGATTCCACCCGGCGCCTTCACCCACGCCAGAGTGAGGCAATCTCGTTCTAACACAGACAGAACTAACTGATGTGAATTACATTGTTTCGCGTTTTTAATTGAGTGGGGATCTTTTGCATACTGAAGGGGTGGGGGGGAGGGGGGGGGGAATCCATGCAGGCCTACTTCTTGTCGTCGACTTCCTGTGCGCAACGCCGTCACAGGGGTGGGGGGGGGGGGCTAATCTAGTTAACAGCATCTCTTGGCAATGAGAATTGACAGACTGCGACAGTCCCGTCGTACGTGGTTGTGCAATGTTTCACATTTCGAACAGATTTTACAGTCAGGTTTGAATACTAATAAGAATTATAGCTTACGACGTTTTACCGCAGATTTCTTTATTCAGTTGTGCTGCACTGACATCGAATGAAACGGTTGAGTTTTGAAGCCGATTCACGAGGTTTGTTAAACAACACAACACGGTATTTGATAAACTCGAAATCGGTTATTAAATGCAGAACAACCCGATGCGTAAAAACTCTGACTGTAAGATTATAAAAACTAACACCCCTTATAACTAAGTCTAGCTTTCGCTGCGTCGTGGCGTAGTTACTACAACACCTGCTCGGTCGTTATCGTAGGTGCTTGTGACGTGACTGAGTAATCACGGCAGGTAGGGGATGAAACGAAAAGAGGGGAAATAAGAGGAGGGGCGCCCAATCATATTGGCGCGAATAATATTTAGTAGGTACTGGACTAGCTATGAATGCAAACACAGGATGGTGAGGTTAGTGAAGGAACCTATATGACTGGTCAAAGTTACACCGTCCTCACGGATGGGACGTAAAGCCGATGGTCCCCTTGGTATTTTTCGACAGGAGTAGGCTTCGGGCCGGTACCGGGTTTCCCCTTCTCCCTTCTCCCTTCTTCATCATCATCATCATCATCATCATGCATCCTTGTTAATCATCGTTGTTATACTGGTCACTGTAATGGCATAAAATGATGTATGTGGCAAATTCATAAAAAAAAAAAAAAAATTAATAAAAACGTAAATTGGACCTTATGTGATATGGACCTGTTGTCTCTTCAACCAACGCTGCCTACCCATCGCATAACCTGTCAGATTATTACGATATCATCTACGTAACCCCGCATTGTACATGAATAAGTAACCGGAAACAAAGTGAAACTAAGCGTTGACTTGTTTCTTATCCTATCCGCAAATAATTAGGCCCACGCTTTAGATTACTCGACCAAATTATTCTCTTGTCAGCGGAATTTATAAATTCACCTTGTTTTTTTTTTTAATGAAACTCAACTATAGTCCTCTGATCTATAAACCGGCAATGCCGACCCATCGTATTACCAAGATTTATAGTAGGAGAGCACCAGGCACTCAGGCTTACCTATATATATACCCCACCCATCTCTTACAATCATTAATGTTCTAACTGGAATTAAAGTTGTCGCGTCTTTCCTCGCGTTCTCTCCGCAGACCACTCTATGTAACTGATCTGATTACCTCCCTCTCCCCCTCCCCCCCCCCCCCCTCCCCCTCCCTCCCCCGACCTCCTACCCCATTCAACGTATCGCTTCCATCAGCAGTGGCTCACTCGCGGGGCTCGAAATTACCCCAAGAATGTAAGGATGCGTCTAAAGTGTTTTATGACCTGCTACCTACAAGTCTACTACTGCACTGCTAACACATTTGGACACGTCTACTCAATGGAGTTTTATTTCAGCCTACTTTGCCACATGGGCATTATGATTGGAACAATGTGAAAGAGAGGTTAGAAAAATAAAATATGCAACGAAAGCGAAATTAACACTACGTATCTTCCATCACATTTATGATATTTTCCTTTCAATTCGTCGGGGTTCATCATTGTAGCAGTTGAAGTATTCTTTGTGATTGATTGATTGATTGATTGATATTTGGGTTTTACATGCCATATTTTTGTGCAACTTGGCTAATCTAGACGATGAGTGGTTGAAATATGAAATTATGTTTGGAGAAAAAGGGCAAATAGGAGGGCAGGGAGGATAAGTGGAAGGGAAGGAAAAGGGAAGGGGAAAGGGGAGGAAAAATGGGGGTGGGAACTGCATTTCGTCTGACCTCTCCCCCTCGAAGCCACTACCTATACCACTTTCGACAACTACGTTTAAGTGCTAGACTACTAGTGACATTTGGTTACCAACTCTGTGAGGTAACTACCGACAATTGAGTCTGCTAAGCTAGTCCAGAATATAGCGAGAAAACTACGAACCGCGACGCAACCTCAGACAGTCTCGCATACCGCATACTCCTCGGTTGCTACACTATCTGTCGATATTCAATGCTTTAAGAGGGGTTTAAGAATGCGTCCCTCGCGACGCCCACAACGCAGTAGCTGTCACAATCGGCGTAAGAATTCGCAGCCAAGAATGCAATGAATCTACTAATATGTCGATTCCTATTGGAAATCCCGCCCGGCAAGCGCGCGCCCCCTTCTGTAATGAATCCCATCCTCTGAGGGATTCAGACCCATGAGCGGACCTACTAAAGCCAATTTGCATCCGCGATCAATTAACTACCCGATTCGCTTCCAATGAATGTTAATCACGGACAATAATATATTAGAGCGTGTTTAATAAAGGAACGTGTCTTTTTTTTATTGGCTCTACGTTTTATGAATTAGTTAACGAAATAGCCGCGCGCTATGCATTCGTAAGGACGAAATTACAAAAATCCCCAGACTATTCTTCTTGGTTGTACTTGACTATACAATGGTAGTTTCCACAAGATATTCAACTAGAAATGTTAACATAAAACTACGGGGTTTCTTGGTAAAAATAAAACCATGTTAAAATTAGCAGCAATGTGAGCAAGTGGGAATAATTGATGTGTTATCTGCATGAGGATCGAAATAATGAACACACATACCTATATGTGACTTGCTACTTCTCTACTTACTTCTAATATAACTAATCCAAAGTTTCTAATTAGTGGTATCAATTGCAAAAACTAGTTTTTATCTGAGTAATTGTTTGCATTGGGTTTTCACAATGCGACTCTGAGTCTAAGATCTGAGGATATGCGATATTATATATTTTGTTATGATTTATTATTTATTATGACATTTGTCATTATATATCTGTTGTTATGATTTGTTAAGGTGATAAGCTGTTTCTATATTGGTTTCTGGTATTATTCGTAAGGTCTATCTAGGAATCTATTTGCCATTGACTGCATATATAACCACAGAACCCACCTTGTACGAGTATCTACGGGACCCCGTTAGAGTCTATGCATATTTAGAATATATGTCTTTACAAGTTCAGGCTAAGTAAGTAATATAAATAATGTACGCTCGAGTCCAGTACATACTGCATAGTAAAGCAATATATAGCAATGCACTTATGAGCCAAGTTCTTGACAGTGATAATGCATGTGAGATGTGTGTGTCGCCTCTTTCTCAGAGTAAGCTGACTTGTTGGTCATTCTACGAGCGTTCAATGGAAGATAGATCCCACACTGAAGCCACTCATGAACCTATTGTTCCACTTTAAATGTGTTCTACTTACAAAACCCGTTGAAAAGTAGAGTGGTGTATAGGAAACCTGTTGTCCCATTTTAAGAGTTTAAGTAGCTTAGCTCGATATCGGAAAAAGCGCATTAAGGCTTTAATGCATTCGTCAAGAAGAAGAATGAGGGATGCAGGTTGACTATAATTGCGCCTTAGCTTTATTCCTCATTTCATCCATTATTAACATACATTATACCCGAGTATACTATGTTCATCTATAATACAATGATCTATTCTGTAAAAACGATATTATTTCACACATACTTTGTTGTTTATTTCATTACATAAACTATCATGCTATAACTAAGCCATTATAATCAACAAGGTACGAAAGTAGACATACTATGATTTAAAAAAACAGAAAACCTAATAATAATAAAATTAATATTAATAATAATAATAATAATAATAATAATAATAATAATAATAATAATAATAATAATAATGATAATAATAATAAAAATAATAATAATAATAATAATAATGATGATAATAATAATAATAAAAATAATAATAATAATAATAATAATAATAATAATAATAATAATAATAATAATAATAATAATAATAATAATAATAATAATAATAATAATAATAATAAAAATAATAATAATAATAATAATGCCTTTATTTGCAAACAGGAATATCAAAATCCCACAAACACAATACAATTAACAGCAATACACAGGCTACAGTTATGGTACAGGTAAAGATATTCAACATTTTTCTTTAGTTGCAAAGGACTTAACGTTGCATTCCGTAATGTCGAGCCCGGTCGACCTTACGGAATGCAACCCTTGTGCATGTCGACTTTCACTTCAAGGAAGGCACATAATTAGATTGAAATTGGTTTTCTCCGTTGACCACAAACTTTAGTCTTTACGACCAAGTTTTGTCGTGCCTTTGTCCTTAATTTACTGTGTCTTTAAGTAACACAGAACCTTAAATTCGCAATTATAAAAGTATTTAACTATGTGTTTGCTTTATATTTCAAAACTCATTAATTGCTACAGAATATAGAGCTTATTAAAACTAAACTACATGGATAATAATTCACAAACAATTTGTTCACAATTAATGTAAATCACATTAACTCTAGCCATTAGTTTTCACAGTGGCCAAACTACTATCTGATTCAAAAAGGTTTATCTCGACTTTGAGAATACGGACAAAAATAATAAATAGTGATGGCGCACGAGAAACACCGCCGTAAAATATAGCGTTCTTTCTGGGTTATATATATAACAATTAAATTTAACAAAAAAAAAAGGTTATGGTACTTGAGCTATACTATTGTGCTATTGATGTAACAATAGCATACAAGAAGACATCAATAATTCAATTTAGGGATTACTTATGAATATACAAAATAATTTAAAACAATTTGTTTGTAATTGTATTGCACATTGCATCATACATTAGTCATTATTTTATTGACTGTTCAATAAATCAAGAGACACACCTATTTTAATCCGATAGTAGTGTATGGAGCGTGGGCGCACTCGCTCAAATCGTGTATTGGTATGTCAAGGGCCACTTCAGCATCGCGCGGGTCGACTGAACTCAATGCGGGAAGCAAAATATGCGTATGTTGGTGAAAAATACAAACAAAAAAGTGCATTTTAATGAAATATTTGTATAAGAATGATGCTCACAACCGTTAATAATGATACACTCACCCTGTCATGTTTGATTTATATTATACATAAACCTCTGTACACGGTTAAATAACTTTTTGAAAGCCTAGCAAACAGAATGTCAATAAAAGTAAAACAAATAAATATGCACGAATGCTATTTCAAGCATTTCACTTCATTTTCAACATTTTTGGAAAGTGCTTTCTGTGTATTTAAAATATTCTTTAACCCTATAATTGCTGTATTGTAAACTGACGTATTGAGCAAATTTCGATTAGCTATTTGTTGTTCTATACACAATGTATTTGGGTAGGAGGAGGAGGGGGGGGGGGGGGGAGCAACATTTGTAGCAGGTGTACAGTTGCTCATAATGGTACTTGTTGTAACACAACATTAACAAATAAACCAAAACAACGAAAACGTTAATTGAAATAAAGAAACATGCATAAGAAATAGCACTAAATTCTTTGGGGGATGACAACAAATATATTTACATTTACTTTATGAACTTTTAAAAGCATTTTAAAACAATCTTAAGGTAGCGACATTGGGGATTCCCCAGGGTAGGTGAACATACAGCCTTGAGGGTACCCGTAAAGTCGACCTGCAGAAACTCGACAGTAGATAACCCCCTAAACGGTGAATTGATAGCGCGTTATCTTATCGCCTTTACCGCCAAAGGTATCGCGCCTACTGTTCGAGTTTCTGCACCAGAGATAGATAGCGGCTTCCTTTTACTTCCGTGTAAATGAGTTTCTGCAGGTTGACATTCTGCGTTCCCCAGCCTTGATATGAATACGCTATTCCAAAGACGAGTAAAAATAAGAAATACCTATATATCCATAAGTGAATGTAAGTACATTATTTGCCTATAGCAAATCTAAGGTCCAGTCTTACAATGTCCTAACTACTTATTCGTTGAATAGCTTGTTTTCTCCATGGCAACCACCAATCAAAACCCTTGAAATCCTCCAAATAGCTTAATTGCTATACATATAACTTTCTTATTAGAAGATTGTAAGACCGGCCCTTAGTATTGTAATATTTCATGCAGGACCATTGTATCGCCTAATTTGTTAAGGTTTTTAAAAACATTGCTTAGTAGGAGTCGGCGCCCCCTTAAAATGTACCTTGCCCCCTCCCTCTAAACAAAACTCCTAGCTACGCCACTGAATCCACCTCGGCAGCTTTGTCACCGGGTATAGTACTGGCCTCATGCCACATTACAACCAGCTTCTAGAACTCATACCTAAAATAAACTGAAAACTAAGTTTTTCCATCACCTTCTACGCCAGTTCCGGTACAAAATATTGTGACTGAAATGAAGAAACTCTCTAGTATTGAATCATTGTTCTTCGAGACGAGGTGTGATAGAGAAAGATAAAGGACAATTTCAAGAAACCTGTACATTATTCGGGACACGAACCCACGTCCGGTACCGTACGCTTGGGACCTGCGCCCCAACCTCTTGAGCCGCGGTGGCTGACAGTAGGGGTAGCATCCACTAGGCCTAGGCACTGTCGTTAGCATCCGGAAGCGTAAACTAGCTTTGTAGTAGACGTGTATTGTAATGGATTACGTCACAGCCAGGTAGCCAATTGTTCTGTCAATCGGAAGTGAGCCGGCTGACGGGTGCGACCTTGAGCGACTTTGCCTCTGTTTGGGTCATCCGGTGTGACCGTTGCTGGATCAATACGCGCCTGATGGTGAGCCAGAGCAGTCAACACACCCAGAGACACTCCACGTGCCCCGCCGCGACGCCACGTGTGAGCCAGAGTAGTCGGGGCATTCCAAAGAACATCTTGACGTTATCTCATCTTAACCAAAGCACTTCTTGGAAAATTCCAAAGAACTTCGCCGCGTCGCCAAGTCTGAGCCAGACCAATCGGAACATTCCAAAGAACCTGCTGACGTCATCTCATCTTAGTCAAAGCACTCAGAACATATCAAAGTGCCTCACTGTGTCGTCGCGTCTTAACCAGAGCACTCGGGACATTCCAAAGAACTTAACCGCGTCGCCGTGTCTGTGTCAAGGCACTCTGAACTGGCCGACGAACCTCACCTTGTCGTCACATCTTAGCCAGAGCACTCAGGATTTTCCGAAGAATCCCTCGTCGTCATCTCATCTTAGCCAGAGCACTCGGAACATTCCAAGGAACCTCTCCTCGTCATCTCATCTTAGCCAGAGCACTCGGAACATTCCGAGGAATCTCTCCTCGTCATCTCATCTTAGCCAGAGCACTCGTAACATTCCGAGGAATCTCTCCTCTTCATTTCATCTTAGCCAGAGCACTCGGAACATTCCAAGGAATCTCTCCTCGTCATCTCATCTTAGCCAGAGCACTCGGAACATTCCAAGGAATCTCTCCTCGTCATCTGATCTTAGCCAGAGCACTCGTAACATTCCAAGGAATCTCTCCTCGTCATCTGATCTTAGCCAGAGCACTCGTAACATTCCAAGGAATCTCTCCTCGTCATCTGATCTTAGCCAGAGCACTCGTAACATTCCAAGGAATCTCTCCTCGTCATCTGATCTTAGCCAGAGCACTCGTAACATTCCAAGGAATCCCTCCTCTTCATCTCTTATTAGCCAGAGCACTCGGAGCATTCCAAAGAACCTTTCCACGTCATCTCATCTTAGTCAAAGCACTCGGAACATATCAAAGTGCCTCACTGTGTCCTCGCGTCTTAACCAGAGCACTCGGGACATTCCAAAGAATTTAACCTCGTCGCCGCGTCTGTGTCAAAGCACTCGGAACATTCCAAAGAATCTCTCCGCGTCTTCTCATCTTAGCCAGAGCACTCAGAACATTCCAAAGAGCTTGAGCGGGTCGTCGCGTCCAACCCAAAGCACTTGGAACTCGCCGAGAAACCTCACGTCATCGTCGCGTCTTAGCCAGAGCACTCGGGACATTCCAAAGAACTTCACCGCGTCGCCGCGTCTGAACCAAAGCACTCCGGACACGCCGAAGTCACCCTACCTGAGACCCTGTGGCTGCGCCCATCGCTTTGTGCCGGAACGTCGTCCTTCTCAAGGTATAGTTTACAGTTATCATTTGTTTTATCAGCTTCTCTCTTCGGATAACAGCACAGCTTACGCAATTCATAGGTTGCACGTACGTCACATCTTTGCTCGTGGCGGCCACATTTGTGATCAAACTTTGACGTTGCCATGGGGAAACAATTGAAGGCTGTTGTGGTAGAACACATCAATTCTTAGTTCTGTAAAACTCAGCCTGTTTTTGAGATAAAATTAATGTGCACATTAATGTGTAATAATAAAATAATGTTTTACAGGGTACACACCAACTTCATCTGGTGTTGGATGGTTGGTAAGGAATGTCCAAGGACTCTCTTAAGAGTAAATAGTAAATCCTAACATTCGTATTACGACTGACATCCGAAGAATGTGACAATTATTGTCCGTTGTAAATTGTTGGATTCCACTCTGCACAAGACTCAGTGAAGTCGAGAGCGAACCACCAATTCAGAGTAAACTTTTGATGTTGTTGGTTGTGTAGCCGCCGCACTGGTCAACATGCGAATTACGCTTTTAATTGGTTTTACTGGTCCCCTTGTGTAGCTCCCGTAATTACCTTTGAGTGCTGACATTGACCAACTCATTCCGCGCTGACACAAATTAAGGGGTTTACTGTCAGCGACCTCTGTAATGGGGCTGGAGTGACTGGGGGATGCATGGAGGGCTCGGGCTGGAGGAGGGAAGACTTGTATTGAGGCAGTTATAAAGAGGTGTAAATTAGACCGTTGAAATAAGTGGGCCACATTCGCTACAGAGTCTACTATACCCAGTCCTCACTTCTTCTATCAATCAATCAATCAATCAAACATCGCTTTGAATCGTCGTTTTGAATAATGTACGATATTTCTTGGAGTTTATTGTCGTGGATTGGTTTGGAACAGCTGTGCATTCTTTACTGTGTTTTCTTCCAGTCGGTACATTTCTAAATACCAATTATAATTCATATCCTAGATTGTGTGTATATATAGTGTATGCAGTATACAGTGTAATGTGTATTCCAGTCTTGGTCACCATCTACTATTTCTCAGTATGGTTCACTTAAATTACATTTTCTTGAAATTTTGTATTTTTTTAATTTTTTTTTCATGATCATACCAACTCAGATACAAGAACTGGTTTCCAATGGAGGACATACCATTTATTATGTGCTTCGTTTACGTGTACACCAGTATATCATATAGATAGATAAAAGTCAAGTTCCAAACATAAAATTCCCAGCACGAATAAGGAATCAAACCCTAGACCTACTACAACTACAACTAGACCAACGATGTCACACAACAAACATAAACATAAATAAAACGTAACAGTAACATCAAACATTTCCTAAAGCCAACAAAGTGGCCTCGTACTAAGTCATTTTCGGCTCAAACCACACACAAGATAAACGGCGGCGCCGAATATACCAACCCCATCCCACCTTGGTCGCCCAAGAAACTGAAACTTTACTGAAATAAATACACTCATAACAAATCTGTCACTCTCACGGGTGAGAAGAAAAAGAAGACTACATACAAGATATTATAATACAATCAAAATTTCAATATACCTCCTTATTAAACATCTGACAATCCAAATATATAGATTTTCAATTAATGAAACAATATTTAGAATGATAAACTCCACACTGTAGAATAATAGTATTTTTTGTAGGAAACCGGCCCATGGGACCATTAGGTATTGAGGTAAAGATCTCGCAAGTTGAGCTTACAAACCATTGTAACGACTTTTTTGAAACTTGCCACACATTTGATAAACCAATATTTCAAAGAAAATAAAAAGCATCCTATAGCTTAAGTAGTCACGTGTATTCATTTAAGTCGTTCATTCCGAAAACATTATCCTTTGAATATTGCTTTGAAATTAAATAAAAGAAGGTGATTAAATTCGGATGAGAAAGATACTTCAGGGGGAAGCAGGTACGTTTCCACATGCCGAGCTACACAAGAGTAGAATTAACGACACCACTGAGCGTTTGATGAGCGCTGATGCACAAAGGAACAGAGAGATCCACCCCCGTCTAATTAATTACAGAACCCCCTGAAACTTATAAAATACGACGACTTTAATGAAATATCTTATTCAAATAGGCTTTTTACCTTTGTATGAAACGGAGGCGGAAGTCGGGTACAAATTAAAGGTTGTGTTTATGAATGAATCAAGGTTGGGCTTATTTATTATCACATTTATTTATTATCATGCACATTTGGTTTGTTGCTTGCACACTAGTACAAGTTTGCACTAATCTATTTATATAATCTATTATTTATAAGCGGTAACACGTAAGGCTCTAATTCGGGAGGTCGCCGATTCGATTCCAGTTAATTCTAAATGAAGGTTGTTCTGAAGTTTTTTTAAGTTGTAAAGACAAATGCTGGGATGGAGTCATACTAAGAGTCCTCGGATATTCCTTCCCAACTATCCAAACACCCTAAAGTTAGAAACCTGAAAAGGGGCACATCAGGTAGGCCCACAGTCGGTTGCACCATAAAAGGTATATTCGTATGAAAAACGGTAAAGGGTTATTATTACACTATTTGATAACACTAACGTCCGTAAAATATATATTGCCCGAAATGTTCCTAACGCCGAAGACGATTTACTATTCCAATAAATACAACCACTCAACAGTGAGTTTCAATTGCGTTGGCACAAGATTGTTATGTATGCTGAGATAACTTCTTCAATGGGGTGCGACGAATAGACAAGCTCCTCGCGCTGCACCCTGGGTAACGCTAAAAGTCTATTCACAACTGGATGCCGAACACTTCCTCGACTAAGTTCCTCGAGCTCCCGGCAACCAGTAACAGCTATAACTCAACAATGCAAGAATCTCAGGATACCAACTTCCCGACCGGCACTTTTCAGCGCCACCTGACAAGAGATATTGGACCCTCGGTCCGTATCTGCCAACTAAACATCGAAGGCATTAGCAGAGCTAAATGCGACCATCTACACAGAGTACTACAAGAAAACAACACTGACGTTGTCCTTCTCCAAGAGACCCACTGCCCAGACGACGCTAGCCTAATGGCTCGCGGCAAGATAGTCGGCTACACCCTCGTGGGGGCTGTCAACCACCATGCGTACGGCGTTGCCACATACGTCAAGTCGACAATAGAGAATGCAATTCTCATTGAAACGAGTGGCGATGACAACGTCTTCTTGGTGACTGTTCAAGTAGCTGATATTAAGATTGTAAACATCTATAAACCACCTAACGTTCCTTGGCCAGCGGTAACGCTCCCTGTCTACCAGCACCCGGCGGTTTATGCCGGCGATTTCAACAGCCACCATACTTCGTGGAGGTATCAGTCAAATGACGAGAATGGCACCAGATTATCCAACTGGGCTGATATATACCACATGGTTCTGATATTTGACGCAAAAGATAAAGGTACCTTTCACTCTGGACGATGGCAGAGAGATTACAACCCTGATTTATGCTTTGTAACTACCAGTGACACCGAGCGACATAATATGCACGTGTCCAGAAGAGTTCTCAAAAGCTTCCCCCGGAGCCAACACCGGCCCGTTATGATAGAAAGTGGTATAAAAATCCCGCTGATAAACTCTGTCCAGCGGCCTAGATGGAATTTCAACAAAGCTGCCTGGGGTTCATTCTCCAAAGAGTTAGACTTTAACGTCCGCTGGATCCCTCCATCTGCCCAGAACTACTCGAGATTTGTTGGAGCCGTCATCTCAACTGCCAAGAGACACATCCCGCGTGGTTACCGTAAGGAATACATTCCGGGGTGGAGTGAAGAGAGCGACAGGCTATACCAAGAATTCCTGCAGTCTGGAGACCCAGAAATAGCTGAGGACCTTTTATATTCGCTGGACACGGCACGCCGAGACAAATGGAAAAACACGACCAACAACTTAGATTTCACCCATTCAAGTAGGAAAGCTTGGAGCCTCCTACGTAAACTTGGTGGCGCTAATGTGACTACATCACATCTGCCCAAAATCAACCCAGAGGCGGTAGCGCGCCGGATAGTTGAAACCTCCAAGGCTAAGGCCGACAAGGAATTCACGAGGACGATAAGAAGATCACTCAAAGACTTAAGATCCACCACTCCTGACTCATCAGAATTTAGCAAAGATTTTACAATGCTTGAGCTAGAAGCAGCCATATCAGGAACTAAAGCTGGGAAGGCAGCCGGCCCTGATGGAATCCACCCCGAATTCCTGAAGGCCTGTGGGAAGAACACCAAAAGGTGGCTCTGTAAGTTTTACAGCGACATTTTGATATCTGGAAGTTACCCCAGGGAATTCAGGAAATCGAAGATCCTAGCAATTCTCAAGCCTGGCAAACCAGCTGACATAGCGGAAAGCTATCGCCCAATTGCACTCTTGAGCAGTTGCTACAAGGTTCTGGAACGGCTTATCTATAACAGAATTGAGCATGCAGTAAATGAAGTCATCCCCGTAGAGCAGGCCGGATTTCGCCAAGGACGCAGCTGCACAGACCAAGTCATGTCCTTAACAACACACATTGAAGCTGGTTTTGAGAAAAAGCTTAAAACAGCTGCAGTATTTGTGGACCTAACTGCGGCGTACGATACAGTGTGGCGCACGGGCCTAATCTACAAACTCCTCAAAGTTGTGCCCTGCAAAAGAATAAGCAGACTCATCAATAATATGCTGAGTAATCGCACCTTTGAAGTCTTCATGGACGAGGCTAAAAGTAAGCAGAGACAACTCAATAACGGGCTACCACAAGGATCCGTTCTCGCCCCGTTGATGTTCAACCTCTATATACACGACATGCCGGAGACAAAGTCTAGAAAGTTCCAGTATGCAGACGACCTAGCCTTGACCTTCCAGCACAAGGATATGCACGTTGCTGAAGAAGTTCTTACACAAGACCTTGAAGGCCTGAGTGCTTACTTCAAAAATTGGAGACTCACTCCCAGCCTCAGTAAGACGGAGTCAGCATGGTTTCATCTGAACAACAAAATAGCCCACGTCCCGCTTCAAGTAGTTTTCAATGGTGCTGTACTGCAACATAACTTTCATCCAAAGTATCTCGGAATAACGCTGGACAGATCTCTCACGTTTAAACAGCATCTGCATAACTGCGCAGCCAAGCTTAAAACAAGAAATAACCTACTTCACAAACTTGCTTCGACTACATGGGGAGCCTCGCCTGCTACATTGCGCACTGCTGCCCTTGGCCTGGTGTACTCGTCAGCAGAGTACTGTGCACCGGTCTGGCTGGAAAGCACGCATACTCGGATTATAGATACCCAGCTCAATATTACAATGCGGACGATTTCCGGAACACTCAGATCAACGCCGACCCAATGGCTACCTGTCCTGAGCAATATCACCCCACCATCATTAAGGCGCTCAAAAGCGCTGCTCAGAGAATACGACAAAATATGCAAAAAACACAATTTGCCTATTCATGAAGATGCTGCCATAATGTACCGCGGTCGCTTGAAGTCGCGGAATCCATCCTTGAGACAAGCTGCCAAACTTCAAGAATCTAACTTTGACAGTGCTATGGAGTGGAAAAGAATGTGGTCGGAATTTGCACCAAACTCGCCAATTGTAGACCCAACGACTCCCGTTCCAGGCTTTGATCTTCCTAGACACCTGTGGACCAGACTAAACCGCATCAGAACCAATCATGGCCGGTGCGCAGACTCCCTGTTCAAATGGGGCGCGATCCCATCCAGCGCCTGTGACTGTGGCGAACCTCGCCAGACCATCAACCACATTGTGAGGGATTGCCGCCTGCGCTCTTTTCAGGGGGACTGGTCTGAGATCCACAGAGCGACACCTGACGCGCTGGCCTGGTTGGCCGGCTTAGATTTATGTTTATGATTTTTATTTATGATAACTTTATATGTATATTGTACTTTGTTGAATCTTAGCTGTTGCTTCCATACGATAAATAAATAAATAAACTTCTTCAATCATTACCTTGTTAGATATATATATCAAATATTTAGCAGATTGAGATATTGTAATAAGAACAGTATCCCTCCCACATTACATTAGGAGTGAGTGGACTATACTATAAACCAATTTCCTCTAGGTTAGCACATTGTTATTAGTGAGAAGTGTAAGGTAAATCTATTTCATAACTGAAGAGCTCATCTCGGGATGGGGGGGGGGGAGGGGGGGGGGGTCATTACGCCCAAACTGCCCTCCCCCCCCCCCCCCTCCACACACTCTCAATTGGGTGCGCCACAGTCGGGCCAAGTAAATCATAATTAATTCTTAACACCTCCAACAAACAATTCCCCACATTGAGTCACGGATCATCACGACAGTGATTTCCGGCCAGCGACACTCCCGCTATGTACGCGTGTGACGAGCATCCAACCAACACGCGTGATGTCACCAATATGTGACGTCATAGCTAGCCGGCCAGCGGGCCCGCCAGACATCGAGGCGAGCCGCAGTGACCGGAGATGAGTGGCGCGAGCACAGGCAGACGCGATGCTTGGAGGTTCTGGGAGGATAAGTTGGAGGCGCTGGGTGGAGGACAATCTGCCGTGTGGGCAAGCAACTATTGTACAAGTGAGTACGAGAAGCGCTGGGTGGGGGGAGGTCTGCTGTGTGGGCCAGCAACTATTGTACAAGTGAGTACGAGAAGCGCTGGGTGGAGGGAGGTCTGCCGTGTGGGCCAGCAACTATTGTACAAGTGAGTACGAGAAGCGCTGGGTGGAGGGAGGTCTGCCGTGGGGGCCAGCAACTATTGTACAAGTGAGTACGAGAAGCGCTGGGTGGAGGGAGGTCTGCCGTGGGGGCCAGCAACTATTGTACAAGTGAGTACGAGAAGCGCTGGGTGGAGGGAGGTCTGCCGTGTGGGCCAGCAACTATTGTACAAGTGAGTACGAGAAGCGCTGGGTGGAGGGAGGTCTGCCGTGTGGGCCAGCAACTATTGTACAAGTGAGTACGAGAAGCGCTGGGTGGAGGACAATCTGCCGTGTGGGCCAGCAACTATTGTACAAGTGAGTACGAGAAGCGCTGGGTGGAGGGAGGTCTGCCGTGTGGGCCAGCAACTATTGTACAAGTGAGTACGAGAAGCGCCGGGTGGAGGGAGGTCTGCCGTGTGGGCCAGCAACTACTGTACAAGTGAGTACGAGAAGCGCTGGGTGGAGGACAATCTGCCGTGTGGGCCAGCAACTATTGTACAAGTGAGTACGAGAAGCGCTGGGTGGATGGAGGTCTGCCGTGTGGGCCAGCAACTATTGTACAAGTGAGTACGAGAAGCGCCGGGTGGAGGGAGGTCTGCAGTGTGGGCCAGCAACTATTGTACAAGTGAGTACTAGAAGCGCTGGGTGGAGGGAGGTCTGCCGTGTGGGCCAGCAACTATTGTACAAGTGAGTACGAGAAGCGCCGGGTGGAGGGAGGTCTGCAGTGTGGGCCAGCAACTATTGTACAAGTGAGTACGAGAAGCGCCGGGTGGAGGGAGGTCTGCAGTGTGGGCCAGCAACTATTGTACAAGTGAGTACTAGAAGCGCTGGGTGGAGGGAGGTCTGTCGTGTGGGCCAGCAACTATTCACGGGGGGGGGGGTCACGTCCGGTAAGTGCTTAATGAAGGTGGGCTGCCGTGGGTCGACGCCTACCGAACATCGGAGTACAAGATTATCAAGTTAACGCGGGCTAAGACAAATACATGAGCGCTTCTCAGGGTGGTAAGTGAGCGCCTGTCAAGAATGCCGATCATGTTAGCGAGTTAAGAGGTTCAAAACTTCAAGAAACACGAATTACAAACTTTTTAAGACTTTGAGAAGTTGATCCTTTGAAGCCATTCCTTGGAAGTTGTACGAGCGGAGTACGAATCCTAAATATAAATATACCCTCAATTATTTTTCTAAGTAAGATCACGGGGAAATTGCTACATTATGCATTAAATACCAACTTAAGTTTTTAGAAGAAGCGAAGAAGACAACTGCCAATTAACTTATTGAAAACGTTTTAGATCAAAGGATCCACGCGCAATGCTTAACTTGAAAGCAATTTACTACGCGATTACTAAATTGGCCGTAGCAATGATTGTATAGCACGATTAAGGTAACCATTTTGTGTTTTTGCTCTTTACTCATATTATTGTATTCGAGATACCGGTCGAGAAGTGAGTTTTGATGACCGATTAACTCTGTATTTGGATCAATGTTATCTGTTTGCGGTCTTCTATACAGTACGGCGTTTTTTAACCCGGCCAATGGTAGCGAACCTAAGTAAAACATTTAGGACAATAAAACCATAAGTGTGTATAAACCAAAGTTTATAGAGCCACGTTTTGTAATAATGATAGCGCTTTTTTAAATAAAACCAAAACAATTCCCAGAGATCCTCACTCCCATTAAATAAATAAAAATAAAATAAATTCACATTTAGAGTCTACCCCCTTATTAACGAAACTGATTTTCAGTGGGGGACTTTAATTTAAAGCGACTAAACCAACCCTGTAGGCTCCGAACACCATCGATGAGTGAGCGATAACCAATCAAATGGCCAGTAATCATTATTTTAGCCTATCTGGTATGTGTGCTGCTCTATTGCATATTCCATCGTGACTTACAACCGGGTGAAAGAAGCTGATTGAAATCATAACCGTGAATAATATGCAAAGTCTGCACAAGACGTCGGTAAAGCGTCCGACTGTAATATCCACTTCAACGGACACTTTTGACCATTAGGGTTAAGTGTTTTCTCCTCAAAGGAAGAATTTTACACATCTGAAATGTTGTGCGATTAAAGTTGAATTGAAATAGAAACAAAGATTTCGATACGTGTTAGAAAATCACTTTAGAACATTCGTGAAAGCTAAATAATAACCGTCATTGTTTTCTAGTGAGTAATCTTTTAAAATATACATGTATAGTTGAGAAACTGTAAGAATGACGGCCCCCTCCATATCCCCTCCACAGCTACCCGACCCCCCTCAACTCCGCGACAACCTGCCAAAATGAAATACGTAACTGAAAATCAGTTTGTTTCAGTTGTTCAGTTTGTTGTTTCATGGTGTTGAGGGGGGTCGGGTAGCAGTGGAGGGGATATGGAGGGGGCCGTCATTCTCAAGGCTGGCCCACACAGATTTTTAAGACATACGATTTAAGGTTTAACGCGTAGTCGTAAAGTTGGATCATAGGAAACACGTACTGGCGTTCACACAAAGTTTTAGTTTTAAGACGTTGTTTTCATTGTTGTTTTTAAAACAACGTCTTAAAACCTTATGCATTATGTCTTGAAATCTGTGTGGACCAGCCTTTACAGTTTCTCAACTATACGTATCGAAGCTTTTTTTTGTACATCCTTAGATTGTTGATACTATGCAAAATTTGAGATACATAATTATGTTCACAGACGAGGAGCCCAAACACCAAATGCTAAAAATTACCATTTTCAGAATTGATGAGGAGGGCCGTGATTAACTTTTAGGGTCCTAGATCAATTCTGAAAAAAAGTTAAAGTTGAAAGTTAAGTGAAAAAAGGTTTATTAATGCAAAAGTAAAGCTACCGCATCGATTACCTTTTGAGCTATAGATAGAGCAGTGAGCACCCATTAGTAGGTGCGTGCGTGCTCTGTACACTGTACTCAGCTATAGATAGAGCAGTGAGCACCCATTAGTTGGTGCGTGCGTGCTCTGTACTCTATACACAGCAGCGCTGCGCAGCGGCAAGCGGACCAACTTGTTTGTTATGAGAGGCAGTCTGTCTGTTATCGTGTCTGGCTTTGTTTACATTACAAGTCGCGGCCAGCTGACAACGAGACCGACCTTATCAGTCGAGACTGATCCCTGTGGTGTGATTGATCGTTGCAGTTCGAGACCGAAGACACAGCCGCCCTCGGACTTCCGGCCACTCCACCCCTGTGTGTCGCAGTAGGACGCCGCCCCCGGCACCTGCAGGGTGAGTACCTCCAGTACCTCGTCACCCACCCCCGTGTGTCGCAGTAGGACGCCGCCCCCGGCACCTGCAGGGTGAGTACCTCGTCACCCACCCCCGTGTGTCGCAGTAGGACGCCGCCCCCGGCACCTGCAGGGTGAGTACCACCCCCGTGCCCCGCAGCAGGACGCCGCCCCCGGCACCTATAGCACCACGTGACCCACCCCTGTGTGTCGCAGTAGGACGCCGCCCCCGGCACCTGCAGGGTGAGTACCTATAGCACCGCGTCACCCACCCCTGTATCCCGTAGTAGGACATCGTCTGCACCGCAGTCCTACCTTCAAAGGCAACATCACCCCGTCCCGTTTTCGGATTTAGCTCAAATTATTCAATATCATTTTTTTTTAGTTTGAACTACACACATGTCCATCTGGTGATTATTGATATTTGTAATTTAATATTATTTATGTCAATCCTTGTACCAATATAATTGCTATTAGGCTAATTGAGTACACATCACACTTGCTTTGATTTTTATGGTTATAGTAATAACACAGTACATAAAGTGACTATAATTCGAGTTTTCATTGATAGCAATTTCATTTTCATAGGCATGTAATCCTTCCACGGTTCAATTCATTGAACTCTTGCCGCTGATATTAGCATTTCAATCAATTTGAATAAATTAATATATACAGTGATATTTACATTTTAATATGAATTATAATTAACGCACGCTAACGACGCCATATGAGGATTTTATAACCTTTGACTGGAGATCATGTTACTGTCATGTGTCATTGATCGCTCTATGATACGACAGAAATCTTGATGCACAATTAATGAATCGGTGATGCATATACACTTCAGGGTACGGTTTGCTTTTATAAGTCCATCCGTTCATCCATAACTCCATGGTTCATCCAACCTTGGGCTAATTTGTTTATAACCAGGACTTGTGATCAGACATTTTGCAGTTTGTTACCACAGATCTCGATTTATTATTGATACAACATGTTTACATATTATGTTAGGAGATTCAAACCAAAAATAAATGTGAATCACAAATGATTCATCTCTGAGAAGCCTAGTTCGACTTCAGATCAAATAATGATCACAGGACGAAAAACAGAGATAGGCAAGTTTATAGGTATGACTGTTCGTAGTGTGTAAACAGCGAAACAGCCGTAGGTTGGGAGATAATGATAGACACTCCCAACCTTACCATGACTATCAGATATCGAACACACAGACCTGAGGGTGTGTCATTTCTTATTTCATATGATAAAATATTGCCGTATTTAAATCAGTTTTTTTTTTTTTTAATAAAATCTTTATTTTTTGCACTTTACATATTCGCTTTTTTTTACACGGACAATGAATGATACATTAAGACTAAATTTCAACATATACAAACTAAGTCGGTACAGTGAAAACATCCCAGCCTCGCTAGAGATAACATTATAGTATCATTACATTGTAAAGACCCCCCTCCCGTTCTCACCCCCCCCCCCCCTACATTTCTATATCACTCTTGAGGCAAACGAGGTGTCTTTTCAGTCTTCCTTTCTTGTAAAAAAAATATATTATTGGTGGTATATTAGTTGTTATATTTGTTAATCAATTATTGCAACGTTGCAATACTTACCGTAAAAAATATGTACAGAGTTGGATGATGAAGAAAAAGTGGACTAATGCGTAACGAAACATAAATGAAATAACAAACGTAGTCAAACTATTGAATTTCAGCGTCCATTTCTTGAAAATGCTATAATCTATGTAGTTATACATTAGATTTATATAGTGTGTATGTTGTACAAAATGTACACTAATAGGAATTTACTATAGAGCGGCGATTGCAGAAGGGGCGTATGTGATTATTGTTATGTAGTTACTATAGTCAGTTATTTATCTTAGCGAGATGAGGATATATAAGCGTTGTTGTGTTTCCCTTTTGTATTTGCACTGTTCGACAAAGTTATATATTTATTCCACAAACTTTAGTCCAGTCAAGTATTTACATTCAAAATTGTTTAATTTGTTGTGAACAATTGAAGTTCGAACCATTAGCATTTTCCATTCATGGTTTCCAGGATAACAATTAAAAGTTTAAAACTAATTATGTACGAGTTGTGTGTGCGCGCCCTGTGTACGTGACTACGTGACGTGAATATGGCTATCGCGTTATACCTGTGTGTTTTACGACCTTAGCGTAATTACCAACGATAGTTTATAGTGTAAAGTGTAAACACTAAAACGTTTAACTAACGTTTCAAGGAAAGGTGAGTATGGTAACTATTAACACCGTTCACAATCAAACGTGTTTCTATAAGATCTCAAGATCGCTACGCAATATTAAAAAAGCGCTTTAAAACTAAGACTAACTTTCGGAAGAAGAACTAAAAAACTGGATTAACAACATTTAGAATATCTCAGTTATTACGGTTGTCATTTTAGATACTAATTAATAATTCTTTATTTGGTGATATTATTAAAAAACAAAACAATGGTTTTGAACTTTTGATATCCATATCAGTAGTGTTTTTAAATAACCCCCCCCCCCCCCCATCTCTCAGCCTACCATTCCGGGAAGTTGGTACACGCACCTGGTCAATTATATAGCTTGTTCACACTACTGTCACTAACAGAAGTTAGGTTATACTAACTGCTGTTAAGAATGTAATGCGAACGTGAGCTCAATATAACACTGGCTTCCTATGACATACGAATTTCACTAAACTACTGTTAGCCTAACTGCTGTTAGTGGCCGTACTGTGAACAAGGTATTAGAAGTAAAGTAATTGATTGGAACGCCTATAAAGGCGACAATTCTCTGCATCGTAACCGGCAACTACAATAATACACGCGGATACAGCTTGGTCTTGAGTATCTGCCCCCACACTTCCTACAGTCGAAGTGACGCGACTTGGCGCAGTCTTCTTGTAAGCCAAGTCGCAGACGAGTTATCAATCATCTGCTTTCCTCGCACGTTCTCTGAACAAATTTCTGTGCCCGTTTTATGCTTGACTTTCAGTCTATTTCCTCGGCCTCAAATTAGGGCCACATTGTTGTAACATTGTCAAAACTACAACGTGCGTCTACTACATATATTATGCACTTCTAGATAGGTCCAATCAATATCAGAACTCATTAATTCTGCCATATCCACTTAATTTTCACTTTTTGAGTTACTCATCAAAACGTTATCTTTGGTGCTTTTTTGTTCTACAGGAAATAATCCTAATATGATTGACTAAACAGTGTTTTTATAACAGTGTTACTTTGTGCTACCTCTATCAGGCGACATAATATGTCTACTAAGCGAAAGACTGCGTAAAAGGACGCCAAGAATATGTTGGTTTGCGTTGAAACAGCGTGCAAGAAAGAGGAAGTCGGTAAGGATCTGAGGTTGGTATGAGAATACTTACATTGAGCACAGTATAGTATATAAATTACAGCTATGCAGGCCAGCCACTAAGATCATGATGAGCCACTCGCTACCGCAACGGTGTCCCGACATGTATTCACTAAGTCCAGCTTGTCGAATTTACAGCCGCGACCCGCGTGGGGACTAAGGAGGGACTGAGTATGTGGAAGAAGAAGTGATATAATATAAGAGTTGGTAAATCCATTGAGAATCTTCATTCTGATCAAATTTAACATAAGGTCACTAAAACATAAGTGTTTAACTTATACCCATGAAGATTTACTATATACAACGAAGAAAAATATTATACATGTTATTATTATACCATGGCATAACTATAGCCTACACTGAGGATAATATAATGGATATTGGATACGCGAATATGGTTTAAAATCGACTGAGATTTGAAGGTGCTAACAGAGTGTATACAACATACAATTAACACCTACCCAGATCCCAACCTCAAAGTTAATTCGAACTAAGTTATATGAAAGAGTGTGTGCGTGTTTTTACTCAGTTGTCACGTTTTATTTGAGTTCGAACAAAATGCCAGGTGAGATGATAAAGCTGGACAAATGGACAAATCAACATTTAATTTAAAAATTTCTAGGGAAGTGAGAAAGATAGCAAGGTGAGAAAGATAAAAATAAACAGTTCCTTACAAAAATTATTATCAAGAAGTGTTAATTGCAGATGCCCTTGAAAAAGCAAGTAGATCTGTGAGCGTTATAGAAGATAGTTATACCTGTGGTTATACTATTTGTTTTCTCTAGTTCGGAGTCCCCGAAACCATCACCCTCCCCGAGAATCTCGCAGTCCCCGAGACTCTCGCAGTCCCCGAACGCCTCGAAGTCCCCGAGGGAGACCAACTTACAGAGTGAGAAGGTCAACGGAACCCATATGAGCGCTGAACCTACCGCGGCCATCAAACACCTTCCGATGGCCCCACTCACCTCACGCAGGTAGGTTCCAGTGGCGGGTTAGTGAGGGGCGAGGGATGGGGGCGGCCGCCTCATTATACAGTGTTTTCCGGTTGGAGGAGACTGGAGAGTAACTATCGATTTGAGATTGATTTTGAGTTATAACAAAGTGAGTAATTAAAAAAGTTGAGTGGATTCGGGCCTTAGTAAACAAAATTATAAACGTATTGTAACATTATTGGAAATTTATTTTGATGGTGCCTTTAGTCTTGTGTTACCATAACCACATCTTACACGTATACTTATGTTTAATATTGTGTAGCGAACGCCTTAAAAAAAAAATCAAATCATTTCTAGTGTTTTCATTACCATGGTCCGAATTTACCAAACTTTATTAATCTCTGATTGGTAACTATACTTTCAATAAACCTTACACGTAAAATATATGTTGTCTTCTTATCAGTCGCCATGTTTGTTTGAAGCAAACCTCCGATTAACGGCTAATCTCGAGATTAAAAGAGGTGAAACTGACCCTAAGGAAATAATAATTAATTTCTCACCAAATGACAACCCTATAATATATATGGTCGGTCTATACACTTTCCTTAGATTTAAGATTTAAAATTTTATTCCTAGCACGTATTTTCCTAACTAAATTACTTAGGATCGCTTACATTGGCAGGATTTATAAAACATCGCCTCTCATTGGCTGAGCTAAGAATTGTAGGCATAAGAGCTAACGTTAATGCTCCTCGTTCTTTAAATCTTCGGGAGTTGTGTGAACGCTATAATCACAGATAATGCTTTTTCGGCTTGATTCAACTTTGTTAACCCTTAAATCTCAAGTAAGAGTGTAAATATGTTTAATGCTGTGTTCAGTTGCCATAAAACCAAATCCATTTACACTATTACATACTTTTCCAACTGAATCATCGTGTTCCAGTAAGTTTGTTTAACGAACAACTACTTGCACACTGAATGCAATATACTATTATTACAGTTTGCACATATGACATTATTACTGTATTATAGTAGAAGGGATTGGTATACTCCCACAGAAAGAAGTAATATAGTATCAGGACCGCCTTCATTTAGGTTCCAACTTAACAAGCGCGAATCACTAACGTTTTTCCCGATTTTTTGACACAATTTGGTTGCGGTAAGTTTTTAGGCGCAAGCAGGTTACCGTCAAAAAACTTAACGCAGCCAAGTTGTAGTAGATAATCGGGAAATTAGTGATTCGCACTTGTTAAGTTGGAAACTAATTGTGGGCGGTCCTGACTCCCCTGACACTATCTTACTTCTTGGTGTGAGAGACCTTTAACAATGGCAGCCGAGTAACTCAGTTGATGGCTGAAAGCATAGCTGTGCATGTAAAACGCACAAGTTGGTAAAACCTCGAGCTTATTTCAATTCGATGTCGATATGTCGCCAGCTGGAAAATCTCTGATAAACGGAATCCGATCAAGTACCACACGGTAAACAAGCTTAGCTCGACGGTGGCCGGCAAAGCTCTCGGCCAATGCATTTTAAAGCTACTTTTATAAATCGTGTATAGCAGCCCATATTGAAGTGTGAGCTTATAGAAATATATATATCGTGCACTGCAACCAGATTGATAAACAATGATGAATGATACACGAATGAGAGTAATAACTTTTCGTATAATTCATGTTGAGGTAAGTCCTTTATTAGCAAGTATCATGATAATTGTTTGGTTATGCCGGTTTAACTCGTGTTTACAAACATTTCTCCCATTATCCGTTCATATTCATAAAATACATCACAACGTATAACAGGCACATCTCAACACCATAGAATTTAAAATCTCTATTGCTCTAGAACATTTTTACACAATATTGTTTAAACATAGAAGTCATTGTTGAGGTAGCTACCTTAGGCCTAAGCTACTTGCTGCCCACACAAGTACTACCTATAATAATGCTCCTCTAGGTCAAGCTACAAGCGCATCTCTTTTAGTTTGTAAATTTAGTTTTCCGGATAAATTTAATTTTAGCAATTTGATAGATAATTTTGAAAGAATCGTTACAAACGACATCATTGATAATATTCACTAAATATTAATTGATTCAAGTTATTCATTGAAAACCAATACAATAACAGTTAGATCGTGATGGTGACAGTGTCGATGTTCTTATCCATTTGTCGATATGATTAGCATCGTTGCCAAAATATAGGGAGGGGCGTATTTAGTTACCGTAAAGTAGTTGAAACTGTACAATATTCAATATAGTGTCCTGGTTAGTCATTCATAATAGAATACCGGTAAGCAGGATAATCCGTAAATCATACTTGGTGTATACAATCGCGATGGGAGATTGATTAATTCAATACATGCACGTCATCAGAAGTAAAGCAAACCATCTGTTTGAATATTTTACGAGAATATGTTTTTCTTTCAGTAATCACAACTATAAACAATTTGACAACGGAATCTAGCTGGGCATATTGTTGTGATAAAACTGATAATATCTATAATGAGAACCGTGCCGACGAGTACCATTATTCAAAGCATGTTATACTTAATTTTTGCAATGAGAATATCCAGATGATGATGAAAACTGCCATTGAATGATAGTCTTCCTGTTTTATTTAATGAATGCTGTCCATGTAGTTCTTTGCATGTCCCTAAGGACTTGAAGTCATACTTCAGGAGATTACAATCATGGGGCGTCTATTATCCAGACCAATTTATTTGATAACAACAACACAGATTCCTAAAAGAAATATATATTTCCTTTTAAAACCTCGGTAAATATTATGATGTTTAAAAAAATAGACTTTTCTCCGCAAAATTTTAAATTCAATAAGCGCGGCTACGACATTTGACTGATCGAAAATTTTTCGTTTCGTAATACATTTAAAACTATAGTAAACTCAATATTCTCGAGAAAAAAATCTATTTAAAAACAGTATTATGCCAAATTTCGTTAGGAAAAATGATCATTACGGCTCGCCCGAGGCTCAGCTGGTTCGAGTCTCCGATTTCCTTCTAGTTTATAGTGAGTCTTCCAGTCGAGAAGACTGTCTTGATTCAATCAGACGAAGATTGTCTCATTTGTTACTTCTCTTACGTCTCCTTCAGGAGGTGAGTTATAGGATACGCTGCACAGCCTGTTGACAATGAGCGGGATAGAATAGAAGGCAACACAACCGCGGGCGTTTATAAGACATGGAAACAGGCACATGACGGACGGAGCCCGTTACCGCGGATAATTAATTTGATATCAGACCCGAATGTCATGTGAACATGTGGAAAGCAAGTACACACATACACCCTGACACATGTATTGTATTGCGAACATTTTTATTATTATTATTATTTTTATCATTATTATTATTATTATTATTATAATTATTGTTATTATTATTAATATTTTATTGTTGCAATACATACAAACTCGGTCAAAACCGGCATAAACATGTTGTACGGACATAAATGTCAAGTATTTCCATGTGTTTACCTTATAAAAATCTACTTAGAACTAATTAAATATATCATTGTCCATATTATTTTTCCAAACCAAACTGTGGATGCTATGTACGGTCGTGGCCGATTTGTACTCATCCCAGCATTCGACACTGGATGACATTGACATGACATTCTAATTATTATTATTATTATTATTATTATTATTATTATTATTATTATTATTATTATTATTATTATTATTATTATTATTATTATTATGATTTACAATTGATTTGAAAGACACGGCGAGCTTTATCACAAACAAACAAGCACGTTGACCGTTTGTTTGTGCTCGGCTTCTGAAGTTCGGAGCTAAAACTTAGAAAAGATCGTCGAGTTCAAATTTTGATCCGCCCGAAAGATATTATCAGATCATGATACGTATTAGTATGTCAGACAGGGAACACGCGAAAATCCAGTGATCAAAAACTTTCGATGGCTTTTGAAATTGACTTAGTTTGGTCTGTATAAAGAAAAGTTATACCTCTAACTTTTAAGCAAGAGTTAGAATGAAATAAACACGTATACATAAAATGTATATACTCAATCACAGATTTATATTATCTGCAGTGGCGATGCTACCCCGCCAGGAGATTTAGATTATTATTTGTTGTCTAACGACGTACCGGTACTCGACAACTATGATAATACGGCGTCGGGGGATGATTGGATGATGATTATTGGTGGTGTTTAACGACGTACTCGACAGCTTAGGTCATATGACGTCTTCCGAATCAGGTCCATATCGCGGGAGTCGTCATAAGGGGAGTCCAGCAAGGGAGCGCAGGGCCATGTGGGAGGAGAAATCTTCAGTGGGACAGTGGGGGGAAGGGAAAAGGTCTCCTTTCGTCGCCTCTTACGACTAGCAGAGTCACTCTGGGCCTATTCTTCCCTGGGCACAAACGGGCCAGGGGGATGAGTGGAGGAAAGGGACAAGTAGGACGTGGATTGCGTTTCGTCTGGCTGCTCTACCTCGACCTGTGGCCCTACCAGAAGCATACGCTACCCGCCAGCATAGTTCTCAGGATCACCAATTGGCACTGGTAAACTAGTCCCAACGAAAGTATTCACATACATATTTCAGGTCATTGTCTACTGCTCCTTTCAATCGCGCCAATTGAAAGAAAATCAACATATACCTGGCGTTCTTTCACACATTCGTAAATGTACGGTATGGCATAGTCAAGTGCACAGGCGGTTTGGTAGTTTTAATTTATCGTAATTTATCGATAGTTTTAAATTATCCCCAATTGACCTGTTTAGATTAGATGGTAGGAATTATTAGCCAAGTAGAATATGAAGTTGTCACCTTGGAGTCGGCTGTGTCGTAAGCTAAGCATCAGAATACTTTCGTTGGGGCAACTATAGCAGTCCTTGGGCAGACAGGACATTTAGAGGATTTGGTTTGTGGGAAGTTGTAACCAGCAGAAGTTAAATGAGTAACCAATATTCATAATTTAATTAAATGAAATGAATCATTAGGACTGCGTTCTGTACGCGCTATGTTGTTACTCGATTATTGACAGCGTGTTGTGCAAGGTCGGTAAAGTAGTAGTACTGTATGTTGTGTGTGTTCAGGTACCAGGCCACGTGCTACTTCGAGCAGAAGACGATGCCCGTACGCTTCTCCAGCTCAGTGAAGCTGCTGATAGGAAGTACGCGAAGGAAGTACACTGAGGAGGTACAGTTTAAGGTATGTTAAAATAAAGAAATCCATTATTTTATTTATAATGTAGCCTACCCATTGGGGGACACTATACAATTTTTAAGCGTTTTGTTTCTATGACGACTCCAAGGTCACCGTTTACATACATGCACGCATGTACATCATATAGATTAAAGTCAATCGAAAAACATAAAAACCGCCTGCCCGAACCAGGAATCAAACCCTGGACCTTCTGCATTGGAACTTGGAAGCAAGAATAAACCCACTACTAAACCAACGAGCCACACAAAACTGACACTGGTTTACATGTAAACAGTGACTTTAAAGCCGTCCCGTCATAGCAACGAAGCGCAACATAATAAATTGTATAATGTCCCTCACTGAAAATCAGTTCTTGTTACTGAATGGGTAGACTATAAATACAAAAGTTCACGTTGGAAGTGCGGACATGGTCATTGGCTCAGGACCATAACTAGAGTATAAAAATAACCCGGGTATTATTGGGCAAAGTAGAATGGAGGGTCTGGGGAAGGCTCCCCAGCCAATGCGGGTCCGGGGCGCACAGCCCCGAAAAGATTTTCGATTCTTATAGTGTGATTGAAGTGTTTTAACGAGTTTATAACATTTGTCACTGGTGACCGATGGGACATTAACGGTGGTATTAGCAAGTCAAAATGGTCTACTCTCGATTTTTTACCCGCGAGCCCAACCGTTAGTTACGGCCCTGTCAATGCTATTTAACAGGAAAGAATACCTCTACGTCAAAAACTACACAAAAGTTTAATTTATAAATTATATCACAAGAATGGGTTTCGAAATCGAAAATCTGAATCAACAGCGCACTGTGGTAAAGTAAGCTCTACATACTGATTACTGAATGCTCTAAAATGTGTCTTACACTGTAATCAGTATGTTTTTTTTTATATATAATTAATTTTATTACTAATTATCGAATTAATAATCAAAATAACTACGCTAATGGTTATGTTTCATACAGTCTGTACGGCTTACCAAAACACAGTGCGCTGTTGATTTAGATTTTCGATTGCTTGTTGCAATCTTGAGATATAATTAAATAATGTAAATTTTCTGCGGTTTTTGACGTAGAGACTACCCTTCGCTCTTAATATATCAATTAATGTATCACATATGGATCAGATTCTCATGATAAACTGTAGACTGTATGCAACGGTTCAGACACCTACATGATTATACACTTGCGCTGCTGGTGTAGCAATGTAGCATCTATGCAACGAGACGAAACACATGAGAGCCACGGGCTAAAAATAGCGAGATGAGAATTAATATTGGAAAAATGTGTTGCTGAACTTTTTCGCAACGGAAAGCTCACAGCTTCGGTATAATATACACGTTAGAATGGTATAAATAAATTAGAGCACCGCTTTTAACATCCACAATAATATAGTGTATACACAGTTTTGCTGTTTTGTTTTATTTTGGTCCATTCATAGTATCATAATCAGGGTTGCTCGAAACGATTTGTGAAATTCGATTTTTTTTTACTTTTGATAGTTCCAATTTTACACAAGTATTATTACAAAGAAAAACATACTTTTTACTTGTACTTGGTTATCACATATTACTTTATACCACGAAAAAAAGCAGACAGTATTGAGTGATAAAATGAAATTGCTATCATTGATACAAGAGCAATTGCAATTTAGGGCAACATTGAATTAACCCTCAAAACATTACCCACGCGTGTTATCAAATTTGCACCAGTCAATTGTGTTCTAGGGTAGTACAGGGTTTGGTCACATCATGACCACCATTCATTGTTAAACGTACGGCGCAAGGTAGAAATTACTTTCCATGATTTTCTCTGCTGTGCCTTATAAGTCATCTTATCAAAACCGTGAATTGGTCTGAAACCGCTGTTTATTCGTTACCGGTACTCTAGTCTGTCAGTATTTTCAATTCTACGTATCCATTCCAATGAATAAACATTACAATGCACCTGCCACCGATAATACATTATTCAGTATGCATTTGCAAATGGATTCCAATTTTGGTCTGCCTCTTAAGCCCATATTTGTGGATCTTTGACAATGTTCAGCTTAGAATACATGTGACATAGCATTGACTCTCTGCTTACAGAAACGTCTAGTACCAATGCGCTTCTCCGAGGGTATAGATGTGACTTGTGTAGCATTGACTCTCTGCTTACAGAAACGTCTAGTACCAATGCGCTTCTCCGAGAGTATAGATGTGACTTGTGTAGCATTGACTCTCTGCTTACAGAAACGTCTAGTACCAATGCGCTTCTCCGAGAGTATAGATGTGACTTGTGTAGCATTGACTCTCTGCTTACAGAAACGTCTAGTACCAATGCGCTTCTCCGAGAGTATAGATGTGACTTGTGTAGCATTGACTCTCTGCTTACAGAAACGTCTAGTACCAATGCGCTTCTCCGAGAGTATAGATGTGACTTGTGTAGCATTGACTCTCTGCTTACGGAAACGTCTAGTACCAATGCGCTTCTCCGAGAGTATAGATGTGACTTGTGTAGCATTGACTCTCTGCTTACGGAAACGTCTAGTACCAATGCGCTTCTCCGAGAGTATAGATGTGACTTGTGTAGCATTGACTCTCTGCTTACAGAAACGTCTAGTACCAATGCGCTTCTCCGAGAGTATAGATGTGACTTGTGTAGCATTGACTCTCTGCTTACAGAAACGTCTAGTACCAATGCGCTTCTCCGAGAGTATAGATGTGACTTGTGTAGCATTGACTCTCTGCTTACAGAAACGTCTAGTACCAATGCGCTTCTCCGAGAGTATAGATGTGACTTGTGTAGCATTGACTCTCTGCTTACAGAAACGTCTAGTACCAATGCGCTTCTCCGAGAGTATAGATGTGACTTGTGTAGCATTGACTCTCTGCTTACGGAAACGTCTAGTACCAATGCGCTTCTCCGAGAGTATAGATGTGATTTGTGTAGCATTGACTCTCTGCTTACAGAAACGTCTAGTACCAATGCGCTTCTCCGAGAGTATAGATGTGACTTGTGTAGCATTGACTCTCTGCTTACAGAAACGTCTAGTACCAATGCGCTTCTCCGAGAGTATAGATGTGACTTGTGTAGCATTGACTCTCTGCTTACAGAAACGTCTAGTACCAATGCGCTTCTCCGAGGGTATAGATGTGACTTGTGTAGCATTGACTCTCTGCTTACAGAAACGTCTAGTACCAATGCGCTTCTCCGAGGGTATAGATGTGACTTGTGTAGCATTGACTCTCTGCTTACAGAAACGTCTAGTACCAATGCGCTTCTCCGAGAGTATAGATGTGACTTGTGTAGCATTGACTCTCTGCTTACAGAAACGTCTAGTACCAATGCGCTTCTCCGAGAGTATAGATGTGACTTGTGTAGCATTGACTCTCTGCTTACAGAAACGTCTAGTACCAATGCGCTTCTCCGAGAGTATAGATGTGACTTGTGTAGCATTGACTCTCTGCTTACAGAAACGTCTAGTACCAATGCGCTTCTCCGAGAGTATAGATGTGACTTGTGTAGCATTGACTCTCTGCTTACAGAAACGTCTAGTACCAATGCGCTTCTCCGAGAGTATAGATGTGACTTGTGTAGCATTGACTCTCTGCTTACAGAAACCTCTAGTACCAATGCGCTTCTCCGAGAGTATAGATGTGACTTGTGTAGCATTGACTCTCTGCTTACAGAAACGTCTAGTACCAATGCGCTTCTCCGAGAGTATAGATGTGACTTGTGAAGCATTGACTCTCTGCTCACAGAAACCTCTAGTACCAATGCGCTTCTCCGAGAGTATAGATGTGACTTGTGTAGCATTGACTCTCTGCTTACAGAAACGTCTAGTACCAATGCGCTTCTCCGAGAGTATAGCTGTGGCTTGTGTAGCATTGACTCTCTGCTTACAGAAACGTCTAGTACCAATGCGCTTCTCCGAGAGTATAGATGTGACTTGTGTAGCATTGACTCTCTGCTTACAGAAACGTCTAGTACCAATGCGCTTCTCCGAGAGTATAGCTGTGACTTGTGTAGCATTGACTCTCTGCTTACAGAAACGTCTAGTACCAATGCGCTTCTCCGAGAGTATAGATGAGACTTGTGTTGCATTGACTCTCTGCTTACAGAAACGTCTAGTACCAATGCGCTTCTCCGAGGGTATAGATGTGACTTGTGTAGCATTGACTCTCTGCTTACAGAAACGTCTAGTACCAATGCGCTTCTCCGAGAGTATAGATGTGACTTGTGTAGCATTGACTCTCTGCTTACAGAAACGTCTAGTACCAATGCGCTTCTCCGAGAGTATAGATGTGACTTGTGTAGCATTGACTCTCTGCTTACAGAAACGTCTAGTACCAATGCGCTTCTCCGAGGGTATAGATGTGACTTGTGTAGCATTGACTCTCTGCTTACAGAAACGTCTAGTACCAATGCGCTTCTCCGAGAGTATAGATGTGACTTGTGTAGCATTGACTCTCTGCTTACAGAAACGTCTAGTACCAATGCGCTTCTCCGAGGGTATAGATGGGACTTGTGTAGCATTGACTCTCTGCTTACAGAAACGTCTAGTACCAATGCGCTTCTCCGAGAGTATAGATGTGACTTTTGTAGCATTGACTCTCTGCTTACAGAAACGTCTAGTACCAATGCGCTTCTCCGAGGGTATAGATGTGACTTGTTTAGCATTGACTCTCTGCTTACAGAAACGTCTAGTACCAATGCGCTTCTCCGAGAGTATAGATGAGACTTGTGTAGCATTGACTCTCTGCTTACAGAAACGTCTAGTACCAATGCGCTTCTCCGAGGGTATAGATGTGGCTTGTGTAGCATTGACTCTCTGCTTACAGAAACGTCTAGTACCAATGCGCTTCTCCGAGAGTATAGATGAGACTTGTGTAGCATTGACTCTCTGCTTACAGAAACGTCTAGTACCAATGCGCTTCTCCGAGAGTATAGATGTGACCTGTGTAGCATTGACTCTCTGCTTACAGAAACGTCTAGTACCAATGCGCTTCTCCGAGAGTATAGATGAGACTTGTGTAGCATTGACTCTCTGCTTACAGAAACGTCTAGTACCAATGCGCTTCTCCGAGAGTATAGATGTGACTTGTGTAGCATTGACTCTCTGCTTACAGAAACGTCTAGTACCAATGCGCTTCTCCGAGAGTATAGATGTGACTTGTGTAGCATTGACTCTCTGCTTACAGAAACGTCTAGTACCAATGCGCTTCTCCGAGAGTATAGATGTGACCTGTGTAGCATTGACTCTCTGCTTACAGAAACGTCTAGTACCAATGCGCTTCTCCGAGAGTATAGATGAGACTTGTGTAGCATTGACTCTCTGCTTACAGAAACGTCTAGTACCAATGCGCTTCTCCGAGAGTATAGATGTGACCTGTGTAGCATTGACTCTCTGCTTACAGAAACGTCTAGTACCAATGCGCTTCTCCGAGAGTATAGATGAGACCTGTGTAGCATTGACTCTCTGCTTACAGAAACGTCTAGTACCAATGCGCTTCTCCGAGAGTATAGATGTGACTTGTGTAGCATTGACTCTCTGCTTACAGAAACGTCTAGTACCAATGCGCTTCTCCAAGAGTATAGATGAGACTTGTGTAGCATTGACTCTCTGCTTACAGAAACGTCTAGTACCAATGCGCTTCTCCGAGAGTATAGATGTGACTTTTGTAGCATTGACTCTCTGCTTACAGAAACGTCTAGTACCAATGCGCTTCTCCGAGAGTGTAGATGTGACTTGTGTAGTGTTGACTCTCTGCTTACAGAAACGTCTAGTACCAATGCGCTTCTCCGAGGGTATAGATGTGACTTGTGTAGCATTGACTCTCTGCTTACAGAAACGTCTAGTACCAATGCGCTTCTCCGAAAGTATAGATGTGACTTGTGAAGCATTGACTCTCTACTTACAGAAACGTCTAGTACCAATGCGCTTCTCCGAGAGTATAGATGTGACTTGTGTAGCATTGACTCCCTGCTTACAGAAACGTCTAGTACCAATGCGCTTCTCCGAGAGTATAGATGTGACTTGTGTAGCATTGACTCCCTGCTTACAGAAACGTCTAGTACCAATGCGCTTCTCCGAGAGTATAGCTGTGACTTGTGTAGCATTGACTCTCTGCTTACAGAAACGTCTAGTACCAATGCGCTTCTCCGAGAGTATAGATGAGACTTGTGTAGCATTGACTCTCTACTTACAGAAACGTCTAGTACCAATGCGCTTCTCCGAGGGTATAGATGTGACTTGTGTAGCATTGACTCTCTACTTACAGAAACGTCTAGTACCAATGCGCTTCTCCGAGAGTATAGATGTGACTTGTGTAGCATTGACTCCCTGCTTACAGAAACGTCTAGTACCAATGCGCTTCTCCGAGAGTATAGCTGTGACTTGTGTAGCATTGACTCTCTGCTTACAGAAACGTCTAGTACCAATGCGCTTCTCCGAGAGTATAGATGTGACTTGTGTAGCATTGACTCTCTGCTTACAGAAACGTCTAGTACCAATGCGCTTCTCCGAGAGTATAGCTGTGACTTGTGTAGCATTGACTCTCTGCTTACAGAAACGTCTAGTACCAATGCGCTTCTCCGAGAGTATAGATATGACTTGTGTAGCATTGACTCTCTGCTTACAGAAACGTCTAGTACCAATGCGCTTCTCCGAGAGTATAGATGTGACTTGTGTAGCATTGACTCTCTGCTTACAGAAACGTCTAGTACCAGTGCGCTTCCCCGAGGGTATAGATGAGACTTGTGTAGCATTGACTCTCTGCTTACAGAAACGTCTAGTACCAATGCGCTTCTCCGAGAGTATAGATGTGACTTGTGTAGCATTGACTCTCTGCTTACAGAAACGTCTAGTACCAATGCGCTTCTCCGAGAGTATAGATGTGACTTGTGTATCATTGACTCTCTGCTTACAGAAACGTCTAGTACCAATGCGCTTCTCCGAGAGTATAGATGTGACTTGTGAAGCATTGACTCTCTGCTTACAGAAACGTCTAGTACCAATGCGCTTCTCCAAGAGTATAGATGTGACTTGTGAAGCATTGACTCTTTGCTTACAGAAACGTCTAGTACCAATGCGCTTCTCCGAGAGTATAGATGTGACTTGCGTAGCATTGACTCTCTGCTTACAGAAACGTCTAGTACCAATGCGCTTCTCCGAGGGTATGGATGTGACTTGTGTAGCATTGACTCTCTGCTTACAGAAACGTCTAATACCAATGCGCTTCTCCGAGAGTATAGATGAGACTTGTGTAGCATTGACTCTCTGCTTACAGAAACGTCTAGTACCAATGCGCTTCTCCGAGAGTATAGATGTGACTTGTGTAGCATTGACTCTCTGCTTACAGAAACGTCTAAGACCAATGCGCTTCTCCGAGAGTATAGATGTGACTTGTGTAGCATTGACTCTCTGCTTACAGAAACGTCTAGTACCAATGCGCTTCTCCGAGAGTATAGATGAGACTTGTGTAGCATTGACTCTCTGCTTACAGAAACGTCTAGTACCAATGCGCTTCTCCGAGAGTATAGATGAGACTTGTGTAGCATTGACTCTCTGCTTACAGAAACGTCTAGTACCAATGCGCTTCTCCGAGGGTATAGATGTGACTTGTGTAGCATTGACTCTCTGCTTACAGAAACGTCTAGTACCAATGCGCTTCTCCGAGAGTATAGATGTGACTTGTGTAGCATTGACTCTCTGCTTACAGAAACGTCTAGTACCAATGCGCTTCTCCGAGGGTATGTCCACCACACGGCCTGAGGCTACACGGATGTTTACGACGAATATAACCATCCCCTGTGTTACCCCACCTTTCTACGTTATACGCTTGCAACCACAGGCTGGACTTCCACCAATTACCAATGGAACCGAACTGATAGAAGAATATCTCTAGTGAGCCACATCGCATGACATAAGCAACATTTTTCACAACGCAAATAAGATACTGAAATTATTCAAGTTCTGGCTGATCATTTTGTACCAATATAATATGCCAGAATTGTTAGATAATATGACAATCTGAGTGCAATTAAGTTTAATAAATAAATAAATAGAAAAATTAGAGATTGAAGCACAAGGAAGCTGTGATAAATAAAAATTAAATAATTTGTATTTTTCGAGCGTTTTCTTTCCTCTTCTTTTAAGAAAACATTTCAGCACCTAATGAATTGTAATTTTGTGTGCATATTAATTTTTGCTGATGTAAGGGAAGTGTGCACAGGTGTATGCTTTGTAAACTAAAAGTTTGACAGAAACCTTCTCTTGTCCCCTTTCAATTATGGCTGCTCAGGTGATGATCAGTGTTATTGAATTTGTCCATTTATTTTTTTACTTTATTTTTTACTGATTGGATCAAGGCTATAGAATGTAGCAAAGCACATGCAGTTGTTGTTGTTCAGGGTAGGCATATTCTGTCCTAGCCATGAATTATATGTCAGAGGGTATACACCATAATTATGTAGTAAGCAATTAATGTGTATTGTCATTCTAAGCAGGTAACAAATTAGGTGATCCCTTAGTTAATCTCTATTAACCACATTATTCGGGAAAAGTGGATGACGGACGAGATTAGGGAAAACACTAAAATCCATCCATTTTGTGGGATTTTACCCAGGTCTTCTGGTTCCTTATGTTTCAGACCGGCACCCCCACCATATCAGCCACAGTGACTCGAGTCTTTTGATATCAAATAAATAATCTATGATCGAAGTGGAGCAGAATAATTTGTATTTTTCGAGCCCTTGAACTTTCCCCTCCCATTAGAAAGACATTTCAGCAGATGAATGCTGAAGTTTTCAGAATTTTTGCTGATGCAAGGAAAGTGTTGTCCCATCACTTTTCAGTAGGGCCATTAACATCATATTGTTATTTCCTATAACGTAACAATAGTTACTGATCGTGAATACTCATTCAGCAATACTTGATACTGATAACAAAATCTAGCATGTATCCGATTGTCAAGTCTCCTACTCATTAGCCAAATTGACACGCAAATCACTGGATTGTGGAATTAAGCCTCAAATTACATAACTGTGAGGGTTGAATTGCTCGGCTATACTGTGTGTAATATTATAGCTGTGAAGAGAGCCTACTCGCAATCGCTCGCTCGTAGCAGGGCTGTGAAAGCTATGTGACTAAACTTAGATCTAGTTGCGCATCTCGTCTTATCATATTTCCTTCAAGGGAAAAGATATTCCAATCCATCCACCAATGGTTAGAATTTCCCCCCCCCCCCCAATCGGCTAGGGTAATATTTTTGTATAATATGCATAATCCTATCACCTTTTCATTTCCACCTTGAGCACCTATCCATTTTCATCAGTTCAACTCTATGCTCTGTATTTAATGGTTGAGGATAAAGCAACTATGTACAAAAACATATATTTGCATCAGCATCTGTTAGGCAACATATTGCATTATAGAATTCCTATTGAAACGACACAAAAAAGCAATAATAATAATAAATAAAGGTATAACATAGGCTGTGGGATAGATCATGGTATATATATTTACATTTGTATAGTACAGTGTCTCATCAATATATACTTATCACAACATTGAGATTTGAATAGTTGAACTTTGGTTCATATGCAGCAGATGCAAAAATGTTGAGGTTGCTAAGAATATAGCAACCTAACATCTAAGAAGAAGGGAGTAGAAAATACAAGTGCCCTCAGATAGGAAACTGCAGAAAGAACACCAAGCATTTTTAAGGAGTACAGAAATTGTGTTTGCGATCTGCGGCAAGTATTGGTTTTGATGCTTATAGTTGTAGCAAGATTCTATTTATGTATGTAAGTGTGTATTCTTTATTTGCAATGGATCCGAGGTCCCACTAGTACAAGTTTAACATACTTTATGATGATTGATGGATTAATGATGATGAGAAAGGGATAAGGGGAAGCCTAGTATCGGTACGTAGCCTACTCCTATCAAAAAGTACCAAGGGGACCATCGGTTTTACATCCCATCCGAAAGGACGGTGTCACTTTGACCAGTTATATAGGTTCCTCCACTAACCATCTGGACTGCCGAGCAGTAGACGAGAAGAACGAAGCTGTTACACAAGCTTTCGAACCCTCCGATCTGCTCTAACCAAAGGTTACTAGTCTTTCGGAGGAGAGTGGTCAGCTACCCTCCTTCTGACCTAGCCTGATGTTGCTTGGTGTTAGTATGGAACCGCCTAAGCAGCCCCGGCTAAACCATTGGCTCAAGCTATAATTTATAATAAGGTGTTCCCATCTAAAATAGTCCGTGTTGTAAAAAAAATTTTAAAAAATGGCAAAAAGGCCAACTTGGCACAAGAGAGGAAAACAATAATTTCCTATTTTATCTAAGAAGCAAGAACCAAATGAGAAATCTGAAAAGTGAAAATGATGATTAAAACTGAACTTGTCAATGTATTCACAAGCAGGTAGAGTAATGTAGCCACTACTGAGTGTGAAAACACAACAATACTTACTAAATGGTAGTACATTGACTTTACTAAATTATAAATGCTCAATACAGTTAATATTGTATTGCTTTGTCTGTAGGAGGTTGAAAAGGTGATGCATGTAGGGTCAGGTGTACACTAGAATGGTGGGGTTTTAATGTATAATGTTTATACAATGAAACTTATCATAAAAGTGAATGAATAATGAGTAATAACAGCTGTTACTCAATGTATTAAATAAATAAATAAATAAATTCACATTTAGAGTCTACCCACTCAGTAATTAAACTGATTTGCAGTGGGGGACTTTAATTTAAAGTGACTAAACCAACCCTGTAGGCTTCGAACACCATCGACGAGTGAGCGATAACCAATCAAAGATCGATATTTCAAATACGAAACATATGAATCAGTGATTGGACAGTGCGAACACCTGCGGACAAATGCCAGAATCAACAAGGTCGATTCAGAACAACTTTGAATTTATTGAGTGCTTCGTTGCTAGGACGGCTCCAAAGTCACCGTTTACTTATTCCTAAGCCAAGAAGTGAAGGAACTGAATCCATATTAGAAGTTAAAAAACTTCTGCCTGAAGCGGGATTTGAACCCGGGACCTTCTGCATTGGAAGCAGGGATGCTAACCACTGGACCAACGAGCCACCTATTATTAGATGTAGTTTAGTGTATAGCTTAATGAAATACTAAACGGTGATAACATGGTGATAAATGTACAGTAATGGCTACCATTACCCAACAAGACTAGGCACACCATTCATTCACGTGTTATACATGTTATAGTGAAAAAGTAACATTTGCAACAATGCTGACTGAAAGGGTGACATCATTAACCTAACTATGAATCATCTTAGACTAATAGGACTGGATTTTTGCTGCTCAAATCTTTAAAATAAATTGCACCATAACACTAAATCTAGAGTAACCAAACCAGGTACATACATGGGTACTAAAAAAAGAAATGAAACTAATGTGAGACAGACGTTAAGAAGAAGGCCTGACAAAAAAAGAGGCAAAAGCTTTCTGAAAGTGAAATAGTTTTACTCTAATGGTTATGAGTTACGTTGCCTTGTGATTATGTTCTCTAGAACCGCTACACTTCTAGAAATTATAAAAGGTTATCAAAAGTTGACATAACTCCACTTAATCCTTTCGCGATAGCGTCGTTGAACTTTCTCGACTCCGTGCCCCGCGTTTCCGAACTTCTTTCACCAGAACTCGCTTGTTGAACGGGATTACTCGTAGATTCCGCGTAGGACTGCAAAGGTAGGGAACTCGCTCCGAACGCCGCGTGGTGAGTTCTTACGGTCGGAGCAACATGCGAGGCCGAGTCCCCGTATAGTTGCAAGGGTGGGGGTCCGGTCTCGCACGGGATGCTCGGAATAGACCACCCCTGTGCGGAGAACCCTTGATACTCCGAGCTCACCATCGGCTTTATGGGCGACGGTAGCAGGATACCGGTCGGAGACTCCGTCGCGTCCAATAAGGACGACGTCGTATCGTCCAGCGGGAGACTCACGTCCGGCTTCGGGCTACATCGCCCGCGTTCGAAACTCTTCGCGTCTTGAGTCAGTTGAAATAAACCGGGATTAAACGGTTCCGCAGGTTTCGGAATCTCGCAGGCGAAACCGTCGTCTGCGTAGCTGTTCTCCGCGCTCAGGTCGGACAGGTCGAAATCGTAGTTGACGGCCGTCAGTCCGTGGGCGAAGTTCAGGCTGTCCTGGCCGGCGAACATGTCGTCCGGAGTGGCCAGCTCGTCCAGACTGTTCGAGAAGTCGTACGGAGACGGAGAGCGGTCTCGGGTGGGGAAGCCACCGTGCGAGGTTTCCGCTTTGTTTTCGTACGCGTTTGATGTGTCGAAGACTATCTTTTGGTCCGAGCCAAATTGGGTTGCTACAATCTGTAATCCAGAATACATATATATAGGCATATTAGAAGATTACAAAATAGGGCCTGAATGGAGCCAAGAGAAAATAAAATATAGTTTTGGGCAAGTACCTACTACAGTTTTTTTTTAACACTGAGTACACAAATTTATGTAATGCAAAAACCCACAACCCAAACTGGGTTAAACTAACACAAAACAAAAGAAACAAGTTGTTATGTGTTGTTGTATAGTCCTATACCTGGCTCAAAATGAAGAGCGAGAGAAAATTATGAAGCAAATCGCACAGTAAAGCTGCCAATTGACATTGATATTACAATTCAATTTCGATATCACGATCGATTTGATGTTATGAAAAAGTCAACTTTGAAACCTACGGCATAAAATTAGATGAACTACTGTCTATAGTCAGGCCTTGTTTGATGCAGTTGAATCTACTGCCCACTGTGGAAAATTCCAAATGTGAGAAGAAATTGTGTGAGAATCATAACTCTAAATTTGATACAAGCAACTCTTTTTGATGTGTACTTGCTTTTGGCTTGATATGAAGATTGAAGACACTGATAATTGCATCTTCAAGTAAACATACTTTTGCTAGTATCGAGAGAGACAATGTCCGCCGAGCCTCGGGTCTTTTCACAAGGTACAGTACATCCACATACAATTTGATGCTCAACTGGGGCCAAGGTCGCCGCTGCCAGAAATGTTCTAACGAGTTGTACATCATTGAACGATGACGTCCACTAGCATATTTACTCAGCTTGGAAATGTGAACAGAAATTTTTTGCTATTCTGTTGTTGACGACTTGACGTTGAAACGTTTGACTTGCAAATTTTGTCAACTGGCAACTGTTACCTAGCAAATTTCCACAAGATAATGAATGAAAATCAAAACGTAGTACTATTATTTAAACATGCATATATTTCATATTATGATACAAAGTGAAATAATATTTGATTTTGTAGTTTATTTCAAAAGCACATACTAATTCAATTTCTATTAAATTGCTGTAATATTACTTTTTTATAAAATTCGATACAGTGTGCCTAGTTCTTATTCATAAATCCAATGCATATAGTAACAGATTTCATACATACCAAAACAAACAATGGAGAAGCATGGTGCACACATAATAATAATACCTAGTAATAATAATAATAATAATAATAATAATAATAATTAATAATAATAATTATTATTATTATTATTATTATTAATTTTTATATTATAGACACATTGAACAAATTTACCAAACAGAAGTCTACAGAACAATAATGTACTCCGTACAGCTCTAACCAGTTTTCCCTGTTTAGTGTATCTTTACAGTAGCCTAAGTTAAGTTTTGTAGTGTTTACTTTTTACTATGCCCTGTGGTAGGTCTACATTAATATGTAGCAATCTGCAGTCCAATCTGTGTTGTGTACACATGTAGCTAGCAATATATGTAGGCCTAATGTACAAAATATGTAATAGCAATTTTTTTTAATTAAGCATAATCAAACAAAAGCACAATGGAAAACAAATAGGTATAGTGAAACCACAGTTAAGCCTATACATTTCTCTTACATTTCTTCTAAGTTAATTTTGTACATTTATGGTACCTCCTTTTATTCAAGTGTTGTATTTCTGTTAGATTAATATTATACATTTTTGTACAAAGATTTTTTAAAGTGGGCCCACTAAAACATGCATAACTGAGGTTGTACTTTACAATACAATACAAAACAATACAATCTACATCCAATACAATAAACTATAAAGCAAACTTTAAAGTTTTGATACAATTATGAAGGTCTAATATATGTTAAATGTAGTATAGTAATAAGTAGTGTTCTATTGCACCTAATTCTATGAAAGAGTGACTGTAACAGTGTGTATATTGGCTCAAACAGTAACTTCCTACATTGGGCTAACCACTATGTAATACCATAGAAATGATCCATTCTAATTCTCCAACACAACTCATGTTGGGCTGAGGACATTTAATATTCTCAGTTGGCCAATTCAATTGGTTCAATTGAGTTGAGGCAATTCACATAATAAGTATAATAATAAATATAATAAGTTTTAAGATTGCCCTAGAACTCGCAGTACTGGTATTTGAAAAACTTCTCAAAATTTTTTCAATTAGGGCCTAGATGAAAAAAAGTACTTTTGGTCTACTAGGTATTCAAGAATTTACCACGTGAATGAACGTTCATTTAACTTCGGTTATAAACTCCATGCCAAACTACACGTGCAGTATTCTAAACAACAACATTTAATAATCAAAGTCAACGTAAAACACAAGAAAATATAGCAAATACAGAACATAGCTTAGCAGAACATTGAACATCCTTTCACAGAAAACATAACAGGACATATCACAATAGCACATGGTACATATGGTCACACTATCTATCAAACAATCAGCAACAAAAACTAAAACCATGTAGAAGTGATAAGTAAGCATTACCTTTGAGTATTTAAACACTACACATATAAATAAACTCATAAATAGATATTTCAACTAGGAGTTAAACTAAATGAATAGACGTGTACCAGTGTGGTAAGAGGATAGAAGGACGAGAGCAACACCAGGTAGCCTACGTCACCAATAGCTGAGACGTGTTTTTCTCTGTATGTCTTTATTTGCGAACTACCTAGTCTACCGTTTTTAATTTACGCTGTCGTCCTTCCTCTACCTTTCCCCACACTGGAAGAACATAACCAATTGATTTAGTTCAACTCAACTCCTAGTTTCAATTATCACAGGTATGTTGGCCTCCTGCTACCTATGAATAGTGAATACTAAATACTAGGGATGTGCGAACTGGGACGAAATTCGAACCGAACCTAACCTTGAGTGCGGTTCGGTTCGAACAACTATTTTATGCGTCGAACCTCGAACCGAACCTTTCGAAATTCCCGCGCGCTCGAAACCCCGCCTTCCGGAGCCATGCCTACAGTCGCGACCGATCGATATTGGATAATCGAGAGTCGAAAATAATAATATAGTTGCGAGCGACGCTGCGACGATTGAGTGCGAGTGTGTCATTATGGCGTCATGACTAGCGAATTTGTGTGACTTCTTTAGGCGTTTTATGATGTTTTAGCGAGTTTGACAGTTTGTTTCACTTTCATTCCACCAGTGTTTAGTTTTTGCTCTTCAAAATGAAACGCCGTGTGCTGGTGTTCGATGATGATGATGATCACGTGGGCGAGGTTTTGGACGACCCAAGCTAGACTGATAGGCCTACCGGTACTGTGACTAGGCCTAGGTCTGAAGCAACGTGCGCCGTAGGCCTAGCGGTACCAGGTACTTTGCAAGACCTAGGCCTAGGTACAACCCCACTTTTGAAGACGCATTTTACCAAGCTTGAAGCTACGCAAAGTGAATGCAACCATTGTAAGCGGATTTTTCAGATACCGTCAGGTAGGCACTAACCTAATAACACCTTTTGAAAAAGGTTCGGTTCGAGGTTCGAGATTCGCGAACCTTTTTAATGCAGGTTCGAGGTTCGGTTCGAAGTTTTAAAAAAACTGGTTCGCACAACTCTACTAAATACCTTTAAACTATTAACCAATAACTACAGTAGGTATGTGTAATAACAAACGTTAACCTAGATGGCTGGTAAATAGGTTATACAGTAGCAGTAACATTAACAATAAAAAATTCAAATTAATTATATGTAGTCATACTTTTCAGTTTTCTTAGCAATTAAAAAAAGGTAGAATTTTTGTACTTCCAGGATAGCAACTTCACGTGGAAATGTAATCTCCTTCTTTATCACTCTGTCTGTACTCTGTAGACCTATTCATCAAAAGAAGCATGCATTTTGTAATTTTATTTACAATGAATACAATTTTCAAAATCAAATGTTTACAATTATATTGAATTAGTTTGAGAAGGCTTCCTATTTTCTTTGCTCTCCCTATTTTCATTTATTTTATTGTTAGCTGCTGGTACGGCACGCAACATAACTTCATAAGCTAATCAAAGGTAGGCCTAGGTCAGACTCATAACACATTTTACTCTTGACAACTTCTGCATACATTTTTTTTAAATCCAAACTATAACTGACTGTTAACTCCCATCAATATTGCCTATCGATTTGTAAATTAGATTGAGCCAAAAAACAATCTAGGGTGAGAGCAGTAGAGAGAAACCTTTTTGACAGTCATGTTCTGTCTGTCCCTATTGACTTATGTTGGTCGGTGTACATGTATCAGATTTCAAATTATGGTACTATTTTAAGCACAAGTGCAGTTACAAAAACAAAAAACTTTAATGGTAGTTAAAGCACGTGCAAAAACATTATAAGCAAAGCTCTTATGTATTTAGGGCCGGTTTCACAACTTTTTAAACTCCGATTAGAGTGCAAGCGGAGATTATAAACAAACACAACACCTGCCATGTATTTTTAACGTAATGTTTGTTGAGACCGTGACTACCAAACCGAGCTCACTAAATCGGAGCTTAACAAAGTTGGTGAACCGCGACCTTAGTGTACGTTAGTGCAGCAACAACTATTTACTGTACATTTACCTGAGGAATAATGGGAGGTGGAAGGTCTTCACACGAAGGATTTTCAGAGTCAATATCGGTTGGCGTCTTTCGAGGTTGAATAACTAGGGGTGTCCGAGCCAAGACGCCTGCCACTTTCGTTGTGATGTCTTTACTGAACTGGAGCATGTCCTCTTTTAATGAAGTGATACCCGACGTCAACGTGGTGTTGCGCTTTCTCAAATCTTCCAGCAAGGCCAAGTGCTCATACATTAAATGCATGCCCTGTAAATAAGCAATTATCATAGTAGCCTACAGTATTTATAAATCAGATGTATAAGCAATAATAAACAAAGAGTTCCGTTCTGTTCATAGGCATATATTCTTTTTTTTTCAAAACCTGTAGATCTTGGATATATCCAGGCTTAGGCCTATATCCCATCAAAATATTGACCTGAAGTTCAATATTTTGATGATAAATTAAACACAAAATGTGACATGATAAGCAACTACCTATGAATTTGTAGATTTCGCGAATGTAACAGCAACCATCTTGTCCCTGTTCCGATTCTTACTGCAACCTTGCGCTTATAAATTGCATTCACCTTTCCACGCTACACTTTCATCTATTCCAAATACATCAAGGAACTTATCCACAGCTACTGGAAAAAAACATATTGGTGGACTTATAAGGAAGTTGGGGCTCTGCCCAGACCCCAGTCATTCATGTCACCTACTTGCGAGTTCAATTAGCACCTGGTGAGTGGACAACATATTGATTTGGCAACGGTTGCGCATGCCATCACAAAGCCCTACAGATAAAATGTGTTTTGTGAGGCTTTTCCTTCTTTCTCGTTTGGGGTAGGCACTGATCATTACGTACTTCTCTTAAATAATGGATGGCAACATATAGGCCCTAATACATTGCCTACATATGATACATATGATGTTTGTGTTTTGTTTTTTGCCTGTATAGGCTACTAGTACCAATTAAATCGATAATTTTCAATTCATCATCAATTTATCAGTGCTTGATATTGATAAAAAATGATAGATCAGTTGCGAAATTCCCCAGTTTCATTAGCTTTTGGTAGACCAATGATGAGACTAAATACCTCTAGGGTCATTCCATATCAAGTCAACCAAAAAAAGGAGAAAATATTCATGGACGCTTTGGATTTTCATGAAATTTTCAGCGTTGGTTAAAAACTTGAAAAAATCACATACCGGTACGTATTTTTTTTTTTGCCTCTACCTTTACCCGTTTTGGAGTTACGGGCTGCCCAAAAACTCAAATTTGGGTCCGTGTTAGCGCACCCCTATATTTGTAACTTTTGAACCGTTTGACCTAGAAGGCTGATTTTTTTTTGTAAATTAACCTCTTATTTCATCCTTTCTAATTAGCCAAAAACATCTACACTAAATTGTTTATGTGTGTTCTTTATAAATTAATTTTGTACTTAAATAAGCCCCTCTCCCAAAAGGGTATTTTTAAAAAAATAAAAATTTTTGTTTGGATTTGTACATATGTTTGTTACATGTACAGCAAATTTCGTTTTGTGGAAACCTTGGGTTTAGGACTCATAAATGTTTAATGCCCCTAATGTGTAGGTATAACTGTCTGGAATACATTATTGTATGTGAAATGCTTATCACATTTTTTTAAAATTGGTGTGTAAAAGTAGGCTTAAGTGCCAAAGGCTTGTGTGTCTTGTACCTACAAACTTGGAAGGGCTGTGTTTTCTACAAGTTATAGTAGAGAGGACTGTTGCATTCTACTTCCTGTGAGTTGTTCTCTAGGCCTACTTCCTTGGTGGAAGCAGATGGTTTTCTCAGCCTGTTGAAACATTGTGTATGCACACATTTAACAGTGTTTATAGTGTTATGTTTATCTACTAAGGCCATAAGGGATTATATAATACTGTACATTACATTCAGATTCAGTGGTATTTCTAGTTATTAGCCCTGTAAGTGTAAGTGTTCAGGCATGTAGGCCTACAATAGGTAATTGAAACTAGCACAGCTCTTAGGCAAGACTAACCTAGCCCCAAGAAAATGGATAAACCCACTCAAAGTTTTATGTATGTTTGCTGCAATCCATTTAACAAACAAAAACATGGACATCAGAGGAAGAATCTTTTTGGAATAACTGGTGCAATGAAATTCCTCATGCCCCTATTCGAGAAAAGTTCTTACTTCTCACTTTAATTGATCCGTGAATCGCAACAGGGCGAGCTTACACACTTAGTACCAAGGAAAGTGAAGAAGCCTCATACAAACTTGAATCATGGAAAGAAATGGCTTCATAAATCATAATAGGGCCTACATTGAACAGACTACGAGCATTTCCTACCATACCATTATTTCAGACATATTCTACACTAAAACTTCTTTATAAAGAACTCTCGGGGGCTCAATTATTGTTTTGTTATAAAGAACATTTCTTTATAAAGATGGTACCTTTACATGCATTTAAGAACCTTTTGGGACCTCAAACACAGTTAGTTATATATAGATCATTTTGTTATAAAGACGTTCTTTATAAAGAAGTTTCGCTGTAGAAATAAATGTCCCACACCCATATCAACACTCTGGTTTAATCTCTCCATGACTAAAAAAATACCCCATGCCATGGTTGATACCGTGGAGTGGTTGTGGAGCTTTAAACAAACTTCTACCAGTTTTATTATATAATATCATATGTAATATAATTGTATATTTGCACATTACCACACCTTTTAGGTTGTATCTTCTAAACCTGAAGTTTCCACAAAACTAAATTTGCTGTGCATGTAATGCATATATGTACAAATATAATATATTTTTTTCAAAATTTTAAAAATACCCTTTTGGGCAGTAGACTTCTGTAAATCCAAAAATCGGTTTTAATGTGAAGTTATAAACAATAAAGTGTATATGTTGTTATGTATGTACAAAGGATATAATAGCACCATTTACCAAAAAAAATCAGCTTTCTAGGTCAAACGGTTCTAAAGTTACAAATTTACGGGCACGCTCAAGTAAACCCAAATTTGGGTTTTTTCAAGGCCCGTAAATCAAAAACGGTGAAAGTTAGAGCGGAAAAAAAAAAACGTGTGCGTTTTTTTTGTATTCTTAACAACTGTACAGAATTTCATCAAAATCTAAAAGGGACATGAAAATGTGCTGGTTGATTTCATATGGAATGACCCTCTAGGCCTATCTATGCTCTATATTATGATCAACCAAAACAATACAGAAAACTACATTTACATACCTCACACATCATAAGAGCAGACTCCCACGTACTGGGTGGAACAACCTTCCCCGACATGTATTGATCGAACTCTTCCTCCGACATATTTAAAGACTCCGCAGTCAGATTCTCGATAAACGAGACTGCACAGCACAAGTTGGTAAAATAATACCCTCCTTCGCCGGACATGAGTCTATTGGCGTAGCAGAACCGAGTGATGTAGTTAATGTTGCTCTTCAGTCGGGCTGGGTTCGCTTTCAAGACGATGAAAATCAACGCAGGCAGAAACTCGTCGGCAGACGCAGGGCCACCAACCGACTGTTGCAGGAGAAGAAAAATGTTGCGACAACATCGTACTATACAACTTAGTTTCTCTTGTGGTGATTTTGCCGAATCCATACCTAATAAATCTGAAAGAAAATAATATAAATTAGAAATATATAAATTTGGTCAACACATACATAAGATAAATGGATTAGGCCTATAGTTAATGTAACCTACTCTACCACACGTTTTCTTACCAGTTATGGAGGTGTACACAAAATCCCGAACCTCGGATTGAGTTTCGTTAATTCTACAATCGAGATGTTTCGCATTCACCCAGTTCAGTTGTCGAATCCTGAAATAATTTAAGAAGACAATGAGTACACTTTGTAAGATAAGAATATAGGCCTAGGCCTATGCCTTTGAGCCTTAACAGGAATCTTAGGATAACCCCTTACTGCATGTACAATTTGCAATTCTTTAGAACTTTAATTTAATGAACTGCATTCAAAGAAGAATTATTATTGATTAATCTTATTATTGATTAGCCCATGAATGAGGTTGGAACTTCAGTCGGAACAGAGTTTAGGCTAGTTGATTAGAGCCAAAATGGAGCTTTGGTTCACGCACACGCACACGCACACATACTAAGTTTATGATATAGGCTAAGTGTTAATTTATAAGTATTCATAAGTATTTGTATGTTCTTTGTGTCGTTTGTTTAATCTATTTCATTTGCGCTTGTGGAATGTACATTCTGTTGCAAATAAAGGCTTAATAATAATAATAATAATGTCCTGATCCCGTCATTAAGCAGTGACAATCTCAAGGCATAGCCTATCATAGTCTAGATCATTGGTACCTAGTCCTATAATCTAAAACAAGTTGTTGTTTACCTATTGAGAAGTAAAAAGAAAGATGTAGCAATTATTTTTTATTAAATACCGTACAAAATCGTTGGTACATACCTAGCTTGAATGGCGAGATCCTTTTCTTCGTCAGTTGTTGAAGGAGGACAAAACAACATCCGATACAAACACGTCATGACATACTTCTCAACGTAATCTAGCAGCATTTCTTTCATGTCTTGAGTGACTTCAGAATCTGCATAATAATGGCTTGCATCCATCCTTTTAGAAAATACTTGGTAGAAGTTCTGAGCAAGTTCTGATAGCTCATCAGTCGATTTTACCTCAGCATTTTTCAACATTTTTGCATTGAAGGACTGAATAAATTTGCGGACATCTCTGTCAACAGTAGGATCGAGCGAAGAAAACGACTCTGCCCACTCATGTCGAAGTTTCTCTAAATCAGGGTTATTGCTATATAGCTCTTGAAGCTGATCAGGTCGTGCAGTATCTTTATGACTAGATTTACTACCGAATACCTTCAGCTTCATTAAAGTGGTTTTTTTGTCTGCCTGCTGTCGCTTCTTTTCTTCGAATTTTGAGAAACCCGTCATTGGGGATTTTTGTTGTGGATCCCCATGTTGAGGGCCTTTTTTTAACCTTTCTCGATGCAGCAGCTCATGGTGGCATTTAGAACAATAACCACCCCATTCTGAGTTACCGTAATAACCACAACCTTTCTTACATTTTAGGTCAGCCTCGCCAATTCGCAAACTTGGAGTTTTGGTAGCGTACATCTTGATGTACTAGACTTGAAACGACTTGCAAGTTAAAAGTGTGGCCCTAAACCTAGAGCTGGGCCCACTTTCTTTCACGCTAGATCTTGGGCGTATTTGTTTTGTGACAAAGACGAAAGCTTGTCACTTGAACTAGGCTAGGAGCCAGCCTAGGCCTAGTACGAATAAGTGAGGTTATGTCAATTAGAACTTGGATGTACAGACTTCTATTAACAAGTCTTGGAAATATAAACTACACAACTCAACTTAGATGAGATATTTAAGTTGAATAATAATTAGTTTTACATTCTATACTCTTCACAGATCGTTTTATAGCAATAAACTCTATAAAACGACAATTTGGATACGTACGTGAAGTGAAAACAGTTTCTGTCAAAACATCACCGCCTTCGCAAGATGACACGATACGCCACAGCCTACTTAACTTTCGTTCGAAATTCTCCCGCCGAAGAAGCAAGGTAGAAGCGGTAGACAAAACAAGTGCTGTATTTATATTAGCAGCCACACTTTGAATCACAATGTCTTAATTAAAGTGTCCACCACACAAGTACGGAAATGTTCGAACACTCCGGGGGAAAAGAATTTATTTATTGTCACTCCGGGGGAAAAGAATTTATTTATTGTCCTCCTTTGTAAATCAGTTTTTATAACAGAATAGGATAGACATTAAATAAATAAATAAATAAATAAAATATTGGAAAATTACAATACAGTGATCATTGCCACAGTTTACATGAAAGGACGAGGTTGAGTGTGTTTCTCGTACTCAGTACCCATCTAAACATCCAGAAAACGCTACCGAACCGACTGGGTTCGGTCTGGCTAAATAGCTGGACCGTACCGAAAACCCGTACTCAATGTTAATGTTATCATATTTGGCACCCAATCTCAGTACAAAATAGTTTTGAAGAGTATGGTCAATGTTTTTGTTAATGCTTTCAGTCTTTGGGAGAGACAGGCTATGGCGCTGTGTATGTCTGTCCAATATAAAACCCTTTAACGACTTTAGTTGGATGTATAATATTCGTCGACAATGACGACGAAGAAACCACTCAATGAAATTGGCCCCAACGATAAGTTGAGAATAGGGAAGTTGAGGAGGGGGGGAGAGGGAGTGGGCGCGCTAATATAATACGCTTGATTCAAATCTCTTTGACGTATCGAGCAACGTGCTGCCGTCATAGCTGTAATATTCTCAGAAGAAACGGTCGCTCCACACGATCTATTTCAACGGAATTCGCCGCGGGATTTCTCGGCACCTGATTGTTCTATAATCTATTACATTAGGTGGCGAAGATTATACCTGTGCTTGGAATGTGTACCGACCATGCCGGCCAACAGATGCGCTACAATACCGGATGCAGGGGACGGACGAGATGCAACTAGATTTAGGTTGGTATTTGTCACATACGCCACTCTTCACTATTACATAATCTATGACGACACCACCTTGCGTGATACGTCGAGTCCACTATACTGTCTAGAATATTGCCAACTTGCTCACAAAATAACACATATCTTTATTGAAGCATACTCGACACATATTTCAACAATGATTAACATTATTTATCAGTCATCGCGTTATGACTCAAAGCTTTTCCTGGTACCAGCTGAAGACAAAACATCTCAAGCAGATTTCTAGGAAAGTTGGAATATGATGACACCTCATTTTCCATACGTGCTCAAAGGACGACGGTCGGAAATACTTGATAATATTATACCAGGAAGTCTACAGTGATCAAGCCTTATGAATCAGAAAGTCATTAGATCTTTACAGGTCGGTATCTACAACATAGGCGTGCCCGTATACACAAAACACACGGGTCACATTTTACAAAGGTGAGTTTTAATTACGTCAGGATCTCTGCGAGATAAATTTTCTAAATGTGAGGTTTATTCTGACCCCGGGACAACTTTTCCTCTGCGGCAGTGAATGGTACCACAGTTTATTTGTTGGTGGATTCATCATGAGGAGGCTGCCGTGTTCTAGAAGAATCTTCACTGCAACATTCGACATCAACACATCAAAGATGTTAGGTACGCCCGCAGTGATGAAAGTCCTGTTAGCTGTGCTAAGCTAACTGATGAAAGTCCTGTAAGTTGTGCTAAGCTCAGTGATGAAAGCTGCTTTTCGGTGTGGACCACGTGACGTAGGCACGCACAGCTAATACAATTAGTCTATAGTCTATAGTGGGTACACTAAAATACAAATTTATTTATGTATTTACATGTGAGAAGCAAAGTGCAGCATTTATAACTTTCGGTGGCTGAAAGAAGAAAATTATAGTCATTTTGTCCATGAAGGTACTTTTGGGTTGGTCTCAAGAGTAGGCCGTTTTCTTGCTGATAGGCACCAATATCTACCTATACACCTCGAAAGAGGAATAGGATCCTATACCTTAAATAGACAAATTCGGTTATTACATGCATTCACTTAGCTTCTTAAAAGTGACTTTACTGTACATAAATAAATAAATAAATAAATAAATAAATAAATAAATAAATAAATAAATAAATAAATAAATAAATAAATAAATAAATAAATAAATAAATAAATAAATAAATAAATAAATAAATAAATAAATAAATAAATAAATAAATAAATAAATAAATAAATAAATAAATAAATAAATAAATAAATAAATAAATAAATAAATAAATAAATAAATAAATAAATAAATAAATAAATAAATAAATAAATAAATAAATAAATAAATAAATAAATAAATAAATAAATAAATAAATAAATAAATAAATACATAAACAAATAAATAAATAAATAAATAAATAAATAAATAAATAAATGAATAAATAAATAAATAAATAAATAAATAAATAAATAAATAAATAAATAAATAAATAAATAAATAAATAAATAAATAAATAAATAAATAAATAAATAAATAAATAAATAAATAAATGAATAAATAAATAAATTAATTAATTAATTAATAAATAAGTAAAATATAAAATTTAAAAAAATCGTATTTATAGAGTCTACCCACTCAGTACCAAGACATTTTCAGTGGGGTTACGGTGGCTCGCGACCGAGCAGACTTCGACAAGGAAAGATATCGTTGTATCATGTCTTGAGATGATGGAGTTAGCGCTCACCCTTAGGGACGTCTCGCTTAGCAGCTCCGCTCCTCCTGGCGTCGGAATGTCGCAACACAAAGTCTCTGGCTTCGCCCAGGGAGACTGACGCGATGGGACTATCTGGGTCCATTTCATCTTCGTCGTCGCGATGCTCCCCCATGTGATCGCTACCGTGGCGGTACCTGGCGACAACAACATGCACTGAATCTGACGTTCACACCAACCCCGACCCTCCTAGCATTGCACAACTCGGGGAGATTAGCCCGTGAACAACGTTGGAACTTGATTTAGTCATGTACATACACTCAATCCAAGATAGCTCCAAATAACTAATCTTGGTAACACTCCGCTTCAGGTAACTGAATAAGAACTCATCCTGCCATGCAATATTGCATTCAGGGGCCAACTAGGTCAAGAAAATAAGTTTTCGGTTAAAACCATGCTCCTATGTACCTAGCCAGCAGATAAAATACACCAATGACTCCCAGCAAACCTTCTTGCCTATATATTCACTTGCACGAAGTTGAAACTAGGCCTGACAACCCCTTATACATATATTCACTACGTCATATTCACTATCTCAAAGTTGAAACATTGGAACAACCCTGCTCACCTGTTGCCCAGGACGAAGTTGAAGCTATGCCCGGTGACTCCAGCCAGTAGATCCCTTACAGCCCTAACCACTGGCGGCCACGGCCTGGCAGGGACGGTGTTAGTGCGTCAAGCCTGCCCACCTGTTGACCAGGACGAAGTTGAAGCTATGCCCGGTGACTCCAGCCAGTAGATCCCTCAGAGCCCTAACCACTGGCAACCACGGCCTGGCAGGGACGGTGTTAGTACGTCAAGCCTGCTCACCTGTTGACCAGGACGAAGTTGAAGCTATGCCCGGTGACTCCAGCCAGTAGATCCCTCACAGCCCTAACCACTGGGGGCCACGGCCTGGCAGGGACGGTGTTAGTACGTCAAGCCTGCTCACCTGTTGACCAGGACGAAGTTGAAGCTATGCCCGGTGACTCCAGCCAGTAGATCCCTCACAGCCCTAACCACTGGAGGCCACGGCCTGGCAGGGACGGTGTTAGTACGTCAAGCCTGCTCACCTGTTGACCAGGACGAAGTTGAAGCTATGCCCGGTGACTCCAGCCAGTAGATCCCTCACAGCCCTAACCACTGGCGGCCACGGCCTGGCAGGGACGGTGTTAGTACGTCAAGCCTGCTCACCTGTTGACCAGGACGAAGTTGAAGCTATGCCCGGTGACTCCAGCCAGTAGATCCCTCACATCCCTAACCACTGGCGGCCACGGCCTGGCAGGGACGGTGTTAGTACGACAAGCCTGCTCACCTGTTGACCAGGACAAAGTTGAAGCTATGCCCGGTGACTCCAGCCAGTAGACCCCTCACAGCCCTAACCACTGGGGGCCACGGCCTGGCAGGGACGGTGTTAGTACGTCAAGCCTGCTCACCTGTTGACCAGGACGAAGTTGAAGCTATGCCCGGTGACTCCAGCCAGTAGATCCCTTACAGCCCTAACCACTGGCGGCCACGGCCTGGCAGGGACGGTGTTAGTACGTCAAGCCTGCTCACCTGTTGACCAGGACGAAGTTCAAGCTATGCCCGGTGACTCCGGCCAGTAGATCCCTCACAGCCCTAACCACTGGGGGCCACGGCCTGGCAGGGACGGTGTTAGTACGTCAAGCCTGCTCACCTGTTGACCAGGACGAAGTTGAAGCTATGCCCGGTGACTCCAGCCAGTAGATCCCTCACAGCCCTAACCACTGGGGGCCACGGCCTGGCAGGGACGGTGTTAGTACGTCAAGCCTGCTCACCTGTTGACCAGGACGAAGTTGAAGCTATGCCCGGTGACTCCAGCCAGTAGATCCCTCACAGCCCTAACCACTGGCGGCCACGGCCTGGCAGGGACGGTGTTAGTACGTCAAGCCTGCTCACCTGTTGACCAGGACGAAGTTGAAGCTATGCCCGGTGACTCCAGCCAGTAGATCTCTTACAGCCCTAACCACTGGCGGCCACGGCCTGGCAGGGACGGTGTTAGTACGTCAAGCCTGCTCACCTGTTGACCAGGACGAATTTGAAGCTATGCCCGGTGACTCCAGCCAGTAGATCCCTCACAGCCATAACCACTGGGGGCCTGGCAGGGACGGTGTTAGTACGACAAGCCTGCTCACCTGTTGACCAGGACGAAGTTGAAGCTATGCCCGGTGACTCCAGCCAGTAGATCCCTCGAAGCCCTAACCACTGGGGGCCTGGCAGGGACGGTGTTAGTACGTCAAGCCTGCTCACCTGTTGACCAGGACGAAGTTGAAGCTATGCCCGGTGACTCCAGCCAGTAGATCCCTCACAGCCCCAACCACTGGGGGCCACGGCCTGGCAGGGACGGTGTTAGTACGTCAAGCCTGCTCACCTGTTGACCAGGACGAAGTTGAAGCTATGCCCGGTGACTCCAGCCAGTAGATTCCTCACAGCCCTAACCACTGGGGGCCACGGCCTGGCAGGGACGGTGTTAGTACGACAAGCCTGCTCACCTGTTGACCAGGACGAAGTTGAAGCTATGCCCGGTGACTCCAGCCAGTAGATCCCTCACAGCCCTAACCACTGGGGGCCACGGCCTGGCAGGGACGGTGTTAGTACGACAAGCCTGCTCACCTGTTGACCAGGACGAAGTTGAAGCTATGCCCGGTGACTCCAGCCAGTAGATTCCTCACAGCCCTAACCACTGGGGGCCTGGCAGGGACGGTGTTAGTACGTCAAGCCTGCTCACCTGTTGACCAGGACGAAGTTGAAGCTATGCCCGGTGACTCCAGCCAGTAGATCCCTCACAGCCCTAACCACTGGGGGCCACGGCCTGGCAGGGACGGTGTTAGTACGACAAGCCTGCTCACCTGTTGACCAGGACGAAGTTGATTCTATGCCCGGTGACTCCAGCCAGTAGATTCCTCACAGCCCTAACCACTGGGGGCCACGGCCTGGCAGGGACGGTGTTAGTACGTCAAGCCTGCTCACCTGTTGACCAGGACCAAGTTGAAGCTATGCCCGGTGACTCCTGCCAGTAGATCCCTCACAGCCCTAACCACTGGGGGCCACGGCCTGGCAGGGACGGTGTTAGTACGTCAAGCCTGCTCACCTGTTGACCAGGACGAAGTTGAAGCTATGCCCGGTGACACAAGCCAGTAGATCCCTCACAGCCCTAACCACTGGGGGCCACGGCCTGGCAGGGACGGTGTTAGTACGTCAAGCCTGCTCACCTGTTGACCAGGACGAAGTTGAAGCTATGCCCGGTGACTCCAGCCAGTAGATCCCTCACAGCCCTAACCACTGGGGGCCACGGCCTGGCAGGGACGGTGTTAGTACGTCAAGCCTGCTCATCTGTTGACCAGGACGAAGTTGAAGCTATGCCCGGTGACTCCAGCCAGTAGATCCCTCACAGCCCTAACCACTGGGGGCCACGGCCTGGCAGGGACGGTGTTAGTACGTCAAGCCTGCTCACCTGTTGAACAGGACGAAGTTGAAGCTATGCCCGGTGACTCCAGCCAGTAGATCCCTCACAGCCCTAACCACTGGGGGCCTGGCAGGGACGGTGTTAGTACGTCAAGCCTGCTCACCTGTTGACCAGGACACGTTGAAGCTATGCCCGGTGACTCCAGCCAGTAGATCCCTCACAGCCCTAACCACTGGCGGCCTGGCAGGGACGGTGTTAGTACGTCAAGCCTGCTCACCTGTTGACCAGGACGAAGTTGAAGCTATGCCCGGTGACTCCAGCCAGTAGATTCCTCACAGCCCTAACCACTGGCGGCCACGGCCTGGCAGGGACGGTGTTAGTACGTCAAGCCTGCTCACCTGTTGACCAGGACGAAGTTGAAGCTATGCCCGGTGACTCCAGCCAGTTGATCCCTCACAGCCCTAACCACTGGCGGCCACGGCCTTGCAGGGACGGTGTTAGTACGTCAAGCCTGCTCACCTGTTGACCAGGACGAAGTTGAAGCTATGCCCGGTGACTCCAGCCAGTAGATTCCTCACAGCCCTAACCACTGGCGGCCACGGCCTGGCAGGGACGGTGTTAGTACGTCAAGCCTGCTCACCTGTTGACCAGGACGAAGTTGAAGCTATGCCCGGTGACTCCAGCCAGTAGATCCCTCACAGCCCTAACCACTGGGGGCCACGGCCTGGCAGGGACGGTGTTAGTACGTCAAGCCTGCCCACCTGTTGACCAGGACGAAGTTGAAGCTATGCCCGGTGACTCCAGCCAGTAGATTCCTCACAGCCCTAACCACTGGGGGCCACGGCCTGGCAGGGACGGTGTTAGTACGTCAAGCCTGCTCACCTGTTGACCAGGACGAAGTTGAAGCTATGCCCGGTGACTCCAGCCAGTTGATCCCTCACAGCCCTAACCACTGGCGGCCACGGCCTGGCAGGGACGGTGTTAGTACGTCAACCCTGCTCACCTGTTGACCAGGACGAAGTTGAAGCTATGCCCGGTGACTCCAGCCAGTAGATCCCTCACTGCCCTAACCACTGGGGGCCACGGCCTGGCAGGGACGGTGTTAGTACGTCAAGCCTGCTCACCTGTTGACCAGGACGAAGTTGAAGCTATGCCCGGTGACTCCAGCCAGTAGATCCCTCACAGCCCTAACCACTGGGGGCCTGGCAGGGACGGTGTTAGTACGTCAAGCCTGCTCACCTGTTGACCAGGACGAAGTTGAAGCTATGCCCGGTGACTCCAGCCAGTAGATCCCTCACAGCCCTAACCACTGGCGGCCATGGCCTGGCAGGGACGGTGTTATTACGTCAAGCCTGCTCACCTGTTGACCAGGACGAAGTTGAAGCTATGCCCGATGACTCCAGCCAGTAGATCCCTCACAGCCAAAACCACTGGGGGCCACGGCCTGGCAGGGACGGTGTTAGTACGTCAAGCCTGCTCACCTGTTGACCAGGACGAAGTTGAAGCTATGCCCGGTGACTCCAGCCAGTAGATCCCTCACAGCCCTAACCACTGGGGGCCTGGCAGGGACGGTGTTAGTACGTCAAGCCTGCTCACCTGTTGACCAGGACGAAGTTGAAGCTATGCCCGGTGACTCCAGCCAGTAGATCCCTCACAGCCCTAACCACTGGGGGCCACGGCCTGGCAGGGACGGTGTTAGTACGACAAGCCTGCTCACCTGTTGACCAGGACGAAGTTGAAGCTATGCCCGGTGACTCCAGCCAGTAGATCCCTTACAGCCCTAACCACTGGGGGCCACGGCCTGGCAGGGACGGTGTTAGTACGTCAAGCCTGCTCACCTGTTGACCAGGACGAAGTTGAAGCTATGCCCGGTGACTCCAGCCAGTAGATCCCTTACAGCCCTAACCACTGGCGGCCATGGCCTGGCAGGGACGGTGTTACCAGAGAACTTGTACGTCAAGCCAGGGTCTCCGAACGACACGTGTTGCCTGGGTATCGGATGCCACTTGCCGTAGACTCGAACCCGGGCGAGGTCGCCGGTGAAGTACTCCAAGTCATGCAGTGCGACCATCAGCTGATGCGCCAGGGTCGGGGGTAGGAGGCGGGTGTAGTCCAAGTCGAGACCCTCGGCGCGAACCTTTCTCCAGACCAGAGCGCCAGGGTCGACGGAGCTCAAGTCGATGTCCATTCAATGGCCTGGGGGAAGAAAACACACCACACACACATTTGAGACGTAAGGTTTAAATGCCGATCTACCTTGCGTAACTTCCATTTTATGTCGGTTAAAATGCTTTAGAGTTCCCAACCAAAGTAGGCCATCCCCTTGAGAGTTTAGTGCATTTTCATGAGATCGTTTCTTTGTTCAAATAAACATTTCTGTTTTTAGATTAACCTATTTAACTGAAATATTTACTGGATCAGAAAATCATAAAAAAGAACATTAAATTCTCTAGGGGATCAGATATTTTGGTATACGTTTAGACATTTTTAAAGCAATTTTTACCGACAAAAATCGGTTGTTCCACACGGTACGTTCGTCTTAAGTTAGTGTGTGAACCCGCCTTTAATCGAGTAGGTATCAACATGGAGCCGCGAACGCAGCCAAACAAAGCGTCGTCATGAACGTTTTCGAAAAAACTGCATAACGGTAACTTGCGGAAGTCTACCGCCGCATACAACGTGGTGTGTTAATCTCAATTACATAGGCTAGCGCAGAATCTTCTGATGTCTGTGATCATTCGCCGCGAGGACGTTGCCATTGTTGCCATCACTTTCTTGCAAAAAAAAAAATTTAAAAAAAACTATACCCGAGACCAATTCACAAGCGCCAAGCATCCGCGCTCGTCTATTTGCATTTTTTCCACTGCGCGGACAATACGAATATCTTACTACCACGACTCTACAACGACTTGTTGACAATCTGTTGCAATAAACAAAGCAGAGAACGACAGTCTCTTGTTTTATGACGACAACAAAATGGAGATTGAGTTTTATATACTCGAGTGCAATTTTCAAGTGCACCAACCAAATCACTCACGCACGCAACAAAGATTTTAGTTCAATGACTCGAAGCAACATCGGCGCCAGTAAATCTTTGCGTTGCGGCATCTCTCGACAGAACCCGCCGACAAGAAATAAATAAATACTGCATTGCAGGTGGAATAAGGAAAACTGTTAAAAATGTCAGTTATTTGCGTGTCAATGTTCTGTCTTCCTTATAGCATCGTGATAATGCCCTAGGAGTAGACAGAACATATTATACTCGTACTCGTCAGTGGTGCCCTAGCTCACAAATCGATCAATGCAGTCGATATACGTCATTCGACCTTGCAGGACGTACAAAGCCGTGTCACGCTCGACCAATCAGCGGGGCGTATGTCCATTAGTCACAGAGTGCATGAAACAAGACGTGTATGTGACTGAAACATGAAGCGAGCATGCAGGAGACTATGGCGTGAAATCGCGAGGCACTTCACCTGAGCTGAACGAGATATTATGATGTTTTGTTGCGATGCGATGGAATGTGGGCATGTAATGTCATGTCATGCTCTTCTTTATATAGCGATGTGCTCGGCTACGATCTAATATGCATGATGTACAATTTTGTATAGTGTAATGTTTAAATGATTTTGTTGCAAAATAATTTTTTAATGTGAATACAAATTTAATTTCATTAAATTTAGTTAGGAAATCGAAAATACGGCAGAAAAGTATGGAATATTTTTTAATTGATTTTCATGCAAATAAATTAATTCAATTTTATAACGTATTGTTTCATATCTATTTATATTTTATATACAATTCAATATTAACGAGAAATTGAAAATTAAGTGTACGGGACAACAGTACAAAGTATTTTTTAAATGATTTGATTGCACCGAAATTATATTTTTTGTAGGATACCAATTACTTCAATGTCTATATGGAACATCGAAAACGTAAAAAGTTATGTTTATAGGATTTTGTTCCAAAGAACTCTTTTTTAATAAGACAACTAATAAATTAAATTTCAACAGGATCGAGATAGAAAATGCTGGGAAATTTTTAAATAGGAATTTCATTCATTGCAATTAGCCTATAACAAAAGAAATTGTTAAAAATTAAAATGTAAACACATCCAAAGGTGAAGAAACGGAATTTTCATTTTTTTTCATACATGACTGTATGTCAAACGCAAAGATGCAAGCAGAACCTGGGTCACACAGTGGTTACAGACTCAAATGCAAAACTATTCACTATGTGAAAGTGTAAAAACCATTTATCATAGACTACATTATTATTGTGCAATATTTTGTTTTTATTTCTTTTTTTTATCTTGATTCAATTTTAGTGACTTAGTTACAGTTAGTGTTGAAAGCTACAACGTGTAGCCGAAGAAAGTGTTTTGTAGTGGAATGTTAGATCGGTTCCTCGATGTTTCAGTAGGTAGGCATACCACATGGTATATCTCACATCCGACTGTGCTTTCGACGTCCGTTTGGCCGCCGCCTCCAGTAAGCTACATACACATACAGCGCACAATTCCCATGTGCTGGTTCCTCGAAAGATAGCGTCTCACTTTGGTCTCACTTGTCGATATTAACATTTTCCGGTATTAAAACAATGATGTTGACTGGACCAAGACGCGAACGAGTCTAAGAAGCGTGACTTTATTTACATTCTTACGTCACAATAATTATTAATACGCTTACATTGCAAAAGAACGTAACCTTCGTAGAAGGGAAATTTCTCCGTACAATATAATAGTATAAACAAAGTTGCAAGAGTTACTTCCACTGACATCATTTAAAATGTCGTCTTGTTATAGAGCTAGGCTAACGAAGTACATGTTATGGACGTGTGTTATCTTATTAACACATACCAAAACAACCATAACTCTAACTTTAGTAATTTATCTTCTGTTCTAAGTATTCCCCTTTAATTGCTTATCATAAATGTACTTAACTAGGGTTATTATTTGAAAAGTATGTTTTTAAATTACGAACAACGTCAAAGTGTGTATTTCAAGTTAATACTTATTAACGTATAGAAAAAAAACATACACAGGTAAATCTCTGGAGCCGCCAATAATGTTAATTCAATTTCGTAATGTTTTCCTGTTTTCTTACTATTAATTTTGGGGAATTTGATGGAACATAGAAAACAACTGACAAATAAAATATTAACATAATATGTTAATAGGCCTACCGTATCTCAAACTTGTGGTAAAAGTATGTATTTTAAATTATATGTACCTGTTTAAAACCATGCATTTGACTAAAATTATACAAAAATACAATTTTCACGATATAAAACATTTTGTAAATATTTCATGGCAAATCCTTGAAAACTTGTCTACCTCAAATTAAAGAACAAGCATTCTTTTTAAACAGATAACTACCCGAGCAGTAACCTCTTATAACGAGACATCCCTCCACGAAGTGTTCGTGGCTACGCCCTAGACTGTGCATGCATGAATCTAATTAATAACAATGCTTCTAATGAAATCTGTCGGGCAGATCTGAGCCTCTCTAGAACGCGGAAACAAGTGTTAAGGCGGCGCGTTCTAAAACCATGAAGCCCACCCGATAGATTCACTTTTATTAATTCCTATCATCACGCGGTATCCAGCGATTGCACGTTCAACATGGTATGTGAGCTATACTATCGTTAAGTGAGTAATATAGGGTAGAGGCGCTACACCATCCGCAGTTTAGCTACCACCATCTGCCAACATACTTTAGTCGGGTAGTAGGAGTTCGCCAAGCGTACACAACAACAGAGCTTTCGGCTGTCTTCGCATCTTGGGCGAAGTAGCCGACCAATCAGGCTCCGTCATCGCGTCGCTTGGCGAACTCCTACTACCCGTTTAACGTATGTTGGCCAGTAAAAGACGGTAGACAAATTGCCGATGCGTTGCGCCTCTACCCTATATTACTCACTCAACGATACTCTAGCCCCAACATAAGTAGTCGCACACCGACCTAAGATCCTCATCTACTGCTCCTTTCAAGCGCGCCAATTCTACGAGCATCAACAGATTCTCGGCGTTCTTTCACACATTCGTAAATGCATTCTTCCGCTGAGTCAAGTGCACAAATCTAATTAGCCACGCCCACTGTTTCAGGTAACCAACGGTAGGTCGTAAATTATCCCTAATGGACCTGCAGGGCGATTCTGTATGGGCGACGATAAGGTTTATCAGCGGTTTTGGTCGTTACTGAAGGCGAATGCAAGGCGGTGATTGGCTCATCGCATTCTTCTAACAACTGAAACCGGTGATAAACGTATCGTCGCCCATTCAGCATCAGGGCGCAGGGTGCCATTGGACTTAGAAGTCGATGGTATGGGACAATGTTGGGCAGGGTGAAGTAGAGAGCTCCATAGTGAGCTTCAGTTTCAAATACCGATTGGTCACGAGTCACTATCGTCTATAACGAGCGCATCGGTAAGGCTGTTTCGGTTCATTATTTATTCAATTAATTAATTTATGAAAGTTATTGATTTTTTTGCGCAATGATTTTTCTGTTTAAGGGGTTCTCACCCGCTAGATTTATTTTTTACCATATGATCTACTGCACCACACCAATCGATAATGAACCATTACACATCGTAAGTTGAAACCTGTGAATTGTTATTAATTAATGAAATTTCTGGTAACCTGCCGCGGCGACTGTTGGTGTCAGCCGGCTTTTGGTGCGAGTGTACTCGAAGCGATATATCTAGACGGCCTTGGTGTACTCCATTCGACACCGCATAGCAGACCGCGTTCATTCTGCATGCGTTGACTATTTCCCCTCCCAATACTACTACTCTCTCTCTCACACTCTCTCTCTCTCTCGCTTGGCTTACTTGACACCAACTCGACAGTCGACACCCGCCGACTCGACGTGCACAGCAACGCACAGCAACGCTCAAAACGAAATGGAGCACCCGATTACACATCTTTAATTTGTACCTGAACGGAAGCTCCGATTACAAAACCAAAATATACGAAATACGCAGAAAAGAAAGACGCAGCGAAAAGTATTACATCATTTTTTTTTGGAGCAGAATCCTTCAAGGTCCCAAGGCATACAGGTCGTCCCAATGCTATTTCTTATGGGAGATTTTCGCCGATGGGACCTAGCTCGAAAATCACTAACTTTGATATTTTTTCCCCGGGTTATGGTGAACCCGATTTCTTTTCATTTAGTCGCTAATTTCATAGCTAATCAGCCTTAGTTAAACATATTATTTTGGTGTAGCGGGTGAGAACCCCTTTTAGTTATTTTATTCATTCATGCATTTATTTATTTAATGTCTTTCCTATACAGTATTAAATTTGATTTACAAAGGAAGACAATACATAGAACTATGTATACACAATTAATAATGAGAGTAATAAAATTGCAATAATAACAAAACAACAAAACAAACTATTGTACTATTGATAAATAAATTGATTTATAAATTAAAATGTAAGAAAAGAAAATATGTTGTATATATATATATATATATATACGTTATTCTGTAGGTTTTCGCGGACTGAAGAAGATGAAATAATAGGTTCTCGGGTTGCTGTCCACGTTGCTTGCTCTCTTGAGACTGGTTGCTGGCCCAGAAATGGGCCATTGTCATTGTCTCGACGTTTCGGCAAAATCGCATTTGCCATCTTCAGGATGATTCGTTGGCTGAGAACCGAATGGTGAGAACCGAATGAGAACCGACCATTCGGTTCTCAGCCAACGAATCATCCTGAAGATGGCAAATGCGATTTTGCCGAAACGTCGAGACAATGACAATGGCCCATTTCTGGGCCAGCAACCAGTCTCAAGAGAGCAAGCAACGTGGACAGCAACCCGAGAACCTATTATTTCATATACATATATATATATCTATTATCTTAGATATTATATTTATAAGTTATAAACTCATATTTTACAGAACAACCGATAATATAACACCATTTCTGCAATGAATAACCACGCCCATTAGATTAGAATAGATTATTTGTTGTTTAACGACGTTCTCGACAACAAGGTCATGTGACGTCGGGGGATGTTTGGTTTAAGGGGTCAAGTAGGACTTACATGGGAGGACGTGGACTGCCTTTATCTGGCTTCTCCCCTCAACCTGTCCGGCTAGAGTTGCTCTATACCAGAAGCATACGCTTCCACCGGCATAGCTCTCGGGATCACCAAAGCACGCAAACCTTCCCACCACACGTAGAAGTGTACAATTGTGTACAATTTATTTATTTATTTATTTATTTATTTATTTATTTATTTATTTATTTATTTACTTACTTACTTACTTACTTACTTACTTACTTAGTTATTTATTTATTTATTTATTTATTTATTTATTTATTTATTTATTTATTTATTTATTTATTTATTTATTCATTTATTTATTTATTTATTTATTTATTTATTTATTTATTTATTTATTTATTTATTTATTTATTTATATATTTATTTATTTATTTATTTATTTATTGTCTATCCTATTCAGTTATAAAAACTGATTTTCAAAGGAGGACCTTAAATAAAACTAGGCTATGCACACAATTAATAATAATGAAGTCATAAATAACAATAACAACAAAAACAAAACAAACTACTGTACTATATTTAAAAAAAAATCACAATTAGTAAAAGTACAATTAGTAATCCGTGGTAGAAGTCCTTGGGCAGGAACAACGTCCAATGTGCCCGTCATGTTTGCATGTGCAAACTAAACTAACCTCCAACACTGCACGTCGGCGGGGCGAGAATGCCGTCACGTGGTTTAAACTGCCCTTGTCGCTTCCTGCCCACGTGCGCGGCCACGTGACAGCGGGTATTGTCAACAGTGTGGCCGAAGGACGCGCTCTTGACATCGCGCGTACCCGCGTCTCTGTATTATGTATTCAGGGATATGAGAAGAACACCTTCAAGCCAGCCATGCCCATGTAGTCTCGACGTCAAAAACCGCAGGCAATTTTCATTATTTAATTATATCTCAAGATTTAAGGAATTTATTGGAGCGTATTGGAGAGAGAAGACTGAAATGGTTCGGACATGTCAAGAGGATGGAAAGAGAAAGATTGCCGAGGAGAATGCTAAAACTGGAGATTCCAGGTAGAAGATCGAGAGGAAGACCACGACAAAGATGGCACGACAAAGTGAGGAAGGATGTGGAAATGCGAGGAGGGGACTGGAATGTAGTTGAGGGGGAAGAGTGGTGGCAGGATAGAAGAAGATGGACAGGCTGATCTTCAATGCCGACCCAACGCAGAGTTGGACGTGGCGCAACAGATGATGATGATGATGATGATCTCAAGATTGCAACAAGAAATCGAAAATCTAAATCAACAGCGCACTTTGTTTTGGTAAGCCGTACAGACTGAGTGAAATATAACCATTAGCGTAGTTATTTTGATTATAAATTCGATAATTAGTAAAACAATTATATATTTAAAAAAAAACATACTATAACAATGTGAAATATCTTTCTTTGATTGGTTATCGCTCACTCGTCGATGGTGTTCGGAGCCTGCAAGTTTTGTTTAGTCACTTTATATTTAAGTCTCCCACTGTAAATCAGTTTAGTTATACTGAGTGGGTAGACTCTAAATGTGAATTAATTTATTTATTTTTTCTTTATTTATTTAAGACACAACTTAGAGCATTCAATATGTAGAGCTTACTAAGTCACAGTGCGCTTTTGATTCAGATTTTCGATTCCGAAGCCCATTCTTGTGATATAATTTATAAATTCAAATTCTGTGCGACACAATTTTTGCCAAAGAGGTATCCTTCCCACACCCCAACCTTGACGGACTGATACACTTTCGGCTGCACGGACGGCTTTTCAGTGTACAGGAAGCTGGTTTAGTGAATTAATCGAGTTGATCAATGGGCTTTTTATAGATCTGCAATATAGATATGAGGAAACAGCGTAGACATGTGAAGGAGAAGGAATTTCGTTCGAGTCTGAACTTGAAAATGATGCAATGCGAATTACGATGAGTCACCATCTCGTTACGGCTGTAAAGACAATTTGAAAAAGTGAAATATTTATTGGAACAAAGGAACGTTCTAAGAAAGAGCACTGAATTATCAGAAGATGTTGGTGACAGTTTTAAAATTCCATAGGGTAGGTGGATTCTTCTCATCATCTAATAACTAGATAGCTGACCGAAATAATCTTCATGGAACATCGAGGTAGGGCTCTGTTTGTCGGATATTATCAACGCTCATCTCAATATAATGACACGTTTTTTTTTTAAACTTTAACCTCATTCTGTGAATATTGAATTTAATTCCAGTAATTAAGATATTATTAGAGAAACCCTAAACTCCACCCTAGTGTAGCCATCCAACTGTGATGAACAATTCATCATATGTTTCTCAATGGTCCTAGAAGGTTATTTGGGTGGTGTTGTGTCTAAAATGTACGGAAATACCCGTCAAATTTATATTTAAAAACATAATTTACTAATGATTGTACTTGGTAGCTTACTACTAATGAGACATTATTAAATTCGTGAACATCTTTTGGGGTTTTGATTCTACAGAACCGGAACTGGAACGGTTATAGTCTGGGGTAAATGTCGATACCACAAACTCACGACGGCAATTTTCGCAGAATCCCACCACGGGCATGTGTGTGTGAAAACTCTAAATGTAAATTAAATTAAATTGCCCGTCGGCGTCAGAGCAATAGTGAGTCACTCTCATCAGGTAACTAAAAAGGGAGGTTGGTTCTTTGAACCGTAGCGCTGCGCGTCCTTGCGTCTGCGCATGCGCTCGCCGCGTTGTTTGGCGGGCACCGGAGATATTAGCACATTGTCATGCGGCGAGCGCTGCACTACGTATTGTTGCAAGCTACGCGCTAGTTGTGTCAGTGCTCATCAAACACCGGCGAGACTCAAACCAAGGACCGCGCTGGGCGGTATCATACATTCGAGAAACAGTGAGTAGGCCTACTACATATTTGCTCCGTTGAGTTTGCGAAAAAATTATTATTAATAATTATTTTAATTATTAATAAATAAAATTAATATTAATAAAGACATTAATATTAATACTACTAATTAACATTATTAATTAATTAATATTAATTAATATTATTATTATTGTTTTTATTATTAATAATAATAATAATAATAATAATAATAATAATAATAATAATAATAATAATAATAATAATAATAAAAATAATAATAATAATATAATTATCTATCTGCCCCACCCCATTCAGTTACAATACAAAAATGATTTCCAGAAGGGATGTTATGCGATTTGTTTATGTTGTCGCGTTTCTATGATGGCTTCAAAGTATTCGATCACATGTTGGCATAATATGCTAGTAATGTGTGTAAATTCTGGCCAGCGTCTCCCTCTAAACACCCCTAGATTTATTAGAATATCCGACTATAGTTCAAAAGATAACAATCCCAATACTTGTAGGTCCAATATTCATCTATTACAGTGAAAAAAAAAAATCCAATCATGCCTGGGGGGGGGGATCGAACCTGCTACCTTACGAACTTGTGGGTCCAATATTCATCTTGTTACAGTGGACAAATGAGCACAGAATCATGTCTGGGGGGGGGGGGGGGGGGGAGGGCGGAGGAATCGAACCCACTACCTTCCGAATGTCTCGCTTGCCATGTTGTATGTCGCTATCGGTATACATACTTATATACCCATATAGGTTACCTTGGTAACGTTAGAATACAATATAGATGATTCGTAGGAATCTTTTCTGTAAGGTGGGGGTGCTCACCAGCGTTCTTTACCTGTAGACCTATCCCTCTTCAGGTATGTGTTTTTAGTTGGAAAGGAATGTCGGAGGACTCAATGTCATATTCGCATTGTGACTGAAAAAAATCTCGGGGAAAACCTTCAGTGAAGATTGTCAGTAGCCAGAATTGGACAGGCGTCCTCCCAAATTAGGACGTACCGTGTTTTAGAATTGAGCCACATGTATATGTTGGTGTTATTTAATAATCATGGAAGCATCACTCGATTACGATAATACCATGCATGTATGTATGAATGAGGGATATGTGCTTTTGGAGAAGCAGTCAGAGATACTTTTTTAGAGCATTGCCGGTGTAAATCTAAGGATTATATAACGAACGATTGCATCAAAGCAAAATTTCTATATTTACACTTAAGTATTTCGTTTACATATACTTATACTTACCCAGATGCGAAAATGTGAAAAAAAAACTAAAAAAGTCAATCAACACAATCCATTTACACTAGATTGTATATAAATTCTTGCGATATCTGAAACAAATCTGATACAATAAAACACTTGTAAACAAAAAATCAATATGTCCCGATATTTATTGATAATGAAATATGACTCGTGTTGAGGTCGAGATAAGACCACGAAAACCAATTTAACGTACAAAATTGGAAACAAATAAGAACTACCCTGATCTCTTTGCCAACAAATTCAAAATTTCCCGAATTTTCCAAATTTCTGTCAAACAATTTTCAAATACTGTTTAAAAAAATACATCACTAGAATAATAAGGGTAATTTTTTAAAGCAATGGCAAGTATAAATTAGTAACGTAGAGAAAATAACAGTATCAAATAACGATTAGGGTTATTATACTGTTCGTCACTTGAGGATGAAAGGGGAGGGCAAGAAAAAAAACTCGTGTTTTACATGGGATTCGAACCCACATCCCTTGTGTTTTAGATAAGGGCACGGGTTCCAACAGTAGCAGCAACGGCGACCACCCAAAGTGTTCTTATATTAATGCTATGTATTCTTTAAAATAAATAATATCAGTCGATAGTCCCCAAACCATTCACTATAATATTATAACACTCATTGGGACAAGGAAGTCGAAATGTATTTCAGGAAATGTAAGATGATTCGAACCCACGCCCTTTAGTTCCCAAGTCGTCCTCGTATCATGCGGCAAGCGGAAGGTAAATGCAAAACACTTTCTTCATACGGCGATATCATAAGTTATAAAACCAAAGGAAGAGATTTACAACGAACGGCAGAAGATCCGCGCGACCAGTGAGCAAGTAAAGAAAGTGCTCAGTGTGCGCTAAGCCTGGCTGGAAGCCACTCAGCTCGCTCACAATATCAGCCGAACGTTTAAACGAATGGGATTGCATATTTCCACGCAGGCTCAGGCTTTCCAATCAAGATTACGACGCTGGCATTGCTAATGAACCACGTGTAGCGGGCGAGCACGTGGTGTGACGTCAGATGCGAGGGGGGTGGGAGGTCCGGGGGGTCGTTACGTCACAACTAGGTGGGTGTGTCAGAGAGAGAGGGGGGGGGGGGCAGGTGGTGGCAGGGGTGACTCGAACGTCAGTTACGTCATAGCGAGACAGACAGACAGACAGACAGACAGACCGACGGACGGACGGACGGACAGACAGACAGACAGGCAGGCAGGCAGACAGACAGACAGACAGACAGACAGACAGACAGACAGACAGACAGACAGACAGACAGACAGACAGACAGACAGACAGACAGGCGGACAGACCGACAGACAGACAGACAGACAGACAGAAAGACAGACAGAGGCTGAGGACCTAGGGGTGGCTCGAACACCAGTGACGTCACAATCATGGGGAGAGAGGGGGGGGGGGGCAGGTGTTAACGGGTAGCTCGAACGTAAGTGACGTCACACCTGTATGGGAGAGAGAGAGATGGAGATAGGAGGGCGACGCCGTACCACGACACCAGCGTTGCTAAGTAACAACACCAACAAACGCAATCTTGTTGATCATCGCGATCGGTGAATAGGAACGATATTTTGATAGTTCGGAGCGCGTGGCTCAGTACACATAAAACGGTTCCGCATATACTCGTGTTTAATTCTTCCGGTGGACTCATACGCGAGTGAAGTTATAGTGACCTGTGGATTATTTGTGATTGAGGGTTTCGACTTGAGGGCAAGTTCACACTTTCATCCTTATCTACAATAGTTTTAAGGCAAATCATGTGGTTATTGGTGATACGCACACAGCATACACCATCACACTCTCAATAGTAGTAGTGAAGATCTGTCACCTCCAAGGTTTAGACATACACTCTCAAGAATCCTTTGGTTACATCATCCCTCAAGTCCCAACCGCCACAAACCCGGGCAGTCTTACCATTTCTTCACCCATCTAAAATGAGGTGGTGTGGTCATTGGGTTTGAAATATACTTTATTTCAAACCCAATGGTGTGGTCCTCTTTGCTAGGGTAGTCTCTACGTCAAAAACCGCAGAAAAAATTCATTATTTAATTACATCTCAAGATTGCTACAAGAAATCAAAAATCTAAATCAACAGCGCACTGTGTTTTGGTAAGCCCTACAGACTGAATGAAATATAACCATTAGAGTAGTTATTTTGATTATTAATTCGATAATTATTAGTAATAAAATTAATTGTACTCTTAAAAAAACATGCTGATTTCAATGTGACACAACTTAGAGCATTCAGTGCGCTGTTAATTAAGATTTTCGATTTCGAAGCCCATTCTTGTGATATAATTAATAAATTAAAATTTTGTGCGGTTTTTAACGTACAGGTATAATATTAGTCCTCTGGCCCGTCCTACCACTCCCCCCTTTCAGCTCCAATCACCTCCAGTATGGCCACCATGCGCAATACGTGAATACACCCTATAATTCATTGTCTCGATTAGCATCGTTGCCAAAATGTTAAAATTCAAATATCACCATGTCGTATATAAATACAACTGCATAAACAAAACAAAACGAGGTTATTCTGATTTGACGGCTATAACCCGATACTGTAACGAAGTATACTTCCGGTGCATTTCCTGGTGCCAGGGAACTAAAATATCAAACATTTTTAATACTAGCAGCAATAGGACTACGTAAAATAGAAAGATCTTTATCTACACGTATAGGGAACGTCATTCTATATTTTGTGAAGTAAATCGCTCAACTTCTATTTATAAAACGAAATTTTAGTTAAAAGTTGCATCATTCGCTTCATTGAAATGAAATGTTATGTATAAAGCAGTTTATGAATTAATTTACACATCTGCTTGAAAAACAATATATGTATTGATTAATGTCATTCTCAATTGACAAAAACAATGTGTTTTCTTGGATTTCAATTAAAATCGTAAAACGGAACGTTTTCGTAAAAAAAAAAAAAAAACGTGTGTTGTCGGTAAAAGTATTTACTGGGTAAATGTACTTATAGTTATTACGAATATATTTGAAGCTAATTTCATATGAATATACGAATGTTATCATCGGAAATTATGATGCCAATACACTGTTTTTTACCGTCATAGGTTATGTGCAATTTTTCGGCTATCTTTTATGAATGAAAATCTTTTCTAAAGTTTGAAATTTAAACATATTTGTATACATACAACATAACAAAGTGTCTAATTTAGTATATATATATACAACTATAGCTACAACTATAGATAAGTGTTCTCTATTCCATAGAGTTTTTACGTCAACTCCAGAAAGCGTTGTCTTGGGTTCATATCCCGCATGAGGCATGTGTTTCAGTAGGAAGGTATACCTGACCTTGTTTTGTTTAGACTTTAGAGGAACCTCGCTATGTCCTTGGGGTAACATGGACCATATAGCCGGCGGCCCCCTTGCTCGAGCGATCTAGCTTTACTAGGAAGCGATAACACTTGATGCAAATACTCTGACCCTTGATATCACCAAAATTGACCACTTAAATAAACATTAAAATTTAACTAATCAATTGATTAAAGTAATTGATTACATAAAGTACTGGCTACATATTCGAAGAAAAGGGTACCGTGGCCGGCTGGCAGGATACGTAATCTAATCACATTCCCCATCGTGATGCGTCCATAATACTGAGAATGCTTAGAAAGATGACATAGTGGTAACACACGGGATTCTAATTCGGGAGGTCACCGGTTCGATACCGTTTACCGCCAATCTTGACTGAAGTTTTTACACGAGGTTTTCCTCAGTCACAACTCAATGGTGGGACTGAGTCGTATGAACATATCTCGGATACTATTCAATTCCATTACTTCTTTTCAATTCCATTACTTCTTGTCTTAGGAATAAGTAAACGGTGACTTTGGAGTCGTCCTAGCAACGAAGCACCCAATAAATTCAAAGTTGTTCTGAATCGGCCTTGTTAATTCTGGCATTGTCCGTAGATGTTCGCACTGTCCTATCACTGATTCATATGTTTCGTATTTGAAATATCGATCTTTGATTGGTTATCGCTCACTCGTCGATGGTGTTCGGCGCCTACAGGGTTGGTTTAGACGCTTTAAATTAAAATCCCCCCCTGAAAATCAGTCTTGTTACTGAGTGGGTAGACTCTAGATGTGAATGTATTTATTTATTTATTTGTATTTTATTTATACTACTTTCCAATTATCCAAATACATATGAATCTTGTTGTTATTGCAATCGTGCTATTCGAGACGATGAAGGGTGATTGATGAAGATAAAGAACAATTACAAAGACCCATGTCTTATACAGGATTCGAACCCACGTACCTATGTGCAGACCTGCGTCTCAACAGCATGAGCCACCTCCGACGCAGCCATTATGGTAAAGCTGTCGCCCACCATACAGCATGGATTTCAACGAAATATTAAATTATTATATATTATCACACAGATTAAGCTGCACTTCTAAGAACAAGCGTTCTACATAATTGTGTAATTGCAGCAAGGTATCGCTTCCAGGTTTTCACTTATCCCCGGCGCCTCATATGTCTCGGAACCGTCATGTAATAGATGCGTACTGAGCAAAGATGTTTGAAGAGAGGCGCTCGCGTGACTCACGACTTTCGTCATCGTGATCGTGCGTGATGGTGCATACTCCCAGTGCTCTGAAATAAAAAGAAGCGAGTCCCAACTCAAAATGAGTGAAAACCATTTCATTTTCAGTTAAATTTGCAGCACTGTCGAAAAGCGGCGGAAATATAAATCAAAATTGATAGATTTTCACACCTTTATTTTAGCGTGTATGCCACTTACACGTCGCGAGAATTTGCGTGAAAATATATGACTCGAGTGAATCGTGTTAAACGTGACTGTGCGTGACTGTGCGTGACTGTGCGTGACTCGAATCACGTCTAGGCCCGGGGTAGAATTTAGCCCAAACTAACTACCAATAGTAAGAGGCGACGAAATGAGATCTTCCACTTTCCATTTTCCACCCACACACCCCTTCATAACTGTCAATTTTACTTGTAAATTTTCTCCAACCCCCCGACCTAGCGGTCGGGTACGTCATTAAACATCAAATAATCCAAATCGATGAAGAATATTTTAATCCTGTTATCACAAACTCGTAAATAAGAAAGTTGAAAACAGTCAAAAATTATTGCAAATATCAAGTAAAGCTACTTGAATTGTATTCATATGGGTTTAGGTTCATATGGGTTTAGGTTCATATAGGATCCACATAAAATGTGTTTGTTATACAACCGACCGTGCTGTGAAAATTAGGAATATTCCGATAGATACCACTAACAATGACAATGTTTGACGTTTTCAGTAGTTCATTATCGTTAATAGAGAATAATTATTCTACCTACCCTTCAGTTAATAAAAGTTCGCGATGAAGAAACACGAACATGTTGAAGGAAAGTGTTAGATTGACCAACACCACACCGCCTATTATTACATTGTAAATTCATTCATTCATTCATTCATTCATTCATTCATTCATTAATGTATCCTCTCAACGTGGCCTTCGAGTACAATGAATGCACTGCAATTAAAACATCTGCAAAGTGCAAACAATTTATGATTGTTTAAACAATGAGTTAAATCAAGGTTGTTGACTCTCAGACTCTCAGACTCGGCTCAGCAGAGCCCAGACGAAGTCTGAGTTTTAGATCTTAATTATGCTACAACATATCGAAAATGTGAACACAACACATTGTGGATTCGTAAGCATATACATTTATAAAATTAACAATAAAGTAGTTATTTTGCTTAGTAAATCTATTATTAGTAAAAATAATAATTAAATCAAAAGAAAAACTCAACTGAATACAATATTATTATTACCCTTGCTTTTGTATACACAGAATGATGCATGCTCACTATTTCCATAACTAATCTGACGTGGTAACCCTCCCCCCTCCCCCCCCCCCCCCTATATCGCCTGCTCAATTTACGCTGGGCAGAATTTGAAATAGATCAAGCAGTCAGAAAACTGATGCCCGTGAATGATAATGATTATCGTTTTTAATAAATTATATTTTCTTATTTTTCCCAAAAGTTTGATTCGAAATGTTTAGCTTGAGACTAAAGTTAATTTGATTTATTACAAAATATGGGGAAACACGCATTAAAATTTTCAATATTATATGAATACGAATATATTATATTCGTTATATTATTATTCGTTAATATTTATATATATTTAATATATTATATATAATACGCAAAAGCATAGCCTAGAGAAGATCATGTGAGGATGGAAAAACCTGCTACAGATATCTTCTACAATTTATGTCACGCACAGCTAGTACTGAATAAAACAATTAGACTCCATTAACTTATCATTGACTTCTTCCAATTGCTTGTTGGCAATCGAGTCGTGAACGTGATTAAGATTACGAATAGCCTGCAAAGCTGTTAGGCTTCTAATTTCTCTAGGCTACATTTATAAAACGACTTACTTCGGTAAAAAAAAATGGATTAGCAAATCTTGACTTTCCCACGATTGTTGCGTAAGTGATTTTATCCTCAAAACTACAAAGGCGCAGACAAACTAAACTGTCATTAAACAATTGCAATAGTAACGATAATTATGCAATCACTGTTTTTTAGTACAGTACCAACCTCGGCTGTAAAGCTGTCTGGATTCCAGGATAATGGCTTCAAGAAAATGCAATATTCCGGCTGATAAGCGGAAAGTCATTGAATGCCTTCTCATTACACATGAATGCCATTCCATCTTTTCTCGGCCTTTTTCTTCAAAGCTTTCTTTATACCCCTTTCATTATTGAACAACAATAACAGTGTTATTAATATTAGTATATTTTGAACCATTACACCATCATTCTGCACAACAACCTTACAACAATACTTAACCAAGTCCCCCCCCCCCTCCCCCCCCCCCCCACCACGCTTTTCTCATTGTAGTTATATTATTTTCTGTATAGTTGCAATTAGTTTTTTTTATTATAAATGCACTTTCTATTGAAAGAAGATCTTTGTTTATTTATTTATTTCATTTTATAATGGCCCCCACTAAAAACCATGTCTGTAACTGACTTAGTAGGGCTGGGCATACAATATATAGGGTGCACACCAGCTTTACCTGATGTGCCCCTCTTTAGGGGACTAACTAGGTTATTAGGGTGTTTGGATAGGTGGGAAGGAATGTCCGATGGCTATTATAGTATGACACAATTCCAGCATTCGCCTTTACGACTGAGGAAAACCTCGTAAACAAACCTTCAGTCAGGACTGCCGGTGGCTGGGATCGAACCGGTGACCTCTCAGATAAGAGTCTCGCGTCTTACCGCTGAGCCACCTCTATCGGTATATACAAATAGTGACCCACCTCGATCACGTATGTACACATGGTACCCCTGACGTCCGGGGAACGGCCAAACCACAGACACAACACCTTCACGAATTCCCAAATGAACGGTCAGATATTCCCCGCGAATGACTCAACCGTGACCTTGGCCGTGACACGTGCGTGATATCGTCAACGCAACAAGTGCGCATGCGCCCACGCAGGTTGTCAGCTTTCAATGGGTGCGCGGGTGGACCCCACTGCAATACTAAACACTTGATCATTACAATGCACAGTGGCTCATCAGTGAATCACCGATCAAAAGAATTGAGGATCAACAACTTCTTGTTTCAACACATTCTTCACCAAGACAGATTAGCTTGAAATAAGTGTTTTTTCTGCCACGTGGCGTTTTTTTTATTTTTTTATTGAAAACGGTGACTGGGTGATATAATTGACTTATATCCTGTATAAGATGAATAATAAATAATAATCATAATAATAATAATTGAGGCAGTAGAACGCTTCAAAACTCGAAATTGTTATGGAGAGTCGAACCCTCAACCTGGTGTTCCGGAATTTAATTTATATAATTTTGTTCGTGTTTTTGTGGCTTGATTTGAAACAGTTCACGAATATTTCCTTTTTCTGTTAGTCTTCATTTCTACACATCCTTTACTTTACAATTTATATCTTAGGTTATTGATTGTAAATATTCCAGCCTATGCATGATTCTAGTATTTTCTTTCATTGATATTCATGCCACAAAATATGTCCAACTCATCGATGTCTATGTATATATAGCAAACCAATGTAATAAACGTTTCCCCCGACTGGGATCGAACCCAACGCCTCCAGCTCTCTCTCCGGTGCGCTACCAGTACCAGGGTCGCAGGAACACACCTTTTATATTATAATATTTCTTGAGAAATGCTCTAAGTTTTGTGTTAGTTTGTTTATATCGGCCACTGTAAAATCCCTTCAGTATACTCGGTTCAAATTGCCTTCTAAATATAAAATAAACAATGTTCTGAAAGGACTTAACATTTTAGTTGAATTTAATACGAAGTTACTAAGTTCAATTTAATATTTATTTCTCTTTATAACAAGTTTTGCAACAGATGTGCAAGAATAAACTCGATTTCCAAAGCATTTAGACTATACAACGTGTAACCAACCAAGCAATAAAATGAACTGCATTGTACGAAAACTCTTGGTCGTTCCCATGTATGATACTCTAAAGTAATGCGTTAGAATAAATTGGCAGTCTGTGTCAAGGGTATAGGTGTGTCTGCGAAAAAACACTGTCTTATTGTATAGTCATTGCGCTGGCTCATGGGCTACCGGTTTACATCTTGATCTGTTATGGTGAAATTATCATAATATTATTCTGAAGAAGTTTGAATGAATTAAATGCATATATTTTATTATTTTAAATAATACAATTTCCTCAAACCTCCACAGAAAGAGATCACTTCGTATCATAACCCCCAACAAATAATGTGTGTTAAAATTTAGCTTCCTACATTTTTCATCGTCGTTTTAAGTTAAATTTTCCACCCAAATAAACCTTATCTTGTCTGTAAATTTAAAACCCTTAATTTTAATGCGATACAAGCTGTGAAAGCTTACGATTTTCTCATAAATTATTTTTATTTCTTCTTGTATTACATCTTGTATTACATCTTGTATTACAATCTTGTATTACAAGTGTGTTTGAATGCAAGTGTGCATAATGCACACTCAATTTTGTATAATACCTTAAAAATGCTTATAATTCTTGATACTTCAATACTAGTATATTGAATGCATTGCGTGTATTACCTTTTAATGTCGTTCACGCATCTTGTCGTTGTTTACAAATGTGTTTTAACTTTTCGGCCAACAACCTTTTATGCAGTTAATACTTTTGCTACTTCCATTGGGTGGGGTTTAAAGACATGTTAACACTTGTAAATTGACTTCTGATTTGAATGCAAACATCAATACAATAGCACACTGACTGTGAATATCAATGCATGTATGAATAGTTCAGAAGTTCGGTGTTGTATGCAATAATGCGTCGTGAATACAGATAGGTAGAAATTGACAACACGTAGGATATAATCAACACGTTAGCGTTAATAAGTAGATACAAGCCGTACGGGAATGACATTAATCACTCGAGTAATGTGTGTACACACTGCTGAGTACAGATACGTTTATTGTAGATCGCTCAAAACTAGTAATTAAAATTTGGGCTTTGATAGCTGTTAGAATTTCTGGTTTATTCAACTGAGAGGAAGAAAGAATGAGAGAAAGAAAGAAAGAAAGAAAGAAAGAAAGAAAGAAAGATAGAAAGAAAGAAAGAAAGAAAGAAAGAGTGAATGAATGAATGAATGAATCAATGAATGAATGAATGAATGAATGAATGAATGAAAGAAGAAAGAAAGAAAGAAAGAAAGAAAGAAAGAAAGAAAGAAAGAAAGAAAGAAAGAAAGAAAGAAAGAAAGAAAGAAAGAAGAATCCAATAAATACTGCACTCATAGGCCTACCTAGTCATTTGGTTTTTTTCATCCTGTCGTTTCTTTTCAGCTGATCTCTACTTTTCAACTGATAACAAGCACGATGCATTTTTAAAATTACTTAGAACCATTCCTAGCACACACACAAGTCGATAAAACCACGTTTTATCTGTTTATTTCCATGTTTCCGTAATTTGAATAATGAAAGCCCGAATTAGGGAGGTTCTACTGTACTTATAAATGGAAACACGTGCATGAAGCAAGTTGTGTGTTCCTTACATAAAAAAGATTTTTTCATTATTGAAATCGAATCACCACAATAACATTTACTAGTTTCTTGTGTTACACATCTGTCAACATTGCAGCATCAATATAGAATCTAATTATGAATGAACACATCTCTTGCGAGTACGATGAGCACACACGTGCGTCGACACGTGACGTGCACCCTGCGTTACACGTGTCACGCACGTGACTATACGACATGTGAAGAAGGTTTATCTGGATACAGATCTTTATGATAACCACGTAAAGATAATAAATAATGAAATGGACAATTATCTAGATGGAGTTATACATGTATACATGTGACTAGATTATAGATAACAAGGTACCAACAACTGTGGCAACAATAATGCAATACTATATTGATACACAATTCAATTAATACACAAGTATAGGCCTACCGTATTTATATTAGAAGTTCTCTACAACTATTCTCATAAGTATGTAAAACACGTAACGTCCTTCATTGCAAATATAAGAGTTTCAACTTTCAACTTTCATCCCGAAGTCTCTATGTTCACTAAAAGGCTGCATTTAAAAGAAATTTATTGAAAAAGCCTCACAAAATAACATTATTGGGTATATCTGTACAATTTTCGGAAAAGGTGACACATGTGCATAATCCAATGTATTGTTCCTTTCCATACAGCGACCAGTCTGCAGTCTTGGTTATTTATAAGCCCAGTATTGAAGACTGTACCTCGTATCTACAAAGCATGTTTAGCGTGTTTAGCCTTGCAACTTTTATACAATTTAATAAGACTCAGTTATAACAAATAAGGCAATTGTAACTCTATTCGTATAAAACATTACTTGAATTAAGTGCTACAAGCACTTACTTTCATTACAATAGTATCCAACCTAGAGATGCGAAGAACATCATACTGTACTTATTTATGTAATGTTTGTCCCTCTAAACTAATTAAAAACTGGAGAATAGATAATCTCCAGTTCATTTCAATTCAGAGAGTTAATATAAGTGCCTCCTTAATCACTGTACTTGTATATGCCCGTACAATGTTCTGATGAGACACTATATGCAGTAGGTCCATGTGTGCATCCAGTATAGTTAGGTGCCTTAGCTCTTAAAGACACAACAACGCAGACTGCAACATTTAATCTAGGTACCAGGTGATAATGCGGGCACTATAATGTGAATGCATACATTTATCAGGTACCAAACAAGAGAAATAATCTATTACTACTGTTACTTTTAACAGTTCACCTGGATGTAGGGTCCTGTAAATTCAGTTTAAAAACTACAAATGCTAAATGTGGGAAACGTTGTGGATTCGAGGAATTAATTTGTGTAACTGGTAGTTTATTTTGTTTTACTAATTAATACTCAAAACGCGATTAATAATAAAATAGTTTTTTGCTAGTTTTCACTGAAAGCCGTCTGTGTGGAAGACATCTTCTGATCAGTGTGTTAGGACCTATATCACCAATGACATCACTGTACTGTAATGGCTGACGATCATGCTATTCTTGCTTTGTAAACGTATAAATCTGAGATTGATAAGGTGTCATATACTCCTAAACCACACGTTGCAATGATTTCACCTTAAAAACATCACAGTTCACACTAATCCTGCGGATGGTAATTAAATCTGCAGTTTTGATGTAAGTGAACATTTCAAGTAAATGAGTGCAATTCCCACTTTCATTTAATACATTTATTTCTTATTTACCAAGCAAACTACGTTTTTTACTTTAGCTTCTGATGTCATAGCTTTGCAAATAATTTGTATCTACAAAACAAACAATTATACAACTATACGCACGCATACATATTAGCTTTTGGATACCAAGCTTGAGCCTTCGACTTGGTGATGCATTAAAATCCAGAATTGGTTGAAATAAAAAATAGGTATTAGTAGAATTGGTGGAAATATAACATACCGATGGTATAATTCATATGGAAGACTGATGTGTTGACACTTTGAATAAACTTATTCGTAATTTACAAATTATACGTTTAACTTAGGTACACGATAACTTACGATTCACAAGTATAAATGTATATAAATGGAGTGCGATAAATGTACCACGCAATGAACAGTGACGCGTGTTGACCTAAATGAGTAATTACAATCCGAATCACAATCAACAGTATTATTATTATTAGTTATACACTTCTTGGAAATGCATACACGAATTCAGAAATAGACATTTTATAATCAGGCTTTACTGTAGGCCTACACGATAGAAGAATCCACCTTACAAATCGAGGCGATGAATCTGCGCGGAAAATAAGGTATTTAGAAATGTATAATGTTTCGCACACTCATAAATCTGAATGATATATACAGACAGAAATAGGTATGTATACTAAAGTTGCTCCCACTTAAGTAGTCTCATGCCTGTGGAATAGCCGAGTCCAGCGGTACCAACTTAACTTCCTACCTCTCTATAGTTCCTACCATCTACTTGAAACAGGACCATTAGGGATAATTCACGACCTTCGGTTGGTTACCTGCAAATTTCGAACACAGAAGGCGTGACTAACGAGGCTCGTGCTCTCTATACTCAGCGGAAGACAGCCTTACCGAATGTGTGTAAGAACGCCAGTAATCTGTTAGTTTTCGTTAAAACAGCGAGCATGTTTGCTCTGAGGTCGGAACGAGACTGTAGTGTATTCGATGTACAGATTGCAGTAAGTAGTTGTATTTCTCTGCCACCGTCTACCCCACCCACTCCTTGTGGCGAGTGCAAAAGGCTAAGGGACATCTTGACACGTATATTTAACATACTTAGGGCTGGTCTTACAATCTCCTGATAAGAAAGTTATTTGTAGTAATTAAGCTATTTGGAGGATTTCAAGAGTTTTGATTGGTGGTCGCCATGGAGAAAACAAGCTATTCGACGAATAAGTAGTTATAGGGACAGTGTAAGACTGGACCTAACTTTTGCACTTGCCACAAGGGGTGGGTGGGGGTAGACAGTGGGAGAGAAACTTAATACGTATCTACCTACTGCAATCTCTACGTGGAATACACTGTAGTTACGTTGGAACTAGTATACCTCGGTGTCTAGAACCGTCTCGCAAGCATGTACAGAGGCTAGTCGTGAGTGCAGTGTACGGGGACACATTATTGCCATGCAAATTATTGCTAATTGTCAGTAGGACTATTTGGCTCGAAGCTGTCACATACCAATCCATGCGGGGACGCTCTAGCGAAGACAGTGAGTGACCTTGGTGGACATTGGCTGCCCTGAATTATGTGCGATTTGTGAACCTTTTAAAGCGCTTTTAAAAACAAAAATGTATTTGTATGGCGGAAATGAAATATGAGTCTCCAAAGTTAAACGGCGGAAGTGCTGTGCGTGATGGCAGATGAGATGGGCTTCGTTATTAAATAATCGCTATGTAATGTTGGCTTACACTTGGCAGAATTATGTAGACACATTACTGAAGCACTGAAAGAAACGTTACTTAATTAGGGGTTGCTTCTTTTGTATACATTTAAATGAAATAATGCAAACCTTTCTACATTCATTCAATTACCAACCACACTACGATTCTGAAACTGAAATGTAGTCCCTACCCGGCGCTTCTCAAAGCAACAAATACATTTTTTATTATTCCATTTTTTTTTATAAAATAGCTGCAGTTCCATCCCAAGCTTAACTCTTTGATTTTTTTTTGTTATGTCTATACTCTTGTCGTTTCCATACTCAGCGTTTAAATGTACACCAACATTCGGTTTACTTCTTGTACAGTTATTCAATTCATCAGAAAATCCTTTGTACATTGGTACTTCAGTTTTCTTAAACATTGATTTCCATAACGAATGTTTGCAAAATAGACGGTCTGAGCGCTCAAGCGATGTCATTACATATCTATGCTTTATCTGACTTGGACATGGGTTTATTAATCTTCATCTTCATTATCACCCACTCATCGTCTCGATTAGCTATTGTTGCACAAATATGAGACGTTAAGCCCCATCTATCAATCAATCAATCGCTTATGTCGTTGGTGGAAACATATCGACGCAAAGTTGGAATTACTCACCCCTTATTCACCAAGGTCATTCACGACGCGACGAATGAATGACGTCATATACCGAACAAGATTGGATCCTAACATGTCGCGAAGACTACATTGTTGGGCCACACGTGTTGCCAATGTGACGACTACCTCAGGCAGAACATCTGTCCGCACGCAATAACGATGACGAAAAACAACCCAGCGCTCATTTTGTTATGAATGGTATAAGATGGATGCCAGCGGCGTGCGTAATGGACACCTGCTCGAATATACCGGACGGAATACCTGTGTGGTTGATGTTACATGCTCGAGCAATGACACATCGTGATGTTGAGCAGGCCGCTAATTATCACCGTGCAATATCAGCTATCAGCTATCACACCACGCGACGCGATAAGGTTGACACGTATGTGATACTCTGCACTTTTATTAACATCCTTGTATGGTTAGTCTAACTGTTACTTTTGTGAAATATGATACACCTTCATAGAATTTGATTACACACGTACATTCCTACTAGCCTACATATATGTACGTGGTCAGGATAATTTCCAGGGGGAGGCAAGATGAAATAACACTACCCTTTTGGATGTAAGGGAGGGAGGTCTGGGAGGCGTAAGCCTCCCAGTTAGATAAGAGATAATTTTTGGATTTTAAGTTTTTAGTTGATTTTGAGTCGTTAAAATAATATGTTATATATTAGTATTAGTCGGTTAACTTTAAAATATATAAATTATAAATAATAATGTATACAAATTAATATGAATTGACGTTTTCCAACAGCTCGGTGTAAAACCTTACTGGAAACCATAAATAGTTGTTGAACCTTAGTATAATTGAAACTATGTATTATACACAAATTGCAACGATCCTTTTCATTGAACAGCTTTCAATTATTGAATATTGTTGTGACACAACCGTTCCATGTCCATCGTACAAACTACAATGTATTGTATTGTATTGTATAGGCACAACACAACACCAGTCTGTTACGTACTTATTAGTCCAGCGATTTTAGACAAATCTCCGGGCAACAGTCATTTTGGCTTTGTTGACATATTATTCTGATTCTTGACATTAAGACCCATCGTTGCTCCACGCAAGTCTACCATGCAGCATTTCTCTTCTTCGTAGCTCAATTCACGCTTAATTTTGCGTAGAAACAACTCATCTACAAACAATATTGATATTGTTTTAATTGAATTGAATCGTTAACAAATCAAATACATACTATGGGCTTAGGCCCGGTTTTTCAATCGGTCATTAACGGGGCCGTTTGCTGACGGTCCGTTATCTGCATAGGGTTTATTGGGTTACAGATTACGGACCGTCAGCTAACGGCTCTGTTACGTTAACGACCCGTAAACCGATTGAAAAACCGGGCCTTAGGTCCAGTCTTACCATCCCAATTACTACTTATTCGTCGAATAGCTTGTATTCTCCATGGCAACCACCAATCTAAACCATTGAAATCTTCCAAATAGCTTAATTGCTACAAATAACTTCCTTATTAGGAGATTGTAAGACCAATACTAATTATCTCTATGAAATTAAAGTAATACAAAAAATATCTTCCTCGTATTCAACTCTTATCATCTACGGTATTGTATGTATGAATGCGCCACTCGTTGTTACACACATATATTGACGTCTCAGTTTCCCGCCAAAAACCTGTCCGCATTATGCGTTGTCCATCCACGTAAGAATTACGCTTGCACACCTCAAGGTCGACGAGTTAATTAATTCTTACGAAATTATTCTCTAACCGTTTTATAACACGATGATCTTGAAATCCCACGTGCGAACAGGTAGTGAAAACGTTGCGGCGATGTGGATGCATCCTGGCGACATTGACTGCCTGCGTGTGACACAATATAATAAATACATATAATACAAGAACTATTGGAGGACATAATTTATTGTGTGCTTCGTTGTTATGAGGGCTTTAATGTCACCATTGACTAGATTGAAGAAAATTCCAGATGTTACAAAAAACGCGGAATCAGGAATCGAACCCTGGTCCTTCTGTATTAAATCAGGAATTAATTAACTCAAATAATCATCGAGCCACACAACATATTTCGTGTTTTATGTTTTATATATATGTATAAAATATGTATTGTATTATTGTATTAAAAAATATGTATATACATGTATACATAAAACATATATATATATAAATGTATTCATATTCATTTACCTTTATTCTGTTACGTTTTTAAAAATTAAGTAGAACACGTAACTAATTTAGTTTCCGTTGGTATTTTTTGGTTTGGTTAATTTTTTAAATTCAAAGTACTCTTGTTCGAAATGCAACCAGTTTTCACAAGAAACAGTTTTAAAACGTACCAAGCTATTTATTTGAAAATGGCTAAGTATTATAAAACATTTGCTCTTTTTATGACCAGCGAGATGTGCCCTCATAATTTTTTCTACATTATAAATATCTTTTGGGTAAAAGCTAAAATCTTATAGCTACTCCAAGAATAGATATAGATTTATTTTAGCTAGTCTCGTTTATGCTCACAGTCACACGATACAGCGGAAGAGATGTTCGTTTTGGAATGCTGCAATAACCCTAACGGGGAAGTACCGAGGCTTCCATAAAATCAACATTTTCACATGATGTGGGCTTGTGGCATTGAACTCCATGCATACGAATAATATAATATTCTTACAGTTATGCTCATTGCTTCACGGGTAATACCATAAAAGTAATAACACAACTGCAGTCAGAGTCCTGTTATTTACCGAGTAAAACGAGAGCCGCGAGCTGTGCAAAGTTTTGTCTCATCTCGATGGTCACACTCGAGTGAATCGTTATCACTGTCATTAGTTTGCAATGTGAGAACTAACCCTCACTTAAGATCATTATAAACAGATTATTATACGAAAAAAAACAACTATGCACCAGCAATCAGTACAGTTAGCAATGCCGAAGACATAACTAAGCCGTTAAATTTACTTGATTTTTTTGAAAAATATTTCTTCGCACTTAGTTTCAATTACCAGCGCCATAAGTATACGATGGTGCACGTTTTTGGTATTACGTGCATAAAATGCTTGTTACAAACATTCATACTATCTTTAGTATACGTACCTAAATATTATTTTGATGGTTTCATATACATATTTTACAACTCAGCTCTGCAGCTTGGAGAAAATTGGATATTAGACTTGAAGATCTATCTTAGATCGGGAAAAGCAGGGGATCATAACCCGACTAGACTATTACAATCTGAAAGATATCAGAGTAATGGGTCTTTTGATAGGTGCTAGGGGTACAATCTCCGGCTTTTTCGAGAAATTTCGGAAATCGTTCCAATTACCATCAAGTCTCACTGATGACATTGTCCTGGCCGTATTACGGTGGTCTATTTTTATATTTAGGCACCATTTGTATTCGTAATTTTGTTTAGTTTATATATAAATTGTATTAAGTGTAATTTGTTACGATTTTCGTTTTGACATAATTTATTGTATGTTATTCTGTGTTTTATGGCAACAGCTTTGGCTGCAGAGACCGAATAAAGGTTGTTGTTATTATTAATAATACCAAATACTACAAATATAGTCTAACTTTTTCTTAGATCCTTATCTTTCACCTTATCATGAACTTTATATCAACGAGAATGAGCAGATTCCTGACTTTCTTCAATGCATTAATAACAGCGGCATTCCACTTAGTAGAGTCACGCCCGCTGTGCTTGGGACTGTCAGGATTCCAATACACAGCCATAAATTATCACTAACGAATCCGTTTAAAGTAGAAGTTAGGAACTAGAGAATTAAGTTGGTATTATTTCACTGTGCTATTTCGTCAACATAAGAGGCCGCAAGGTGTCACAAAGTGCAGACGTGCAAACATGAGCTAATAACAACTTAAACGAAATTTTGCTGGCATATTATCATACATAACGCAGCTGTGGGTTTTTTTTTATTGCATTTTATTACATTGTTTTACAAAGCATATTCTATATTATCTCTCTTTAAGCTTGGATAGGAAATGTTACGCTCCGTCACCAAGATGGGCTAAAGTGGTCTTACCGACTATGTTTATCTTTTAGGGGTTGCGATGCTCCACCTATGGACGTCGCTGGTCCTGATAGCGAGGGTAGCAGCCGTGCCCATCCCCTGGCCCCAATACTACTCGAGGAACGCGACCTACGAGCTGGACAAATATGGTAGGTAGACCATAGACCACACTAATACCAACGAGGTGTCTTTCTTGGTATGCAATACAGTCATTTGTTTGTCTACTACAATGACTTGGTGTACGGGATGGTGGCCGCTATGTGTAGGAACTGCCATACCTCATGTACGGGAATATGGCCGCCAACAATGTCAGTGACGTCACGTGAATATAAAGATCACATGACAAAACTGTGGCCTATTGATTTCAACAATTAACTATGGACGTACAGTAGTAACTCATGATTTCACAAAGTTGGAAATATTGAGGGTTGAGGCCATTTTGAAAATTATCTAGGACCCTGTCCCTTTGTATGATTATCATCACTGTCCTCAAAATCGTCAAGAACAACAATACACAACAATTACACATTGTTATATCAAGGTTCATTGATGCATACAAAATCATCATCTATTAATCTGGATTTTACATTTATTTTTATTTTTGGGTATTGTTGATAAGAATCATACAAAGGGTCCTAGGTGCGCTGTCTGAGGAAGAGAGCGGAGCTCTCGAAAACTTATGGCTCTGATTCGGATGTGGCTTTATTCTTCATCATCATCTTCCTCATCTTATTATCACCCGCTCATCGTCTCGATTAGCCATTGTTGCACAAATATGAGACGTTAAGCCACATTAATCTATCAATCAATCGAAAACTTACGCACAGTGGCGAGTGCTTGTTTGTTTGTGACCGTGGTTGCTCGTAAGCTGATTGTTTCATTTTAAAAATAAAGTGTTTCTGCGTTTCTGACACAACGTAAACAAACCTGGCAGGTCCGTCGACCGCGCGGTGTAGCAGCCTTGGTGGAAGACGGAAAGAGAAACCAACTAGGTCCGATCAGATCTAACACGCACTCGCTTGGCTCAATCGAGTCTTTTACGAGCGGACTAAGGTCTTCACTAGACCATGATCCATAAATATTAAATCAAGTACATTTAGAGGTCTCGTGCATGCGCGCTTCCTACAACTAAACCTACTTCGTTTAGAGAAATTACGAAAACAATAGTTCCTTCCGGTTTGTGTTTTTTTTTTGCGTTTCAGAAATATTATGCACACACATTTTATTGGAAACTATCTTGATCTTGGTTGTATGTGGCACATGAGATTTCGAGCATGAGCTTTTTTATTATTAATTATATATTATGTATGCTTTATGTAATTACTTAATTTTGCGTGTTTTTTTGCTTTGTTTATTTGCAACTTTTTCTGCTTTTATGGCTAGTAAATTCTAGTTTAATGCTCCATTCTGTCATCCCTTTACATATTGCTGTATTGAAAGCGTACAGGGTTCCCAGTAATAGAACTATTACCAGAATATACAGTAATAAAAAATATATAACTGGAAAGGATAGAAATTAAATAAATAAATAAATAAATAAATAAATAAATAAATAAATAAATAAATAAATAAATAAATAAATAAATAAATAAATAAATAAATAAATAAATAAATAAATAAATAAATAAATAACAAATTAATAAATAAATAAATAAATAAATAAATAAATAAATAAATAAATAAATAAATGCTCGAAATTACCGTTTTAATTATATCTCAAGAGCGCTGCAACAAACGAAACATGAAGAACAACGCACCCTTAACTTCTGTGGCACTTCATATTGTATGCATAATATTTCTAGGATCAGTGCAGTTATTTGTTTATTAAATCCGTAATCGATTATAAAATAATATCTATTAATTACAAATCAGTAACACTAATAGGTGTCAAGTAGTAAAGCATAATCATGGCGTTTTGTTCTCACTTGATCGATATGGTATAGTATTCTAGAGATTGATTAACAAAGTACGGTAATTTCACGCGTGTTTAACACTGAGACTCGATCTCCCCACGCCTTAGTTAACGAGCTATAGTCATCACCACATAACTCATCATCAAGGTGGATGGGGCAACAATGGAACATTTCTGAAAACTTGTCACAGTTTCTCGCGGCCGGTTTCATTGTATTTAAATTTATTTATAAATGTAATGTATGCTTCAATTACCTGCAGCCATGTACTAATCTTTTACGTAACCCACACATGCGGACGTAAAATTATGGTACAGGACCATATATCAGGATTCAGACTTTATATCAGGATTCAGGACACTGTTATAGTGCTGAGGTGACGGGGGTGTAGACAGTAATGGCGGCTTGGCACTGGGGTCACAATCAATTGGTATCGGTAACAATGATTTGGTTAATGATTGGTATTTGATGGTAGTGAGGAATTTATGCTTATGGTAATGATTAATTCGCTATTCTTCGGTGCAAATACTTGGTGATGTTCGGTGTACACAAGATTGCGGTTCTGTATACCATACCATACCATGCTTTACCCAACTGAAAATGTTCCTTGCTCTATCCTCTAAGTAAAAGAAAGTTCCGGGCCATGCTTTACACTGAGTGGTGATATTATTACATGCTTTGAGTTCACTGACAAACATTCCATGCTTTAACCTAATTAAGGTTATGCACCGTGCTTCCCCGCGTGTGACGATGTGTGTAATAACGTCATAAGTACGGTCATACTCATATGCCATGCTTTGCTCTGAGTACGGTTGTGTCATCCTTTGCTCTGACTGAGTAGAGCGATAAACCCTATTGGTTTATTTTACGAAACAAGTGTAGGCTAATCACAACGCTACGTAAAACCGGTTTAACATTTAACACATAATAACTAATTAAAATTATGTCACAGCCATCATAAACATTATGAATTAAAAAGAGGTAATCAATACGCGAACCTGAACTTCCATCTTAGTATGAGGTCATGTACGAAACCTTGATTCAGTTAGGCCGTCATTAAACATGTAAATGCATTAATTGCTTCGCACATCACACTACCAGTATTTAAAATATGTCGACAAGGACTGGCTTAGTATTGGGTGGTAGACTATTAATACACTTGACAGAATGCCATGTTTGTGTGACAGTGTCGGGTTATTAACTAGTAGGCCTAATCAGTGGTGCGTTATGGGCAATTAGTATGAGAACATGGATACAGTGAAGGTAGCGACATTCAAGTCACCTCCACCTAGATGTGTTCATACTGCGAGATGACGTTGTGCAATGTGAAAAAGAACACACATTAAATAAAAAGTTCGAAAAAAAATGTCCATTAGAGATTCAAGTGATGGAATTGGAAAACGAATTCGCTCACCAGAAGAGAAAAATTCCTGGAAAGAATTGGCCGCGAGACGTATAGCCTACCTCATTGTGATGTATCTTCAGATATGCATTTCAAATACTTATCTCATATTTTGCTCGTCTTCAAAGCATTTTGTATCATTTACCACATTTCAAACCGGGTACAAGATACACTTCTTTAAGATATTTAAATGTGAAAGAAAATATTGACTTAATTTACACAGTAAAGAATGCTTATTTCTGAGAAATGATTTGTATTCCTATAGTTCCTTTATTCAATAACAAAATTATGTTATTATATACGCAGTTGCTTATGTTATTTTTCAAGACTGTTAGAAAGAATGGCCCCATTTTAAGTTTTGTTTAATTTTTACGTTTGTAGAATTTATTTACAACTGTATTTTTAAAATATATATTTTGAAATGTATGCCAATTGATAAATAAAATGTTAAATAATACATGATAATCGATGCGATAAAATTATAAAACAATGTAATTGCCACTTCTACTGTCCATTTCATTACAATAATGTTATACATACAATTTACATCCAGACACCGTACATACACGTATGTCTTTATTCTAACATTATTCCTCCTTATTAATACTTCTTGGCTGTCGGGTGTCGCCGCGACCATCGTTTATTAAAAACTGACGTTTCAGACTAATTACATAGTCCATGTTCAGAGTGAAGAGAGTCACTGAGAGAACCCACTCGATCCAGCTCTACCCAGCGACTATGCAATTAGTCTGAAACGTTAGTTTTTAATAAACGACAGACGCGGTGACACCCAACAGCCAAGAATTATTAATATTGATTTGGGCCGCGAAAGCCTACATACAACAAATTATTCCTTCTTGTTTAATTTGATTCTCCGTTCGAATGTGTGAATACTATTCTATAACGTAATGAGGTTATATTCTAGAAACTAAATTATCGATATAGACTACCTTTGAATTGGCATCGATCTGCTTGAACGCTTTGTTGACTATCATGTCAGTCTAGAGAAACTTACAGGAAGTTAGATCGAATGTCATCATCTTTACGCTTAATCAATCAGACTCCGAGTAAAAACTATTCCATCATTTCTTAAAATTGGCACAAACTACTGGAGCCACAGTTTTATGTTTGTTGAATGTGTTGTGTTTATTATAGTCGAATATTATTATCAACAAAATACCCTAACAGTGTGAATGCACGTCCTTAGCAAATTAAATATACTAATGCGCAGTGTTTTAAGTTGGAATCATATAGTCAAAGATTACAATACTCGTATTCTGCTACTGGTTTTCAAACTATCAGCTTTTTCTAAAACGTTCTTTTCTAGCCATATACGTTATACGTCAAAAACGTCTGCTGTCACTTTACGGACAATATAAACTGCAAGTTACTAGATATTTAAATTAAAATAGTTTGTAAATTAAAAAACTGTAAAAATTTAAACCTATCACACAACTCAAAATCCAAACTTGGGTTTGTTTAGCTGTGAAATATTACATTTATTCTTTATTACGTTACAATATACGATGACGAAGTAATATGCTATAATAATAATAATTTTTCGTAGGAATACCCGTTAATAGGGTGCACACCAGCTTTACCTGATGTACCCCTCTTCAGGTGACTAAGTAGGTACATAAGGGTGTTTGGATAGCTGTGAAGGAATGTCCGACGGCTATTAGTAGGACTCAATCCCAGTCTTTGTGACTGAGGAAAACCTCGGAAAAATCTTCAGTCAAGACTGCCGGTGGCCGGAATTGAACCGGCGATCTCCCGAATTAGTCTCGCGTCTTACCGCTGAGCCACCTCTATCGGTATATGCTATAGAAAACACAGTGAAATGCGGTGTGTATAATTAATGGTGAGTGAGTAGCTTTCAACTGTTATGAGTGTGGAAGTTGATATCAATCGTATAATACAGAGCGACAAGAGGAGCATAATATGTGTTATTACACGATTACATACATTGAGTTACCGGTACTAGTGTGCGGCGACTAGGAAACCAAGTTAAATGTGTATATAACCATGAAGAAGCTGGTAGAAGATACAGTGAAATCCGATCCATAATTAGCATTGAGTAGCTTTTAAGTGTTATGACTGCAGTGGAAGTAGATATGCATCATAATTCACATTCAGTCTGAACGAAATAAGACGTATCTTCAAGGAAAACGAAACAGATGAAAGAAAGAAACAAACACATTAATGATTCGCAAGTTAATTAATTCCGTGTAGGAAGTCCTTGCCGGGAAGTGATGGTCTTATCGGAGATGTCCGATTGGGGGAGGTCACAAGAATCACGCGTACACCTTGGTTGGTGTCGTTCTGCGCAACGCTGCACTCTTGCTAAATCATATTCCAAACAGCTGATGGTGTTGTGCTGATTATGGTCGGTCTACACACATGTTTAAGAATTTTGTCTAAAGATTTTTGGTTTAAGGGTTAACAGAGGCGTTCACACAGATGATTATGATCATAATGATCATACTCAATTCACTCCAGTATTCACAACACCATTGGCTAGAATGCTTCTGACGTCACAACTGTATGATAATTGATTGGTTGGTCTAAGGTTTGTGTCTAAGAAATGAAATTTGGTCATTTCGTTAAACCTTAGCCCCGTGTGTGAACGCTAGCGTTGTTTTCCTATTGTTCAATACAAGGTCTTACGCCGTGCTTAAGCCTTAAACATGTGTGTAGACCGACCATTAGAGGCCCCACGACGAGTGGTTGAGTAATGGGTTATCTGTAGTGTCTGTGGTCTGTCTCGTCGTGTCGCTAAGGTGAAGTATTCGACGTCCATGACGGTGGCTTCCTCAAGCCGCTCGAAACAAGAGTTGAGGAATTGTCACCTATTGTCACCTATAGACAAGAATGCGAAAGCCGAATATGTTACAAGCTGCGCTGTCGCCCACATGACCCAAGTTTTATGACATCTCATTCTCGGGACCTTCCGAGAGCATTGAGTAAATCGTATCGCATCGCATCGCATCAAGTATCGTAAAGTAATCCGAAACATCTCATCCCCTATCGAAAAAGTTCTTTCGTGTCATATTTCTTCAATATTTCTTTCAATATTTCATATTTATCTATTTAATATATATATATTTTTTTTATATATTTTTATTTTATGTATATTTTTTTGTATTATTTTTCAATATTTCTTTCTTTCAATAAATATTTCCGTTTTTTCACATCTTCTTATTTAATTGTGAAAGGTGTGTTAAAACAACATATTGCAGAAGTGCAATAAGAACATTTTAAAAGAGAACACATTTTTTAGAACTAAGAAACATTCATAAGAAATAGCACTAAATTCTCTAGGGGATGAGATATGTTGGTTTAATAGGGGGTTCCTCATGGCTAGCGTTGATACAAGACCTACGCATTGACTCAAAAATAGCCAAGTTGGTCGTAACACCGACGAAAGAGAATCGTTCATAATACCAGTGTTTTTATGATCAGTCCAATTCTTTCGCGCTTCGCTTACGATTACGTCAATAATTACGAATCAGCTTCTATTTAGTTTTCATTGCTGACTGACTCCGCTAAGCAGCATTGCTGAACGGTCTCGTTCTTGTCAGAAACACCGTTTTCAATCTCAGTGAAACAGATTTCCCTCCTCAGGATTGCCCTGGGGCTACTTTTATGGGAAGAAAGAGCTCTTGGGTACTATCTTTCCCCTATACTTATAACATGGAGTGAGACACTTATGCAGGAGGTAAAACCCTGGTAAATCCTTAGGACTGCCCAAAAAGGTAATAGCTTCCACAGAGGCTGCTCACAGGTAAACTGTTGGAGGGTAATCTATTTTTTGAGCAGCCTACAGGCAGCCTCAGGGTAACCCTGCTTCTATTGTGTCCCTCACTCTGCCTGTAAGGTAGCTTGAGGGTAATTTCCCATTTGGGTAGTATTCAGGCATTACTGGGGAAGGCCTACTTCTGTAGTGCCTGAAAGGTAGAGATGAGTACATCCTCAGGATATTCAATATTTGTAGGTACCTCTCACAACGGTTTGATGGTCCTCTGCTGCTCCCCTCCATCGCTATGTGGCCACCCCTACCCCCGTGATAACCTTACGAAATCATATCATATTATTTATAATAAGTCATATTTGTTATCCTGGCCGGTGGTCACATAACTTGGAGCTTCAAATCATGTCAAACTAAGTAAGCATTATCCTTTGTCATTTATATTGTATTTAGTTTTGTTTTTCTTTCCTATACTCTGTATCTACAACTACACTTGATGTAATACCATAACAAACTCAATGGTAATACTAGTGACAACAGTAATTTTAATTGTATATACTAACTAATTATTGTATTTTACACTTGATGACATTGTATAAGTACTAGGCGTTTCTTTTATTGTATTAATAGTTCTTGACGTATCTAATTTTGGATTTTGGATCTAATCATATCTCCTTGCTTGCGTAGTGTGCGTGGCGGACGATCTCATGTTCCGCGGCGGGGAGGTAGTACCGTCCACCACCCCCTGCCACCAGTGCACCTGCCGCCCCCCTAACGTCGAGTGTGGACTCACCCCCTGCGAGAAGCTAATCATGTCTCCTTGCTTGCGCAGTGTGCGTGGCGGACGATCTCATGTTCCGCGGCGGGGAGGTAGTACCGTCCACCACCCCCTGCCACCAGTGTATCTGCCGCCCCCCTAACGTCGAGTGTGGACTCACCCCCTGCGAGAAGCTAATCATATCTCCTTGCTTGCGTAGTGTGCGTGGCGGACGATCTCATGTTCCGCGGCGGGGAGGTAGTACCGTCCACCACCCCCTGCCACCAGTGCACCTGCCGCCCCCCTAACGTCGAGTGTGGACTCACCCCCTGCGAGAAGCTAATCATGTCTCCTTGCTTGCGCAGTGTGCGTGGCGGACGATCTCATGTTCCGCGGCGGGGAGGTAGTACCGTCCACCACCCCCTGCCACCAGTGCATCTGCCGCCCCCCTAACGTAGAGTGTGGACTCACCCCCTGCGAGAAGCTAATCATGTCTCCTTGCTTGCGCAGTGTGCGTGGCCGACGATCTCATGTTCCGCGCCGGGGAGACAGTACCGTCCACCACCCCCTGCCACCAGTGCACCTGCCGCCCCCCTAACGTCGAGTGTGGACTCACCCCCTGCGAGAAGCTAATCATGTCTCCTTGCTTGCGCAGTGTGCGTGGCCGACGACATCATGTTCCGCGCCGGGGAGACAGTACCGTCCACCACCCCCTGCCACCAGTGCACCTGCCGCCCCCCTAACGTCGAGTGTGGACTCACCCCCTGCGAGAAGCTAATCATGTCTCCTTGCTTGCGCAGTGTGCGTGGCGGACGATCTCATGTTCCGCGGCGGGGAGGTAGTACCGTCCACCACCCCCTGCCACCAGTGCATCTGCCGCCCCCCTAACGTCGAGTGTGGACTCACCCCCTGCGAGAAGCTAATCATGTCTCCTTGCTTGCGTAGTGTGCGTGGCCGACGACATCATGTTCCGCGCCGGGGAGACAGTACCGTCCACCACCCCCTGCCACCAGTGCACCTGCCGCCCCCCTAACGTCGAGTGTGGACTCACCCCCTGCGAGAAGCTAATCATGTCTCCTTGCTTGCGCAGTGTGCGTGGCGGACGATCTCATGTTCCGCGGCGGGGAGGTAGTACCGTCCACCACCCCCTGCCACCAGTGCATCTGCCGCCCCCCTAACGTAGAGTGTGGACTCACCCCCTGCGAGAAGCTAATCATGTGTTCTTGCTTGCGCAGTGTGCGTGGCGGACGATCTCATGTTCCGCGCCGGGGAGGTAGTACCGTCCACCACCCCCTGCCACCAGTGCACCTGCCGCCCCCCTAACGTCGAGTGTGAACTCATCCCCTGCGAGAAGAAAATCGGCTGTCGCACGTTACAACTATCCGACCAGTGCTGCCCGCAGTATCAGTGTGGTAAGACCAATAACTAAAGTTCGTCTCAATTCAAAATGCACTCCGGCAAAGTACGAACTGAAAGGAACTGTTTCTTATTGTTGGAGACTAATGCTGTCAATCATCCCCTTTATTTGGCAAACCACTTACCTTCTAACATAGTAAAGACAGTTCCAAGCCTCATGGATATTCAGGATTAGCCATTCTCATAATGGGGTTGTAAGACAAATAGTAAAATAGCAGTTTCATTTAGTGATGGTCATTTTTCTTGAGCAAGAGATAATTATGGCCGACCCTTTGAAAACGAACCGAATTCTGACCTAAGGGCCCCACGAGAACCATGCACCGATTCAACGATTTGTAATGGATGTTGGTATATGAACATATTCACAGATTTCTCAGATTCACACAACTAAAAGACAACGTGACAAACGTAAATAATCTAGAGCCAGAAATTATTATTGTCCTACTATATTTAGAGCACTACATTTGAGTGGACCAAAAATTCAACCAATTGAGTACGGGCCCCGTTATTTTGAGTTACGCCACTGCTTTGTATTATACGTAGCACGCATTTACAACTGTCTCTGCTAAGAGATATACCTTCACATTAATCAGATAGAGACACGTCTACACATGTAGTCATAACAATAACAACAACAACAACAACAACAACTGAATGTTGGATGTTTCATATAAGCTTGCTTAGGTTAAAAACAACTTCCTCAGCAATCATCCTCATGTATTTCCTCTTACAACATGCAATGTTTTGATCTAGCTTCCCGGAAAGCGATGCATGTGTATTCAGTACGTGACAATGTATATTATTTATATTCACGTGACGTCACTGACATTGTTGGCGGCCATATTCCCGTACATGAGGTATTGCAGTTCCTACACATAGCGGCCATCATCCCGTACACGAAGTCATTGTTGTAGACAAACAAATGACTGTATTGCATACCAAGCCATCCATGCATTGCACAGTGTAGGAGGCAATGTGCATAATTCTATTGCCAATGTTGCGTCCGTAAAATGCTACTTGACCGGTAACCTACGCGTTCTATAAATTACTGATGGATGTCGCAACTGTACGCGTGGGGATTTCCTTTGGGTTTTTACAGACTCTGCGATTATATTTTCACAGTTTCACTTGTGACTTTATGATTGTATTCATTACACAAAGATGTAAGTCTGAGCTCAATTGGTACAATACTGGTTAAGCGTAAGGATAATGTCACCATTGAAACTATACCTGAAATTTAGTCTCAAGAATGAGAAACAATATATAAAATGTTGGGATACAGTTAGTTGCATACATGTGGATTGTAAGCACTGCAAATAATCGTATGTTGCATACTTTTAAGTTGTATTGCGATTATTAGGGATCAAAATAAAAAAAAAACTCATGCTGTCAGTTTAAAAGTGGTGGTTAGACAGATTTGGACGCAAAATGCGAGGGCTCAAGCAGTCTCTTTTTAAGAGTTATAGTACGAACCATAACATAAATACAATAATAGTTATAAAGTAATATTATAAACAATGCTATTATAAATAAGGTTAACACATGGAAGTACTTGACATTTGTGTACAACATGTTAACTGCTAACACCGGCTTTGACCAAGTATTTGTGTATAACAACAATTGCACAAATATTGCACTTGTGGGTCCTGTGACCTGTTGACAATAAAGAATAAATAAATAAATAAATAAATAAATAAAGTATAATACAACATAACCAATTATTGGTGTACATACTTATAGTAATGTAGAGACTATAGCTCAAGTAGCGGAAGTCGTAACTGTTAGTATGAGAAACTATCACTTTAATTGCTATCACATAATAATAAGAGTGTACAGGTCTACCTTACTTATGAAAGCGATCGAAACGCGTAGCAGCTAGAAATTCCTTCAATTCGTGAGGCGACATTCAAAGCGAGCGTGTATGCGTTTCCATACAACGCTGTTTACGCTATGGGCGATGCGGCCCCATAAATCGACCACAATACAACGGACACTCTTCGCTTATCTCCACGCAAGTGTCCACTCAACCCTCCGAAACAGGACACTACTTTTACTTTCATGAGATAACGATCAATATCCTGTAAAAAAGAAAACTACAATTCTTAAACGGTGTGTTTATGATATAATATGAAAAATAAAAGTAATGGTTGTCCAGTCACACATTAAAATAATCAAAAATGTAATTCACATTTTCTCAATTACTTACAAAACACAATTAGTATTTTGTCCGGCACAAAAAGTCCAGAGTTGGAAATTGTGGACACTTATTTGAATTCGCAGTTATTATATTGTGCGTGATTTTTTGCAATCTCAGAATGCACGTTGTGATTGCAGAGGAACACCTTGGAAAAACTTTCAGTCAGTATTGCCGGGCGGTATTAGCAGGTATTGAACCGGCGATCTCCTGAATTAGAGCCTCGTATGCTTAGACTTTAGATTTTCTTAGTTTTGACGCTCCCCTCCTACTCCCCCCGTCGCTACGTGACCCACCCCTTACAACCTGACAAAATCATATCATATTTATTCGTTAATTAAATTATTAATAATCAGTCATATTATTTGTAATGCTAGGCGGCATAACTATAGGGGGTGGAACTTCAAAGCAAGTCTAACTAAAAATATATGCACTCTAGCACTGAGCAATCTCTATGGGCAGAGAGATGAAACCCAATGTATTAAATTATAAGCAATCAAAAAATTACATACATTCTGTATAAAATTTCCTGAGTAGATAACTCTCCACACTTTAACTTAAAAATAATACTAAAGCATAATGATTGAGAACAGTCGATATAATTACAATTGATCAATATACAATGAGGAAACAAGTTGAAAAAACCTCTTCGTCTTCGTTTTTTTTTTTTAAGATATAACACAATTTATTAAATTATAAGCGATACAAAAATTACATAAATAGAATGAAAATAAATAAATTCACATTTAGAGTCTATACCCCACTCAGTAACGAAACTGATTTTCAATGGGGGGAACTTTAATTTAACATTCAATCTCTAAGGGTATATATGGGTATACAAATAGAGATACTATATTAGTATATATATGGGTATGTAGAGATACTATGGGTATATATAGTATATCAAATAGATTACACATCAATCTACATAGATGTTTCTCACAATATCATGTTCGTCGTTTATTTACGTGTGAACCGAGGCTCTACCAAACAATTAGAGGAGGTTCTGCTCCGCTAGCCAGGCAGAACACACCCACGCAGTATAATGGACTGGTCTCATGTGTGCAACAGGTGATTCATCCATTCATTGGTTCTAAGCTAGCCCAACTCTGAATACGACTGTTATGTTGTGACCATTGCACGTAATGAGATTTATTTATTTAATGGGTATTAAAACCGCACAAATTAATGTTTTTATTACATCATGAGAAAGCTTCCAAACATTGAAAAAGTGATTCTGCACTGCGATCATGTAACTTTGGTAGATAACGATCGACATCGTTGAAAATTGTACGTTTGAACGATCGTAGCTCTTAAATGCAATTATGTACAGCTCGGTAACGCTATTAAACGTTGAACACTCATTCCGGGGATGACAACTAGACATAGTTGCAAAAATATGGGACTTAAACCCCAAATATCATTATTATCATCATCACGAAAATCGTTCGCGCTCTCGATCACGGGCACCCAGCCATTAATAGCTTTCGCACAGCCTTCTCGATGGTCCCTTCTCGACGGTGAAATCGCTAATTGAACCGACGTTCGAGAAGGCTGTGAGCTTTCGATACCAAAAAATGGCGGAAACGCCGGTGTTTAAACGACTTTATTTCACAAAACTAAAGTAGGACAGACTATACCTTTAGAGTTTAGACTTTAGACCTACCTCTAGATCACAGTGGAATGTTAGAATAAATACGTGCTGTGAGTAGTAACTCTATGGATCTACTCGGTAAAGTGTACACTTTGATACATTTTGACAGGCTTTCAATAAAAACAAAAGACTGCCAATGTTGCTCACAGCTTGCTGGATTTTGACTAGTTCCTGTGAACCACAATAATGATTTCAACGTAGCGATGGATTTAAAAACATTCACAGTTTGTTATCGTTACGATTGGTATTTTATTTGTAATTTAATAATTAATAATCACCAAAGAAATAAAATAATGATCGTAAAACTATATATTATATATTATATGTATTTATTTTTTTGACTTATTAAACCCATTGTGTAGCTGATACAAAACTAAAGAAGGACCAGAATCACCTTTTCAATATTTGGAAACGTTCTCATTATATAATAGAAAACATTTAATTTTGCGCGGTTTTAGTACGCATTCCCGTTAATTTATAAGGCTACATGAGTTTGAAATTGATCAATTTAAACCAAAGAATGAATAAACTGAATCACTAAAATTGCCATGAATTGGTGGACAGCACCGAAGTTTAAATGACAAAATGTACGGAAAATGGGAAGCTGTTATTACTAAGTTGTAAGTCTTTCTGATTTGTCCGGTGTATATCCGGTAACACTGTGATTTCAGTGACTCAATTCAAGTTCTGAACAAATCTTCAGAAAATTAGTGTCTCAAACCACCACCCTATCAAAACATTTCACAGCTAATACAGTCATGAATGAACAGTAACGCAAGTTGAAAATAAATGAAATGTGCTTCAGACCGTTGAAATAATGCAGCTTTTACTAAATAGATACAAAATCTGACCATTTAAAAACAAAATTCACTCTAAAATAAACTAGGAACCAATAAACTATATATTTAATTTGTATTTGTATAACCTGTTTGACAACAATAAAACTTTCAAACTTTCAAACTTTTACGCCCCCAGATTTGCAACAAATACTCAACAAAGTTTATTTAAGAATTTTGTTAATTCTTTGTCTAGAATGATGATCCGGACACAGAAATGAAATGGTGCCCATAAGTGATAAGTCAAATAAAACGTGTGTGTACCAGAAATCACCGATGAGTCTTAGTTGACCTTCAAGAGGTCTTAGTTGACCTTCAAGAGTCACCGTTCATTTCTGCCACAAATTCGTCGACTAATCGCTTCCTTATTGTAATTAATCTCAAACTGCGTTGTTTGTTTATTTAGTCGAATTCTGGAATGCGGTTTAAGTAACAACGATTAGCTGTGTGCGTGTGTCGTTCAACCACGTGGAAAGCTCCCTATTGGTTTTAATTTTTAAATACTTACAATAAGGAAATAAAATTAACGTCATGCCGTAAAGAGTTTCATGCACCATTTTTATGAATGTTGCTAATAAAGTGCATTAAATCTAAATGCGATTGTGACGAAATATAAAGCATTGCTGAATTATTATTATTTAAAATATCGTTTTTATTTATTTTCAATGCGTGTATAAGACACCCCATACTGTGATTTGTTGTCCGTGGTTTTAGATAATGCTTGACACTAAATAGTTAAGTGTCCATGTTAAAAACACTGACCCACCGCTAACGGTTCGATCATAATGTGTTACTTATTATTGATGTTCATCTTATAATGTTGAGAACATGGATAGTTAATGTTGTGTCGAGCGCGTTGTTTACCTGCCCGACGAATAGAAAGACAGGTAGATTGCGGGACGCGAGGTTGTTCAGCCCCTGCGGATGTCCAAGCAGGCAACCCGGCTTGCACTCTAGTACGGTGGGTCGCACACGCAGACCAGTCAGGCGTTGCCACAGCACCACTCTCTCTGACATAGTCGTGTAACAGTATCGCCGGCTACACTTTTACGGACCTCTCGCACACGTAAATCACAATAACACGCAGACAAATTAAATGGGAAAACAGAAGAATTAACAAATACAACAAACTTATGTCGCCAGCTTTGGAGCTTTTGGCGATTGTGAAATAAGTAGGGGCAGAGTCGCAGAGATGAACGAAAATCACAAATGTGCTGCAAAATGTGAAATATTGTAATTTATTTTCCACACAATCACAGATAACTAATTAATTACTAGTGAATTTGTTATCTGTGTCACGATCCACAACTCCTTAAAAACCAAACACATTTCAGTATAAGCGTTGAGCCAAATTGAACAACGTGCAATATCATTCAGTACCTCATAAATCGTCATTTTAATAGTCCAATTAAATTTATATCTATTCAACCAAAACTAAAAAAAGTAGAATATTGTTAGAGGGTACATTCTGATTAGTTAGAAATGGCTAGTCTATAGACAGTGTACGTGAGAAGTGTCGAAAAGTGTAACAAACTACATGTGAACTTACATGACGAATCGGCGGAATCACAATACAATTGAAAGGTGACGTCCGCAACCAATTTCACTTCCTGGCACGTGACTTTTGATTGAGCGGACTTCAGGATATGGGAGACCTGATATAAAAAGTGGCCGTACAACAACCTCTTTCATGTTTTCGTCACATGCAGGCGAGGAACCCGCCCCCACTCGTAGCCAATCAGCGATCGCTGTTTGCGGGGGTTTGTCCCGGGCCGTTCGCTGGTTGGCTACGAGCTCCTCTCTTGTGACGAAAGAATCGGTCAGCCAAGGGTTGGTGGTTCAGCAATGGCTATTCATATTCCCCATTGAATCTCTGCCATGAAGTTGTTAATTTTAATCCTGGGCCAGCCACAAATCAAATGGAAAAATTCTAGATGGAAAACAAAAGAAAAACAATTCTTTAACCGCTGAAATTTGTTCAGTAACTTTCCAGAACATTTCAAATTGTGTTCCCCGCGGAAAACCAACCTCCCTGTACAACCTATATTGTTTTGTCATCATAAGAAGCCTCAGGACTAACCGTAGTGTCATGTTACAGAGTGCGAGAGCAACGGTCGCATCTACAACAACGGACAGAAGCTAGAAGCGCCCGGGTCTCCCTGCCAAGTGTGTTACTGTCGGGGCGGACAGATCGTGTGCACGCTCATCCAGTGCTACAAGAGGGATGACTGTAAGCCGCAGCAAGTGCCAGGACGATGCTGTCCCAAGTACGACCACTGCCCGCCCTTAGGTAAGACACTATACCTCCCTAGGGTCCCAATTCACCAAATGCGTTAAGGTCGGTTTGGTAACCATAGTTTCAACAAATATTACATTCAAAATGCATACAAGTCATGGCGACTTATTCGTAGAGAATCTCCGGCTGATTGAAGTTTAAAAGATTGGTGAAACCAACCCTTAGTGTGACAATTATCTTGTCCTAGGTGAGACTGCTCACACATACTAAGAACACTAATCTAATCTCGTTTTCAGCGAGACATTTTTAGTGCGACTGCTTAGCCGTTGCGAGACACTTGTTTCGACTTCTCGCCTTTAGCCTGTGTTAATCATTCTTACTAATATATTTCAGCAACCACTGTTGAGACCGCTAACACATACTGAGGTACACTTCTCGTCCCAGTTGAAACTTTGTCACCCTTTTGTGAGGCACATGCCTTCATTAGTTCTTCCCAAGTTAGACATTGACTGCCCTGAATTGACCCGCCCTCCCCAGGACCAGGAGACAGTAGAGTAGTGTGCTCGTGGTGGGCGAGAGATACAGACAACCCTTAGACGAGACCAGAATCGTTGCACCCTTCAACTGTCCATGGAGGCAGCCTCACCCGCTCTTTTGAGAAATATAGTTGACAAAATAACCTAAACGTTAGGGCGTATCTCAATGCTCTATTTTGACACTTGTCGACTAGCCTAGTGCACTAATACAACAATAAATGATTGTTGTACTTAATTGTCAATAATTGTTGCATTAGTTCACTAGGCTAGTCGACGAGCGTCAAAATAGAGCAGTGAAATACGTCCTTAGTATCGTGTTTTCTTTGTTTCAACTGGCTTGTTCCAACTAATTCCGTACTATTGTGTTACAAGATGTATAAGACAAACGTAAACCCCAACCAAGTCCACTATGACTGGGAGTCTAGGGCCCGGATGCAAAGATGTCTCCTAGCTGAAGGATCCCCAGGGTTACTATTTATTGCATGCTATTTTCCATAAGTAAAACACAACTCCTTCACAATTAGGGACAACCCTAGCCTCCTAGGGTACATCTGTGTATCCGGGCCTTATAGAATTTATTTCTAGCACAGACACATACGGTTGAAGAAAATATAAGTACATAATAGAACGAACACGGGTAGAACAGTCGTTACGAGACCAATTGTATTTACAAATACAAGACGATAAACGTGACTTGTGGCAATATGATGTCCAAACAATGAACATGACACACTAACACTTTCATTCACACGTGACGCCATTACTCAATCTTCCGGTATGCCTTATTGTCTTTCACTTTCGTGATTCATGTACACCCAACAAAAACATTAATTAATCTGTGTCCTTGACAGACAACCGGATCAGCAGCCTCCACGCGATGACAGGCTGGCCAACGCAGACAACGAGCTTCAATCCGTCGACACCATTGGACGAGCGTCAACACCCGTCAGCGACCACCCGCTACGATAACACCATCTTCTTCGAGACGTCAGCGAGCAACAGGTTCGAGCTTCTGGGAGAACCACCGCAGAGCCTGGTCGTCTCCTCGTCGCTCACGACAACTGTGCGTCCCTACGACGCGCAAGGTGGCTTCAAAATTGTTGAAAGGACGGGGTACGATGACTATTCAACGGGAATAACGACTACTTCCTTTCAACATTCTTCAAATCCTTCTACAGATGATGAACATAGCATATCGTTGGGAGGTTTGGGAACTGAGGCAGCTCATAACGAAGGTACAACGACGCTCTTAGTAGAAGCTTCAAAACAACCTGCTACAGAGACCGGGGAACCACGTGAAGGAGACAGCAGTCTGTTGGGAGATACGACTAACTATTTAGAATATTCGACAAAACCTTCAATAGACACAGGCGATGGACTGCACAAGGATGATGGAACACAATTGGAAGTTACAACTACTGATAACGAAAAGTCTTCAGTAGATAAACACGAAGGACATGAGGAAGACAGCACGTCAGTAGAAAATTCGACATTTTTAGGAAATCCGTCAACAGTTACAGATGAGGAACACGCGGAAGATAGCACACTTGATGATTCTTCTGAAGATTTGTCAACGGGCAAACACAAGGCATATGAAGAAGATAGCACACAGGTGGTAGGTAGTACTACATTATCGTACTATCCTTCTACGATGAAAGAAGAAAAACTTGAAGAAACCAGCACGCAGATGCAAGATAAAACTACTTTGCCAGAAGATTCTCTTCAAACTGTCACGACCAAAGACGAGGTACACAACACAGAGAGTAGCCAATCGCCAGATATAATCATTTACCCAGAAGTCAACGAAACTAGGTTAACGTCATTGTTACATAAGATAGGATCGACGGACGGGTTCGGGAATGTTAGGGTAACGCTTATAAAATTTCAAAGAAGAACGACGCTTTCACCTTTAATTAGTGACCTCGCAACCGAAAGAACGTCATTGCCTTCAGAGAGTCTAACAAGTGCGCCAATCACAGACGAAGAAACTACAACCACGCAACATCCGGAAAATGAAACACAAGAAACTCAGAACTCAGAATCAAAGACAGGAAGTGAAACAACTACTCCTTCAGACATGATTGCTCAGGAATCTGAATATTCGCCATCGGGAAATCAAGTAAGCAGCTCGGCATCTAGAACGGACACCACTGAGATCCCAAACAATGCATCACCTGTAACTTCTCAAGGCACATGGTCCAATTCAGTCCCAAATGGGTTCGAGAGCTCAGTAAGTGGGCAAGAAGTAGCCACCACTCAATCTTCTGGTCAAACAGTTGAACCAACGGATGGTGAGAAGGAGTCCAGCACCTATTCAACGACTTCTAACGAAGAATCTCAAAGAACGACAGGTGCTGCTGCTAATCTCCACACTTCCGGTGATGAATCCCTGGGCTCAGCGCCTGGAGGCAGTTTGATGGATATCAGTACTTTATCACAGACTAAACCTGAGGTGGCATCAACAACGGGATCGTTACCGCACGTCGATAAAAGTGAAGAAACTTGGGAGCATCACAGACCAACTCAGATGGTTACAGATGAAATACAATACATCACCACAGTAAATCCCAATAAATATCATTCAGAAGGGGAGAACGTATTTTCCGCGTCGTCAGAAACAAACAGTGAACCCAGCTCTCAACATACAGATCAAACGATCGCTCCACCCAGTGTTACCAGTGATACATTGTCTACTCGTTTCAACAAATTAGGGGAGATCGAGTACACAACATCGCAGCCAAACAGTGAGGATTTAAGTGAATCCAATTACAAGACAGAGAGTGATAAGCCTTCAACATGGGATCCAACTGAGCAATCGGACGAAACACATTCCGAAGAGATTAGCACAGAAAGTACTACAACCAACCCACCTTCTTCTTGGAATGGTTATGATGGAAGTGACGAATCCAACCGTTACGTGAAACTAGGAGAAGTGGTATCTCAAACTGGAACAACCCTCTTAGAAAGTGGAGAGACAAATACTGATGAAATTCAATCTAACACTCAAAAATATACTGGACTGTCGGAATCTGAAAATGAAAGTACAACAAGTACAGGCGAAAAGAAAAATGTTCAAGATAATGTTGGTTTCGTAGAAAACACAGAATCTAGCACTTCAGAAGGAAGTGCAACAGAAAGTACAACTACTGTCAGTTCAGAGAATGAACAATCTGATCTATTAAATACCACGTCTTTGTCAAATGATAATACTAAAAGTACAGAAAACCAACTACTAGAAACTTCCACAACATTTTTGCCAACAGTTCTACCTCATGGAAATTCAGATGACCACAGTGAAATATCAAAAGAAGACACAACTACCCATTTTGAACCCTTAGATAGGCACATTGTTGAAATTTCTACTACACCATTCGAGGACAAAATTAGTGATAACAATCACCCTGTAAACGAACAGTCATCTACATTCAATGAAGCGCATCAAGAACCTACCACAACGTTCAATCAAGACAATGAACCTCCGCCCATCTTTAAGCTAAGTGAAGAGATGTCAAACCATCAGATGGTTCTAGAGATCCATCATATCAACACAGCCACATCGACTGAAGACAGTGCTGAAGAGGCATTTTTTAATGACGAAAGTGATTCTAGAGATAAGGAAGTTACTGAAGAACACACCAACAACCATTCAAGTGGAGTTACAGGAAAAGTAAATAATAACACAAGTGATCTAAATGTTTCAGTAACTGAAGGAAATCTGAGCTTGCCAAGTAACTTGCCTGTTGGACTAAACGAAACGGTTTTTTCTACACTCAGTACAAACATGGAAGATGGAGAAGATGAACGAACAACAATTGCTGAAGATTCGAATGAAAAGTCGGAACACACGACTATTGGAATACATGAGCAAGAAAATACTACAAATTCCGTAGAACAGCCAAGAGTGACCGAAACTGCCTCAACTGAACAGCAAGATAAAACGAACCATCGAAACAATTCAGAAGAAGATGGAGATAATGATGAAGATGGTGTAGATGAAGAGGAAGTATATGAAGTAGTTGAAGAAGGCGAAGAAGTTGCCAATCAAACTGAATTTGATGATATAGCTGCAGATTCTGTGACTAAAAGCGGGGTAACAGAAGTACCCCAGGATGTAGAAAGTACAAGCCTAGAGACTGACACCAGCACACAACCAAACCAAGATATTGCACAAGAAACGACAACAGATAATGGAGGAACAAACGAGAATTTAAACGATAAACAAACTGAACAGTCGTTTGAGAGCCAGGAAGGTGAAACGACTATCGTTAACACTGAACCAAGTGTCAGAGTTGAGGAGGTAAGTGAACACGTTGAGCTACCCACGACTTCTGAAGAAGCGACCATTGCTTCACTAGATAGCACAACAGAAGATGTCGTGAAATCGCCAGAAGAAAACATCACCAATGCTGAAATAAAAGATAAACCGACAGACAGTAACTCCAGTCCTGAAGAATATACAGTCCCACCAGAAACAAGTAGCTTTGAAGGTGGTCTAGAGGACAGTACTGCAAATCAAGAATTTGAAACAAGCATAACAGTAGCCAGTATTGGTGAGAGTCAAGAAATCACACAAAACATCCTGAATCTAAACAGTAACAGCGATATTCTAAAAACAGATCCAGTCTTATCTGAAAATAACACAGAGCAAGAATCTACCACCGAAGTAACGGAAAACTCCATTACTGAGAACAATACTGAATTACCATTTACTTCTTCGTCACACGGAACCACAAACAGCCCAGTTACAACAACAGAGCATGAATTAGAATCAGAATATAATATTACCGACATCGCAACACCTTCACCTTCCGTTACGGGCATTCAACAAGAAACTTCATCAGAGATAGAAGATACACTAGATTTTCAGTCTAACAAGACCAACGTTGGAAACAACAATCCAACAGACCACGAATCTGCCACAGAGATTGAACATCACACGAAGTTTCAATCGAACAAAACCAAAGATCCGGACAACCATACAGTGAATGGAACTACAAGTGTAGACTTTATGCACACGTTGCCATCTGAATGGTTAAAAGAGGAACACGTAGTAAATAAGAACCAATCAGAAGGGTATGACGGAGAAGTGTCTACAAGAAACACCCCAGGACTGGAAGAAGGTCTCACGATAGAACCTTCTACGTTGCAAACGAGCGGTAGTGAAGAAACAGACACACCAAAGATCACCTCGGTCGACGACAGCGCGACAACACCCGAGTCAACGGAGGGTAGCCAATCACAAGAGAGCAGTGGGGAAACCGTCACGCCAAAGATCACCTCGGTCGACGACAGCGCGACAACACCCGAGTCAACGGAGGGTAGCCAATCACAAGAGAGCAGTGGGGAAACCGTCACGCCAAAGATCACCTCTGTCGACAGCGCGACAACACCCGAGTCAACGGAGGGTAGCCAATCACAAGAGAGCAGTGGGGAAACCGTCACGCCAAAGATCACCTCGGTCAACGACAGCGCGACAACACCCGAGTCAACGGAGGGTAGCCAATCACAAGAGAGCAGCGGGGAAACTGTCACGCCAAAGATCACCTCGGTCGACAGCGCGACAACACCCGAGTCAACGGAGGGTAGCCAATCACAAGAGAGCATCTACACGAGGCTACAGAGGGAGGACGCGCAGGAGTTAGGGAAATACGACCTGGAAACGTTACAGAACTTCTTCAAGAATCTGTATATCCAGGACGACAGCGCAGATGCCTCAACGAGCTCTTAGCGGAAACACGTGATAACTTCGTCTCTAAGTATTTTTAAGGACTGTTTTTTGTATATAATTAAATTATTATTGTACGTCGATTAAACTATTGTTTCGTAAAAAAACATAAAGTCATTGTCGTGTGTACCATCAATTCTTGTTACATCAGCCTAGCATGTATCGTAGTCCTCAGTTTGTTCCTTTCCAGAAAAGTCGTACTACTTCTCTAAAAAACGTTTTACTTTGGAGATTGTGGATTTCGTCATTTGAAGTATCATTTATAGCTATCAGCTAAGGTGTGAAAACGATTGTATTCAAAGAAATGAAGTACCTATGACGTACTGATCTTGAAAGATGTTGAATCGAAACTGGTCACATTAGCATTTAAGAATTGTGTAAAACTAAAAAGTTAGTATAATATATTGATTGTATATTTGTAGGTCGCCAACAATCATTTAAGTTTTGTGTGTCTGCTAGCAGCAAGATGCGCTAGCAAAAGCATTTAGTAAAAAATAAATCAAGATCAGTTGCATTATGTAACAATACAAAGGTTACAATGTACTTCTCAGTGTCTTGTCGTAGATAATTTCTTAATGTGAAAATGTTCACACATAATTGAAGGAATACACGGATATTCAATGAGTGTTTCTGTTATAGGATTAAACCCTGTGGGTGGCTCAATGTAAAATAAAGGTTACTTTTAAAAAGTAAATATTTTATAATACATACTGAATTGGTTTAGTAGCCCCAAAGTAAACATCCATTTTGTTACAATTATGAAAGTATGTACTAATGTTTGTTCTGACTGCTTGTAACTTGAAGGTGGATGAAGTAAACGTAACGTTGTAAACTAGTAAATCCGATAATAAAGTTCCTATTTCTAAAATCTCCACTACTACCAAATTTGTGAAAAAAGAGTTTGATGATTTCAGGAGGAATTCTACATAGCTGAAATGTAATCTAGCTTCCTATATGAAGTATGAACAAAGTTTCCTAACCGTGTACATTTTTTATAAAACACACAAGTTTGTAAAATCACGAACATAACGTTTTTGGCTTTGCTTTAATCCGTAATAAAAAAAACGCAAATTATATTTATTAAATGATGCATAGTTATTCTTTTACAATTTACATGAACAGGTTCCTTTATTTATACATATTTCATAACCACGAGAAATTTAAGATGAGTATTTTTACAGAAGACAACGCAAAACAATTCTAAAAAGAGTATCCTAGGGTATAGTGCAGCCTAAATGGTACCGTTCTAGCAACGAAGCACTCAATAAATTCAAAGTTGTTCTGAATATCGGCTTTGTTGATTCTGGCATTTTGTCCGCAGGTGCTCGCACTATCCAATCACTGATGCATATGTTTCGTATTTGAAAAATAGATCTTTGATTGGTTATCGCTCACTCGTCGATGGTGTTCCGAGCCTACAGGGTTGGTTTAGTTAGTCGCTTTAACTTTAATTCCCCCACTAAAAATCAGTCTCGTTACTGAGTGGGAGACTCTAAACGTGAATTTATGTATTTACTTATTTATCATCAAACTTTAAAAGTATCTACTTGAGAAGTTCCCCATATAACATACACACAAGTTGGGAGATCAATTATTCAACGATTGCCCCAACCGGGACTCGAAACAATAGCTGGCAAATACACGAACTATCTCTGTCATTGTATGTGTGAACTATTCAGCGTTAGTCTAGACAGTATAAAATATAGGCCTACGTCACTTTATGTTGTGTTAAAACGATGTCAAACACAAACGCAGTTTCGTAACAGTGACCTGAGGCCTCGGTCTGGTACCAAACCGGTAGGTACGTCTACAGCCGGAGGATCTTAGTTAGACCACTTTTATTGTGCTAAATATATACATAGACCAGATTAATTTCTTCGCTTTATTATTTATTTAGTTTGTGTTTCAGGGCACAAAGCACTGTGTCCACATTATTTCTCGCTAAATCTGAAAATATCTCATAGGTATCAATATCTTAAAATGTAGTCCACGAAATTGAACATGTTATCAACTTTATATTATCAGCTAGAATTGCATGTTATTATTACAGTATTACACCTATATACGAAAGTCATGAATAAACAGAAACGCACGTAAAAATGTGTTGGGATCGGTGAAGAACTGCTTTGATTAAGCCGGGATTTATTTATTTTTGTATTCAATATTTCACATACAGCGTATTCTGCCATTTGGCGTGAAATAATAAACATTACAATTAAAACACAAAAACAAGCACAAAGAACATACATACAGTCAATACGGATAAAACAGCTGAAATGCAGCATTTACTCAACAAACCCGAAATTTGTAAATTCAAAAGCGAAATACACTCTAAAATAAACCCATTGTTTCACACTTCTATACCGATTGGTTATATAGCGATGGCTCAAATGGCGATGATCACGTCTGGTTTGTGGGTTTCGTTTGTGACACGGTAATTTATTTTTGAATAATGTATGTTGGGCAAGTTGAAAGTAAGACACCGTTTGGATCCAAACGTGAACACGTTTCTTAAGTATCCATGCCAGCGTCCAAGCCTCGTTCGAATATGCGTTGGTCTAGTAAACCATGGTCCCTACCTTCCAGGTTCGACTCCTGTATTGGACGTACATGACATGTGACATTTTCTCATATGTCAACTCATTGTTAAATAAGCATCGTTCCCAAAAAATTATAATCATAAATTTTTGTAGGGAACCTGCCCAGGAACAATTCATTAAACTAACTAACTTATTGGTATTGCGTATTTGGAATTGTTGGGAAGAACTATCGACGGCTGTAAATATGATTTAATCCCAACATTCGCCTTGTGACTGAGGAAAACTAGGGCAAAAACCTTCAGTCAGATTGCCGGTAGCGGGTATCGAACCGGCGACCTCCCGAATTAGAACCCCGTGTGCTACACACTGAGCCATTCATCTCCATCGGACCCAAAAGATGATATGTAAAGCCCAAATATCATCGTCATCATGTATTCTAATAAACTTGTGCAGCACAGCCTACATTATGATGTAATCTTCAAGATAGTTAGTGACTGTTTCAAGAACTACACTTACTTGCAAACGATAAGTATAGGCCTTAGTTGAATGGACTCGCTTTCACATTCGTACTGTTACGATTGCGACTGGTTGTTAATGGCTGAACACATCTTGATATTTTTATTTTTTACAAATGGACTAACAGCGGGGAGCCTAGGATTCTTGATGAGCCATTACTACAATTGTGAAGTGAAATGGACTGATCGCCAGCAAACATGAGCCCTCGGCGATAGAATGTACAGCTTGGCTATAGGATACAATACTGCCTCCTCGGCACTTTCTTTAGAAGGAGGTAAGGGGGGGGGGGTAGGGGGGGGCATTTTATAAATCACGATTAGGTTTAAATTGTATTAATATTGAATTCCTTTCCGTAACCTATTTAGTTTTATTTATTTACATAAATTGCAACTTTATATTTGTTTCTATTTTTCCATGATTGAATTTTTTAAATTGATACTGATTGATACTAGGCCCTACTCTTATTTGAGACTACAATATAAGCGAATTACCATTATATCTTGCAGGAAAATGAAATTTGAAATGTGTACAGTAATTGAAAAAGTAATCAAACTAAACCGCTATACATTTTTAAAGGGTTATGTAATTAATTGACGATGAATATACATATATAATTGTAAAATACGTTTAGATGTGCGTTTAATCACCGTAGCATCGACTTTAAGTCTTCTAATAATAATTGTGATCAGTTTATATTATAGTCGCGTATTTTACTTTTAATACAATCGGCAGACAATAGGGAACACGCGTATGAAAATTGTTATCGATTTTTAAATACCTTGTCTCTCATTTAATAATTTTGTGTCTTTGAATTTTGAAAAACGGATCAGTCTATGCCTCAAAATAATTGGTTTAGTAACGATAAATAAAAGGGCGCGAAAAACGAGCCGCCGCCATGTAGAGTGGATTTGACGTCATGGGTTTGTACTTTGTACGCTCACCGCCTCAGCGATGGTCTGTTACGCCAAGTCTACAGAACCCATAGACATCTAACTCTATAGCTTCGTTTGTTTGTCCAGTACCAGGTACAGAAATCCTGGTACAGTACCACCCGGATGTACGTAATGAAAACGGAAATGGGGGCAAAAAGTTCACCTACCGTCCGCATGGACAAACAAACACCTCTAAACCAACTCAGTCACAGTCATGTGCCTTGTTTTTAAACCACAGCCTTCTCGACGGGTCAGTCCTTGCGGATTGCAAGGATCAAGTAGACCTTGGCGGATTGAACCGACATTCGAGAAGGCTGTGTTTTACACATTTGCGAGGAGTATTCGAAAATGGCGAATTTAATCCCAATTCTCGTTCCATTACTTCATTCATTAATTCTACATCTAGGCTGAAGGCCTACTTGCAATAATTGTAGGTATCGGGTAAATCGTTAGTCTTAAACATAATCTTAGTAATCGTTCTGGACGCCGCGTCCAGTCTCTAGGGCTTCACGACTATTTGTAAGACTATGCCTAGGCCTACACCCTGGTCCCATATTTATTCATAAGGTAGGCCTAGCATTAGTAGGGCCCAGGCTTGTAATACCTAGGCCTATGTTCTAGGCCTACTTAGGGTCTTTTAGTAATCGTTCTGAAAGCGGGCTTCACGAGTATTTGTAAGACTAGACCTATGCCTAGACCTACACCCTGGTCCCATATTTGTCTAGGCTAGGCCTAGGGAATTAAATGAAATAAAGGCCTATCATTAGTCTAGGCCTAGTGCCTAGGCCTAGCTATATAGCCTACCCAGGCTTGTAATACTTAGGCTTATGTTCTAGGTTAGGGTATTTTTGTACGGAACCACGGTGGTCGATATATTTTGTTGCCATTATTTTTTGAGCGTGGGGACCCAATTGATGTGTTTTTTTAGGTTAGGGGGCAGGCCTACCCGAGTTTTAGCCTATTAAGGCATTTGGTTTTAGGTTGTCATACATAATAAAGTTTATTGCGTATCTTCCACCACACAAAATATAACAATCATCAATAACCACAGGGTTGTTTGATTCGTGTACACATAATCAAAGCACTAGTGCTAACGATATCTTCCATGATGGTTTGTCTTTGTAGCTATACAAAGTTTTTGGCGCGATTGTTGTTGTTCTGCACCCACTCAAATAGCAGGTGTAGATATCTTACTCCCATCACAGTTGTGGTAATTTACACCCGGACAAAAAAACGCAGTACATTTGCCACTGGAACATTTACACCAAGACAGAAAAACGGTTTTAAGGGACAATTATGTACCAGGTGTTATTGAAACTGGACAAACAAACAAAGCTTATGACAGAACCATTGCGTCACAGCCACCTGACGCGTTTCAGATCCCCAGTTTAAACTTCAATAAATGCGACCTATTAAAAAATTTCTTTTTTACGTGCGACTTGCATTAATATACTTTTTGTATCTAATACTATTAAACTAAGTGTTTGGTTTAACAAAAAAAATCGTACGCGTGTTGCCTATTGGTTTAGATTTTAAAAACACACATAAATAAACACAGAATGTAAAGGTCTCGCAAAACATCTTCGGTAATGCTTCCGTCTTGGGTGGGTGAGCGGCAGCCAACCAGCAGCCGTGACTAATTCAAATACCTGCTCGGGTTGGCCGGGACCGCAAACACGTCATTGATTGATGACGAAAGCATTACCGAAGTTGTTTTGCGAGACCTATACACACGAGTAGACAAGTCACCATATTCTCGCGTCTGTTATACCGCGCTGTGCAGTACAGGTACCTCGTCACCCAGCTAAGGTACTATAACATAAGAGTTACCAACATAATATTAGTTACACGGTTAGGTAATAGAAAGTGTTACGTTGGTGACGAGGAAACTGAGCTGCAAACAATCACAACAAGTAAATCTTCTAGGAAGATTATAGGACCACAAAAATATGCAAACGAGTCGGCAAGCAAAGAATACGGATGGAAATTTCAATTTATCACAGATTTCACTTTCCATTTTCAACAATACTTTTTGAATTTATTAAACGTTTTCATTTTTTGTTTATTTTACAAGTTTCAAACTCGTGTTTGTATCAGTGAGTAATAATACGGACGCCGCAATCGACATCCACAGTGAGGGTAGGGGGGGGGGGGGGGGGGGGTGAGGGGGGGCTTATGAGGAAAACACATGCAAATAATGTCTGGAGTAAAACAAAAAAACTCTTCAAACATGCTAAATATATTACGACAGTTATAAATTTAGTTCAACTCTACAATTATGTAGATATTAAAGAAATGAAAATACAAGTTACCAAACTTTAAAAACAAAATTATATTAATAACAAAACAATTTTAAGGGTTGTTGGAGATAAAAAAAAAAACGGATATTAAGTAGCCTATAGATCCTAGTGTAAGGGGTGGGGGGGGGGGAGATAAGTTCGGGCTAAAAGTATTTAAATGCGGGTGAATGAAATATGAAATACTGGCCGCAGGCAACAAGGCAGGCTGAGCGAGGCCACTAATCGTATGACCCCGCCAGGGATTTAGTTTTAGTTGACAATTATTGGGCTGAAGCCAGAGAGACCAGATTCACTCATGGCCGTTCAAAATATAATGATGCTATACAACAAATTTTATGCGTTGATTCATGACGTGCAGATAGCCCTAATTCAATCCGAGTGCTAAAACCCATTATCGTATTGCTCTCATATAAAACTCGTTATTGTAATTCATCTGACCTTTTACTCCAGTTCTGATATAACCTATTACCTTACATTGGTTGTTGACCAACCACAACCATCAATACTTTCAGCCCTTTTACACAAACACTTTTATTGTATCAAAACTGCATATTGGGGCTTGCGGGTAGCTGGTTTTCGTATTCTTCATAAAACTCTATTTATATATAAGTATCGTACGCGTTAATCAAATTTGTTTTTAAAAATTGTTTTGATATTCTAAATAATGTATATAAGTTACTTGATATCGATACTATTCATGATTTAAAAAATAATTTTTATTAGTGTGTAGAAACACAACACCTTAAAACTCGCCAAAGAATGAGCTCAAAAACCGCGGAACATTTCCAATTTTTAATTATATCTCAAGATTGCAACACAAAAAATCGAAAATCTGAGTCTACAGCGCACCGTGTTTTGGTAAGCCCTACAGATTGAATGAAATATTATAACCATTAGCGCAGTAATTTTGATTATTAAATCGATAATTAGTAATATAATTAAATAGAAATAAAAACCATACTGATTATAGTGTGACTCAATTTAGAGCATTCAATATGTAGACTTACCAAACCAAAGTGCGCTGTTAATTCAGATTTTCGATTTTAAAGTCGTAAGTCTTGAGATAAAATATAAAAATTGTGTACGGTTTTTGACGTAGCGGTACATCATCCTTCCCTGTTAATTGCCGTCCTATAGATCGCTCCTGATTAGTTATCGTTATCGTTATTGGGAGCATAAACGTGACATGACGTAGAGTGTATCGTTTATTTCATCTCACGCCCAGTCCTCTCTCTTTCTCGCGACGATGTCCCACATGATAGCTAGGCGCACGGGTCCAGCCTGGCCGCACAGTCCGAGATGCGCCGGTGAAAGCATGCACAGAAAGCTGGCCTGGCCTGTGTTTCCCCCCCACCCTTCTCAACGAGGTCAGACTGTGTTTATAAGCGACGGAGACACAGGTCGCTGTTTGATAAAGCAATCAGAAGACGACAGAAGAGCGTCCAGCACACTCGACACACAGGTATGTCTTCAAAACACGTGTGTGGTGTAACAGTGTGGTCACCAGGGGTCATTTGTATCTGTATAAAGCGTAGCAGCGGACCAGAGCAGTAGTCCTTCATAGGGTTCGTTTCTATCAGTCTAACTTGCAGTGTGGTCACCAGGGGTCATTTGTATCTGTATAACGCGTAGCAGCGGACCAGAGCAGTAGTCCTTCATAGGGTTCGTTTCTATCAGTCTAACTTGCAGTGTGGTCACCAGGGGTCAATTGTATCTGTATAACGCGTAGCAGCGGACCAGAGCAGTAGTCCTTCATAGGGTTCGTTTCTATCAGTCTAACTTGCAGTGTGGTCACCAGGGGTCATTTGTATCTGTATAACGCGTAGCAGCGGACCAGAGCAGTAGTCCTTCATAGGGTTCGTTTCTATCAGTCTAACTTGCAGTGTGGTCACCAGGGGTCATTTGTATCTGTATAACGCGTAGCAGCGGACCAGAGCAGTAGTCCTTCATAGGGTTCGTTTCTATCAGTCTAACTTGCAGTGTGGTCACCAGGGGTCAATTGTATCTGTATAACGCGTAGCAGCGGACCAGAGCAGTAGTCCTTCATAGGGTTCGTTTATAACAGTCTAACTTGCAGTGTGGTCACCAGGGGTCATTTGTATCTGTATAACGCGTAGCAGCGGACCAGAGCAGTAGTCCTTCATAGGGTTCGTTTATAACAGTCTAACTTGCAGTGTGGTCACCAGGGGTCATTTGTATCTGTATAACGCGTAGCAGCGGACCAGAGCAGCAGTCCTTCATAGGGTTCGTTTATAACAGTCTAACTTGCAGTGTGGTCACCAGGGGTCATTTGTATCTGTATAACGCGTAGCAGTGGACCAGAGCAGCAGTCCTTCATAGGGTTCGTTTATAACAGTCTAACTTGCAGTGTGGTCACCAGGGGTCATTTGTATCTGTATAACGCGTAGCAGCGGACCAGAGCAGCAGTCCTTCATAGGGTTCGTTTATAACAGTCTAACTTGCAGTGTAGTCACCAGGGGTCATTTGTATCTGTATAACGCGTAGCAGCGGACCAGAGCAGTAGTCCTTCATAGGGTTCGTTTCTATCAGTCTAACTTGCAGTGTGGTCACCAGGGGTCATTTGATCTGTATAACGCGTAGCAGCGGACCAGAGCAGTAGTCCTTCAAAGGGTTCGTTTATAACAGTCTAACTTGCAGTGTGGTCACCAGGGGTCATTTGTATCTGTATAACGCGTAGCAGCGGACCAGAGCAGTAGTCCTTCATAGGGTTCGTTTCTATCAGTCTAACTTGCAGTGTGGTCACCAGGGGTCAATTGTATCTGTATAACGCGTAGCAGCGGACCAGAGCAGTAGTCCTTCATAGGGTTCGTTTATAACAGTCTAACTTGCAGTGTGGTCACCAGGGGTCAATTGTATCTGTATAACGCGTAGCAGCGGACCAGAGCAGTAGTCCTTCATAGGGTTCGTTTATAACAGTCTAACTTGCAGTGTGGTCACCAGGGGTCTTTTGTATCTGTATAACGCGTAGCAGTGGACCAGAGCAGCAGTCCTTCATAGGGTTCGTTTATAACAGTCTAACTTGCAGTGTGGTCACCAGGGGTCATTTGTATCTGTATAACGCGTAGCAGTGGACCAGAGCAGCAGTCCTTCATAGGGTTCGTTTATAACAGTCTAACTTGCAGTGTGGTCACCAGGGGTCATTTGTATCTGTATAACGCGTAGCAGCGGACCAGAGCAGTAGTCCTTCATAGGGTTCGTTTCTATCGGTCTAACTTGCAGTGTGGTCACCAGGGGTCATTTGTATCTGTATAACGCGTAGCAGCGGACCAGAGCAGTAGTCCTTCATAGGGTTCGTTTATAACAGTCTAACTTGCAGTGTGGTCACCAGAGGGTCCTTTGTATCTGTATAACGCGTAGCAGTGGACCAGAGCAGTAGTCCTTCATAGGGTTCGTTTCTATCAGTCTAACTTGCAGTGTGGTCACCAGGGGTCATTTGTATCTGTATAACGCGTAGCAGCGGACCAGAGCAGTAGTCCTTCATAGGGTTCGTTTCTATCAGTCTAACTTGCAGTGTGGTCACCAGGGGTCATTTGTATCTGTATAACGCGTAGCAGCGGACCAGAGCAGTAGTCCTTCATAGGGTTCGTTTCTATCAGTCTAACTTGCAGTGTGGTCACCAGGGGTCAATTGTATCTGTATAACGCGTAGCAGCGGACCAGAGCAGTAGTCCTTCATAGGGTTCGTTTATAACAGTCTAACTTGCAGTGTGGTCACCAGGGGTCATTTGTATCTGTATAACGCGTAGCAGCGGACCAGAGCAGTAGTCCTTCATAGGGTTCGTTTATAACAGTCTAACTTGCAGTGTGGTCACCAGGGGTCATTTGTATCTGTATAACGCGTAGCAGCGGACCAGAGCAGCAGTCCTTCATAGGGTTCGTTTATAACAGTCTAACTTGCAGTGTGGTCACCAGGGGTCATTTGTATCTGTATAACGCGTAGCAGTGGACCAGAGCAGCAGTCCTTCATAGGGTTCGTTTATAACAGTCTAACTTGCAGTGTGGTCACCAGGGGTCATTTGTATCTGTATAACGCGTAGCAGCGGACCAGAGCAGCAGTCCTTCATAGGGTTCGTTTATAACAGTCTAACTTGCAGTGTGGTCACCAGGGGTCATTTGTATCTGTATAACGCGTAGCAGCGGACCAGAGCAGTAGTCCTTCATAGGGTTCGTTTCTATCAGTCTAACTTGCAGTGTAGTCACCAGGGGTCATTTGTATCTGTATAACGCGTAGCAGCGGACCAGAGCAGTAGTCCTTCATAGGGTTCGTTTCTATCAGTCTAACTTGCAGTGTGGTCACCAGGGGTCATTTGATCTGTATAACGCGTAGCAGCGGACCAGAGCAGTAGTCCTTCAAAGGGTTCGTTTATAACAGTCTAACTTGCAGTGTGGTCACCAGGGGTCATTTGTATCTGTATAACGCGTAGCAGCGGACCAGAGCAGTAGTCCTTCATAGGGTTCGTTTCTATCAGTCTAACTTGCAGTGTGGTCACCAGGGGTCAATTGTATCTGTATAACGCGTAGCAGCGGACCAGAGCAGTAGTCCTTCATAGGGTTCGTTTATAACAGTCTAACTTGCAGTGTGGTCACCAGGGGTCAATTGTATCTGTATAACGCGTAGCAGCGGACCAGAGCAGTAGTCCTTCATAGGGTTCGTTTATAACAGTCTAACTTGCAGTGTGGTCACCAGGGGTCTTTTGTATCTGTATAACGCGTAGCAGTGGACCAGAGCAGCAGTCCTTCATAGGGTTCGTTTATAACAGTCTAACTTGCAGTGTGGTCACCAGGGGTCATTTGTATCTGTATAACGCGTAGCAGTGGACCAGAGCAGCAGTCCTTCATAGGGTTCGTTTATAACAGTCTAACTTGCAGTGTGGTCACCAGGGGTCTTTTGTATCTGTATAACGCGTAGCAGTGGACCAGAGCAGCAGTCCTTCATAGGGTTCGTTTATAACAGTCTAACTTGCAGTGTGGTCACCAGGGGTCATTTGTATCTGTATAACGCGTAGCAGCGGACCAGAGCAGTAGTCCTTCATAGGGTTCGTTTCTATCGGTCTAACTTGCAGTGTGGTCACCAGGGGTCATTTGTATCTGTATAACGCGTAGCAGCGGACCAGAGCAGTAGTCCTTCATAGGGTTCGTTTATAACAGTCTAACTTGCAGTGTGGTCACCAGAGGGTCCTTTGTATCTGTATAACGCGTAGCAGTGGACCAGAGCAGCAGTCCTTCATAGGGTTCGTTTATAACAGTCTAACTTGCAGTGTGGTCACCAGGGGTCATTTGTATCTGTATAACGCGTAGCAGCGGACCAGAGCAGTAGTCCTTCATAGGGTTCGTTTCTATCAGTCTAACTTGCAGTGTGGTCACCAGGGGTCAATTGTATCTGTATAACGCGTAGCAGCGGACCAGAGCAGTAGTCCTTCATAGGGTTCGTTTATAACAGTCTAACTTGCAGTGTGGTCACCTCATGTATCTGTCTAACTTGCAGTGTAGTCACTTCATAGAGGTCATTTGTATGTCTAACTTGCAGTGTAGTCACCTCATGTATCTGTCTAACTTGCAGTGTAGTCACTTCATAGAGGTCATTTGTATGTCTAACTTGCAGTGTAGTCACCTCATGTATCTGTCTAACTTGCAGTGTAGTCACTTTATAGAGGTCATTTGTATCTGTCTAACTTGCAGTGTAGTCACTTCATAGAGGTCATTTGTATGTCTAACTTGCAGTGTAGTCACCTCATGTATCTGTCTAACTTGCAGTGTAGTCACTTTATAGAGGTCATTTGTATCTGTCTAACTTGCAGTGTAGTCACTTTATAGAGGTTATTTGTATCTGTCTAACTTGCAGTGTAGTTACTTTATAGAGGTCATTTGTATGTCTAGCTTGCAGTGTAGTCACTTCATAGAGGTCATGTGTATGTCTAACTTGCAGTGTAGTCACTTTATAGAGGTCATTTGTATCTGTCTAACTTGCAGTGTAGTCACTTCATAGAGGTCATTTGTATGTCTAACTTGCAGTGTAGTCACTTTATAGAGGTCATTTGTATCTGTCTAACTTGCAGTGTAGTCACTTTATAGAGGTCATTTGTATGTCTAACTTGCAGTGTAGTCAGTCACTTCATAGAGGTCATTTGTATCTGTCTAACTTGCAGTGTAGTCACTTTATAGAGGTCATTTGTTTCTGTCTAACTTGCAGTGTAGTCACTTTATAGAGGTAATTTGTATGTCTAACTTGCAGTGTAGTCACTTCATAGAGGTAATTTGTAGTGAAGTATCATAAAATTCATTTGTACTTTTATTTTTTAAATCCGACTTAGAAACCTTAGTTCATTAGATGTTTGTCCGGAAACGCTGCAACGCATTTTTATCCACACGTCAGGTTCGAATCTTAGCTCAGGCATGGCAGTTATATACGTTTACTTTATCTTTATTCTTTATAATATAGCACCCACCAATTTTCTTGTTAAGCAGCGCTGCCAAATATGATTAAAGAAAATCATCGAGATGTTATATTTGTCACGTGGCCAGTGAAATTGAATCACTTTTAGGGGTGTTAAGATATCATTTAAAACCTTTTGTATATAGCCTATAGTTTGCTTCGTGATACAGTGATTGTGGTTATATCATAGCATAGATCTATTGTGGGTACGCGCTTCATCGTGTTATTTACGTTCTCGTAGTATGGGTGCGTCCACCTCATGTATCATTCTATACTCACATGAAATGATAGAAATCTTGTTGCACGTGAAACACGTGACAAAAAACGTTTTGCCTACTTGGGTTCTATTTCCGGTCGAGACAACATTTCTTATCATCTCTGGATTTAATTTTAACGGTCCCACTCGGTGTCTTTAAAAATAAGTAATTTCATATATAATAGATTGCTGATATGGGATAATGACGTCATACTCATGCCCCGTTTTTCCCGCCACAAATATGTGTAAAGCTTTCATCTCATTTTTATAAATGAAAATTTGTTCCCAAGCCATAGAAAGTATTTTGTGTTCAGACAGTTGATCCTAATCCATCACAAAACAACACAATACAGTTCCCCATTCAAAACCACCTCGTGGGGGGTCTAAAACAGCGCACGTGCTTCCCATGTCGACGCCGCCAAGGTCCACTAGATCGCTAGTAGCGCGCGCGTAGCGCTTTGCGCTTCGCAATTACTCCGCTAGGAGTAAATCCAGTAGACCTTGCAACGCCGCTAACCCCGTGTTTTGTCTCTCCACAGATCAACATGAAGCTCGCCGTGGCCTTGGTCCTGACACTGGTGGGCGTCGCCGTCGCCTACCCCTACCCGGGTGAGGGGTCGCAGTTCACCAACGAGGCGATCCGCCAGGCGCAGAACACCTACCTCATCCCCAAGGGCTCCTCCATCCAGAAGGTCCAGGAAGCTGTCGAGGTCGGCGCCTTCGAGCACATCCCCGGCGACCAGAGGATCAACCTCTTCGAGATCCTCGGCGACCAGGTCCCCCCAGAGGTCGTCAGCAACCTCCAGTCACAGGTCGACCAGGTCGGCAAGAACTGATCTGACTCACGCATGCGCATTACCGATACTGTCCGTCTGTACATTTCTGTTTACTATGGAGGATCCCTAAATTATTCCCACCACTAGATCAGCCTTCTCAGATGCTTCTAAACCAATGACTGAGATTACAGTTTCCACTTTTAATGTATTATTTTTTTATATAAAACAAATAAAAAACTAAATGTGTTTTCTTTCTGCTTAGTGCCTATATACAACGTAACGATCACTAACAATGTAGACTGTTTCCGAGCACTAAAAAATTGTGCCTTACGTCGAATTCAAATGTTGGAGTAGGTTGTTTGAACTGGCATAGACTACGCTCAAAAATAGTGCCATCGGTGGGACTTTTAAAAATTAATTCAAATGTTTCGTTAGAGAAGATTGTTCAAACTGGTTTTCACTTTACACTATAGAATATCATAAAACATTTCTGTCAGGTAGGCCTACTTTTCATTGGCTCATCGCACGATTTCAACTTTCTTAATGTGTACCCTTGTTGGCACGATACTGCCGCATACTAACACGTGACAATCTATGGGCATTAGTTGTGTAGGAATGTAGAGGGGGTCTCGATCTCAGAATTCACTTCTAGTTGAAGAAAATTTAGGGAAATCCTCTACACAGGTTTACAGTTGCAACCTAACACACTAGCAATGTGCGATAACACTAATTTCAGTTGATTTCACCTTTTTCCTGAGCGCGTGGTAAAACGTAGATTATCGCGAGGGGGAATATAGACAAAGTTTTACAGATGTATTGGTCTTCCACTAATTACTCTTAAACTAACAGCCACATTATCATAAATACTTACCTACTTGTAGAATGTCATATCTACGTATGGGCGTAATAAGTACATTTGTGACGAATCTATTCAAAAATAATATAATACACATTATTGAACAAATGTTTCGTACAGTTTCGTCGAAATTTTCGATGAAAGTAATTTGTTTGTGTTAATTAAAAAATGTGTCTTATATTTTTTTAACAGGTTTATCACAAACGTATGAGCACTCATACGTAAGTATGACATTCATGTACAAGTAGGTAGGCTAAATGTTTATAGGCCTATTGTTAGTTTAAGTCCCGGTTATTCAATTCGTTAACGGGGCCGTTAGCTGACGGTACGTTACCTGCATAGGGTTTATTGGGTTACAGATTACGGACCGTCAGCTAACGGGTCCGTTAACGACCCGTTAACCGATTGAAAAACCGGGCCTAAGAGTAATTTGTGCACTACCAAACATCAAAACTGTAATTTACTGTCGAACGCTTTTAAGTCCGTGTAAGAAAATATCAGGTTCTATGAGTGAACCGTGTGCAAAGAGCTGAACAACCGTAGCGCCCGAAGATTCATAACCTGACAAGCCTTGCGTACATCCACGTACGACAAGTTGCCTACTTTCCAGGGGCCAACAACGTAAGCAGCCACATACGACACATCTGCACTGCACGTGACTGCACCTTTCACTGTTGACATTTTGCCACATCTTCGTTATACGCGTGAAAGCTCTTACATGGCCGGACACTAAAGGCCACATCCACGTCCATACACACACAAAAAACGCACAAACTTTCTCCAACTAGGTGATCTTGAATCACTTAACTGTAATGACTCACTAGTTGGAGAAGATAACTCTTGCTTTCAGAACAACATTGTAACGAATGAGGTACGTAGAAAATGTAAGTGGTAGTTTTCACTTTTCTCTGACGTGTGTTTGTTTTTTCGTACTGCGCACTTGATAGTTTATGTATTAATTATATTATTATTATTTTATTATTATTATTATCATTATTATTATTATTATTATTATTATTATTATTATTATTATTATTATTATTATTATTATTATTATTATTATTATTATTAATAATTGTCTATTCTTGTCAAGTTGTCATCACAAAAAAAAAGTTTTGACAAGAAACGTCGTTGACAATCTTGTGCCGCGAAGAGCCTTCTAAACACTAAATACTACGCTAACGTTTTAATTAAACTAAACTAAACTAAAACTAAACTAAACTAACACTAACACGTCACAGGTTTAAAAGTCTGCCAAATGTGCTTCTTGCACATGGAACGGAAATGGCTTACTTGACAGTCTTTATTATTATTATGTTATTATTATTATTGTTATTATTATTTATTATATTTTAATAGTATTGTATTTTAGATTATTATTATTAGATTATTTAGATTAATAAAGTAATATTGATGAACAGTCAATAATTGATGATAGTCGATGGAGCCTACAACAAGTTTCTTGGGCAAAATAAAAATAGTAGTATAATCGAAAACGAATGTTTCAAATTTGGAACATAAAACAACGAAGACTTAATAATTATGTTCACAATTTTAATTGAGTGTGACTGACAGACTACGTCAACGCGAACACTATAACACAGTATAATTATTTTCATGATACATTATACTATACGCGACTTCCAAAACAATAGTATACAACTAGAAATGATGCTCCGCAGCTAGAGCATGGAGATTCTGAACACTATACTATATATAGTATTATAGTATAGTCTATAATCTATAGTACGCCTACTTCTGGTACACTATCGTCGATTCAAAAGCCATCCAGTGAAAACATGCATTCATCATAATTATTATTCATCTTTATCGGATATTTCACCTGCTTTTCTTTTTTATATCCATAGAAACGAGATACTCAAAATAAGAACATTTATTTTTTGGGCAACAGTTTTCACTGGCTGGCCGATCCACATAATTATGCTTCATCCATTTCTGTTATCCTCCCAAATCGTGTGATTACAAATACAAAAACTTTAAATAGATAAATATATAGAATTATCAATTGTTTTCAAATGCTACTTACATCGAACTTACAAATTCATTTATACTATAACCACAGATAACTAATTTAACTGTCCTATAACAGTTTATATTTAATATAAGTATAAAAAAAAAAAATTGGTCGGACAAACACGGTTAAAACATTCACGCACTACTCGCCGCGTTATATTTCGGCAACATCCGTCGCCATCCTCAGACACGAGGCAACTGAGGATGGCAACGGATGTTGCCGAAATATAACGCGGTGAGAAGTGCGTGAATGTTTTTTACCGTGTTTGTCAGATTTTTTTTTTTTTACTTATATTATCATTTATCACAATCCAGTTAATGAGTCCTGGTGTGTGTTATTAGTATATATTCAACTGTTTTTCTTTTTTATTCTTCTCTATTCACCCAAGAGAGCTAAATTGCGTATCGCCTCGTCCAGTCCAATCCAATGTATGTACTACAGAACCGAACCATGGTTCTCACAGGCGAACTAAATTACCAACACATCATGGGTAAACAACAAAGAACTGAAATTGTTTTAAATCCCACGATCGTTAAAAACATTTTTTTCTTCTTAATATTGTTCGGAAATTTGACTCGCTTGTTTTTCGATGCCGATAAAGGCGGCATTGTGTCTGTAGGTTCGGCCAGCGTGAAGGAACTGGCTTATCGACATATTATTACCCCTCAATGGAGCGCACAATATTGCGATCTAGTTCATTAGCGTGACGGGCGCGAACTAAACGAGGCCCGGCCACATCTGCAACACTACAACACCTGTAGCCATAGTTGAAGCACCTGGCGTAGAGATTCTTACAACAAAATTAACATCTAGAGTCTACCCACTCAGTAACAAGACTGATTTTCAATGGGGGACTTTAATTTAAAGCGACTAAACCAACCCTGTAGGCGCCGAACACCATCGACGAGTGAGCGATAACCGATAAAAAATATGAAACATATGAATCAGTGATTGGACAGTGCGAACACCTGCGGACAGATGCCAGAGAATCGATAAGGCCGATTAACGATTAACGTTTGGAAAAGATAAATGAACTTTTAACAACTGTACAAATTATAGCCTGGTAACAAAGCAAACAAGTTAATATGTGGCATCTTATTTATTCACTCAATGAAAATTGTTGAAGGAGGGATACTCAATAAAAAAAAAATCGCACGAGATTTTAATTTTAAAAATCATGTCTCAAGAATTCTACTCGAAATCGAAAATCTGTTCGTCGAAATTCGAAGGTTAGAACAATTAATAAAATGTATTGTTAAGTTTTTTAAAATTGAGAGACATGCTCTAATTTATAAAAACATTCGTAGAGAGGACAAGAATTCATCAAATTTCCCTACTTTGAATACACCAAATTACATAATCGACAATGTTTATATGGTTCATCGGAGCCGCCTTCAAACCACTATAGGTACGTCAGTATTCATTTCACTACTTTGTCGTTACGCATAAACTCAACGATAAACACAATAAATACTTTCACACAAATGCAACAACACCATTACAAGAATTCGATCAACAATGACCGTGACATATGCAAAATATACGTTTTATTAATCAATGCATGTATGACGTGTAGCGAAAGGAGAAAGTCTTCGCTAATCAGCTGTTTGTAATGAATGACAACAAGAAGAAGAAAAAGAAGAAGCGAACGAGACGTCATCGGCGTACGTAAGTTATAGCTCAGGTCTCGCTTTGGATTCAGGACGAGCACGCAACGTCGTGCATCAGAATGTAACTGCACCGATAATCTACTTAGTTCTCATCAAGTTGCCGCCGAGGTTCATCCAGAATGCAGAGCGTACGATCGATGTATCCAGCTGAAACACCTCCGACAACCACACAATGGTTGCTGGAAACAAGTTTAATTGCAGAAAATTACCTTGAGCTGTTTTATGACGCTACAGCGTAGTAGCGTCAGCGCTACAGAAAAGTAAAAAAAATAAAAAGCAACGAGAAAAAAAGTTACTCCTTTACTACAAACGGAGAAGACAAAAAGTGAAAAGTGAAAACTTTTCGGAGAAGATAAAAAAATATGAGTAAAAACTTTTTGAGACGTCAAAAATTGAAAAGTGAACCGTTTTTTACTCTTTATACTTTTTATCTTCTTCGTATGACGCAACGCGGTAAGTCTCATAAGTACACACTTGACGCTACTACCTCTACTAGCAAAAAAGTAACTTCTTCTCTTTGGTTTTTACCTTTCTAACTTCCCGGTGTAACAGGCGCCCGAGATTATTTCCTACCGAGATGTTAGTGCTATAGGACCATGCACAGTGTGAAAAAGTTTCGCCTGCCAAATTCCTGTTCACAATTGAGCGACTGCGCGAAGGTTTACGACGCAATCGTGTAGGCATGTATTTCACGATTAAGAAATCACATACACTGTCAAGAGAGTGGACCTCCCGTTTTGAGCGCCGGCAAATTGAAATTCAGCACACATGACTGTTGCGACGTTTGTTCTAGATGTGTCGGTCAGTTTGTTTGAACGAGTAGACGTGAGAGGGTTGCCGCTGTGATGTGATGACCGGTCTATCGTGATATAGGTGGTCCAGCAGCCACCCAGACCGCTGCTTCCCACTCTCTGGGGACGGGACGAGGTAAAGGACCTACTTACGACCCGTTCGCAGCAACTACTCACTAGACGGCGCATTTGTCTTCTGCATGCGTGCCAATATACGTATATACACAATCACAGGTACACACACGAACCTTTAAGACAATTAATTGCATTGTAGATACACCGAGAGTAGAATTAATATGAATATACAATTCACAAGTAAAATAAATCTCTTCAAACGAAACTTATTTATTGTCAGCTGTCTGATGTACATCAGGTGACCACAAGGATCCAGCATACTAACTACATAATTTAAAAAGAAAAAATATGTATAATAAAAACAAAAGAAAAGTAATTGGACTACACTGTTCCTTGTCAAAAAAATAAAAAACAAAAATGCAATATTTAGAATGCTGATCAGTACACTTCGACAGGGTTTTTCTTTACAAGGAACAGTGTATAGTAAATTAACTATTCTTATAAAATAAATCTCTTCACATCCACATTGTAAAATGCAACTCAAAGCGTAATTACTATAACAGAAAGGTGTATATTGTAATTGTGACGGGGGAGTTTTAACAATATGCGTGCTGACATTTTTGTCTTTGAGATGAATTTCTGTGTAGTCCTTGAACGTTTGGTCGACGTCTGTAGAAACCAAAATATTGGGTAATTCTAAATGGGTTTCAAATGTTACATTACTTACAAAACGGTATTCTACAGGCTTTTCAAAGGAAGATTATCGTAATTTATTTGTAATATATAATGGCTGTCCTTTTTAAGTTGTAAAACTGATTTAAAAAAGGAGAACAATAAATAAATACAACAGCTTACTACACAGTTACAATGAAAAACAATAAAAAATACTATAGCGAGAGCATTAAACAATAAGTCTGGAAAGATAATAAATTGCTGTATAAGAAAGACAGAACATAATGAACTTACGTATCAGAAAGACACACAAGTGTGAAAAGGAAGAAAGTTAAAATTAATATATATGAACTCTCTAATATAAAAATCACAAGGGCAAAAAAGAAGAAAGAAATATAAGTAATAAGAAGAAAGAGCATACATAAATCAAAAGGTATTATAAAAAGTGACAGCAAGGAGAAAATTGAAAATAATTGCAAATGTGTTACTATTTTTTTGTTTCAATTGTACAAGTATACGTTTATCCTTCAATGGAAATACACACAAAGTGTAGATAATAATATATACAAGTCTACACGATCCCGAGAGCTGTCAGCTCCGTAGCCCTAAGGCCAAACGCTGCATGTGCATTCTTAATTAATTGTTAGTCTCCATCCTACATTTTAATAACATTGTTTACCGCTACCTCCAAGAAAATAGCACCTAATAAAATTGTAATAATATTTACAATGTAACCACGCCATATCAGACTACAAATAACAAACTCGTTTTCTAGTATAACTGACTACACAGAGGTGGCTCAGCGGTAACAGGCAACACTTATTTGGGAGGTAAGCGGTTCGATACAGTCACCACCAATCCTGAATCAAGGTTTATTCCGAAGTTTTTCTGAGTCAAAATGCGAAATATTTGCTGTGTAATAAGAATATACGCAAATTACTTGTTTTGTTTCATAAAACGGTATAGATTAATTTTGTTTATTGAGTTTACAGATTTATAGACTCATGTATCTTTTTTCGGAGAGCAACCAAAATTGTGTAACTTCACGAAAATACTTCACGTATGCTAAAATTTCCAACTGACTCGATCCCCCTCCCCCCCCCCCCCCCCCACACACACCAATTGATTTATAATGTTTAACGGGTACAAATGTAAGGTTATATCCATATCTTGGCTTAGAGCAAATAGTAGGGCATGCTTTTGAGTGGTAAACTATACTACAATTCCTCGTCATGCAGTAACATTCTAGAAACTACCCTTCAAGGCACCGTGGGTCCGCGCGCGGGAGTATTCAAAACGCACCGCACTATTTCAACTGCACGACAAGTGTGTTGTTGCAGCACAGACAACTGAGTTTCGTGTGGTTGCAGTGTTCGGTGCTCGTGAGCCATCATTGAACTACATTTCTCATCATAAGTGCGATGAGAATTTATTTGTTTTAGTTTTTTGTTTATGTTTTAATTTAGTTTTATGATATATTTAATTTGAAAAGTGTGTTGCAACAACTCATAATTATGAACAATTGAAAAACGAAAATATTTACTGTAATGGTACGTTTACAGCTACGCGTTGCGAGCGAAGCGAGGGCGCGAGCTCCAATCAGTGGCCGAGTTTGCGTGAAACTATTAACTTCTTTGCATGAAACTCGGCCGCTGATTGGAGCTCGCGCCCTCGCTTCGCTCGCAACGCGTAGCTGTAAACGTAGCATAACAAAGAAACATTGCTAAAGCCAGCGAAACGGGAAATATTTATTGAAAATAAGTTTTAAAAATATAAATTAGTTTCCTGCCACACGGAAGAAGAAAAAAATGTGATCACTTAGTGGCCATATGCCGTGAAATGTTTGGAAAAATATTTTAAGTGTGTCATCAACTTGGAAACTTCAATAACACACCAGAGTAACGCAACGAAATAAGTTTTTAAAACTTGTTTTCAAAACATGTTTTCCGTGTGTCGCTGGCTACATTCTCTAGGAAATCACATATTATACTGTTTAACTCGGTGCCAACATTTGAAAACAATTTTAACATATATAAACGGGGGTTCCGCATGAAATGTGGATAGTGGTCGTCAACAGGTTGCCTATGCAGCTTATTGTTTTCACAAGCCACTTGGAGTGTACTACGCGTGCAGTGGGCGAGTGTCACTGCCCACTAGATCAACAATCTCAACCATATTGTCCCGCCACCCACTAGAACTGCTCCCACTGAGCAACCTCCGGGTCTGCCTAGCCTAGCCTGTCTACTGGCGGAAACGTCTGCGCATGCGCCAACAACAATAGACAACACGACAAAGATAACATCTAGTTTATTGGTGTAAATTCTTTAAGAAACAACATCCTTAATAAAATACAACCATACCTAAAGATAGGCCCCATATCAATATCATGTATGTTGAACATGTGATGTATACACAATACATTCGTAGCAATCAATAACTTGCAGACGGATAGTTAAAAACGAGTTAAAGTCGTCCCAAAACAACCTTACAGATGATCTCGTCATACACGAGAGATTTGTGGCCAATCAGCGAGCCCCAATTTCAAAAACCGATATATGTATCTCGTAAGTCAATGACGAAAGCATCGGTAAGGTTATTTCGGGACAAATATAGTGAGAAATGTTGTATTCATATTCATAATCATAGGTTGCACGTACGTCACATCTTTGCGCGTGGCGGCCACATTTGTGATCAAACTTTCACGTTGCCATGGAGAAACAATTGAAGCCTGTTTTGATAGAACACATAAATCCTTATTTCTTTACAATTCAGCCTGTTTTTGAGATAAAATTGATATGTGTGGTTTTTTTAAATTTTTGTATTACTTATGTTTACTTTTTACAATCTAAATTCAGCTTCTTTATTAAATTTAAATGGTATTTGCCAATTACGTAGGATTGTCCTGATCAATTGTGTCGCAATCATGGCCGCTGTGACGTCACGTGGGAACTATGAATAGTGTCAACGCCCAGAAGTCGAACGCTCGTTGGTAGAGCACGGAATTCTTGATTCGTGCGGACGCCGGTTCGAAACCCACCTACCTCTCATGCAACTCAAGCTTCTCCTTGGAAGAACGGCGAGTGCTAATATAATATACCTGCATGCCTAGGTTTATGTCTTTGTTTATGTCTTCACTAAGCTGGTGGTCTCCATTGAATAAAGAACAACATACCACATTAGTAACCATAAAGAGGATCATTTAACTCACTACAGCGTACTATCATTGAGTTTATTAGTGTAGACTAATAAACTTAAAGGTACTATCGGCTACTTCCTTATGTTTTCAGAGTAGCCATACGTTACACCGTAAACATGTACTTACTGGTGGCTGAAGAAACTACTCTTCACCAATGTGTGCAACGTAAAACGGTGCTACAGCTATATGCAGATCAGGAATCGAACTTACGAACCTCTTGATTGTAAGCAGGATTTTTGTTTGAATTGAACCTCTGTCAAACACTTTTTAATACTACCAGCATAACATAAAACTCAAAGTTACCTAACCAAAAACGGCATTTATAGTCTCTATACAGTCTTCAAAATGTATCAGTAATACTTACTACAATTGACAGAAAAGTTGTTGTTGCAGACAGTAGCGTATAGCAAGGATGATAAGCATGATACCACCATGGAGTTGTATGTGAATCCGCATGGCAAGGCATGTCAGAAGAAATATCACGATTTTTGTTGCTCCACGTCTTTATTATTGCACTCACGCTATTCGTGAAATGATGAGGGGTGATAGATGAAGATGAAGGACAGTTTCAAAACAAAAACATGTCTTATGCGGGATTCGAACCCCCGTACCTCGGGGTGTCGTACGCTTAGGACCTGCACCCCAACTGCATGAGCTATCGCATACGGCATGACCCCTTTTATAGTCTTTAAATGTATAAATAATAAGTAAATTAATTGTTTTGCAAGTAGGGTATAACTAGGATGACAATCTTGACATTGCCATGGAAAAGTTTTGTATGAATGGGCATAACAAGACATATCAGTAGAAAAACAAGTTGGTAGTCATTGGGGAATTCTAGATCAAATTGCGCGCTTTCAACAGTCACAATAATCCAAGCGTCATGGCGGAAGAGGTGGAGGTGAATCCCCTCTTCTAACAACTAAAGTCGGCGTACAAGAACTTCGGTAATGCTTTCGTCATCAATCAATGACGTGTTTACGGTCTCGGCCAACCCGAGCAGGTATCTGAATTAGCCACGGCCGCTGGTTGGCTGCCGCTCACCCACCCATGACTCCCATGTTCTTACAACTAAAGGGTACAAGAACTTCGGTAATGCTTTCGTCATCAATCAATGACGTGTTTACGGTCTCGGCCAACCCGAGCAGGTATCTGAATTAGCCACGGCCGCTGGTTGGCTGCCGCTCACCCACCCATGACTCCCATGTTCTTACAACTAAAGGGTACAAGAACTTCGGTAATGCTTTCGTCATCAATCAATGACGTGTTTACGGTCTCGGCCAACCCGAGCAGGTATCTGAATTAGCCACGGCCGCTGGTTGGTTGCCGCTCACCCACCCGTGACGGAAGCATATTACCGAAGTTGTTGTACGACGACTATACATGGCGCCTATACCGTCTCCGTCACAGTGATCACACGCGTGCGTTTCCAATTGTTTTCTTATTATATAAACTGTTTTGTTTTTCATGTTTGGAATTATATTACAGTCGATAATATTACTATTCAATCTGTTGTTTGATTGCTTGAAATTTAAATGTGTAATGTCAGTGATTACTCTTCGACAAGTCCCTAGGGCCATCCATCCACTTAGACCGCTCTGCGACCGTCGTGACCTTTACAAAACCACCAACGCTCTGCGCTTCTCTCCCTCGGCTCTTTTCGATTCATACGATAGATGAGATGGATGGTTTAATTCGTTAACTCACGTAACGTAACGCAACGTAACGTAAGTGTAAGTGTGTAAATAAAGGAAGGAACGGCGAGATTACGTAAATTAATATCATACGGTCGAACAGTCGACTGTCTTGGCCGGTTGGGGGGGTCGAGGTCAAGGCCATTGGATGGACTCTGTCTCATTATTCATCTCTCGTCCTTCAGGGATCAATGGCCAATCGTACACGCATTGTTTCGGCAATCATTTTAAATTGTGAATAAGTAGCCAATCTCTTTCTCTGCACGAGAAATTACCACTTATCAATCCAGACGAGTTGTACTTACATATACTGTTATTATTAGGATATTATTTTGATAGCGCCTTTACGACGGGAAACGGCAAACACAGAAACCTGTGGTGAGTACTCTCATTTCTCAATATTTAAACAAATCGGAATTTAAGGCTCAACCACAACTGCGTGATTGTAATCGTAATCCGGAAATTGTAAAAGAGTTGATTTACTTGGTTCTTATGGCGCCATGTTCGCAACAAAATCGTAACGTCATAATGGATTCTAATATGGTAGATCGTATTTCTACAATTCCGATCTCGATTACAATAATACGATGCCGTCAATTGTGGTTGGACCTTAATGAGATTTAATAACATCACTGCGGTTTCGTAACAAATCAAGAATAAGGCTTGTGGTAAGACATTAGTATATTTTAATTGGTACTATTACTTTGGGCAGCTTTGGCCTAACTATATTCCAACAACGGTAACCCAGACCCACGTAACATTTGATTCACTTCAGATTCAATATAAGAATTGTGTATAATGCAGTGATATATTCATTCTTATAGAGTTATACAGTGAAGTTGAAGTGAATTATCAATGGTGTGCAGCGTTTAAAAATAAACGTGTATTTCGTGTACTTTAAATACTGTTAAAAGAGCGTGACAATGTACGTTTGAAAAAAAAATAATGGTGGATAAAATAAGATAATTTCCAAAATATATCTCAAAATCGTCTAATTTGATCCAAACCTAATACTTTTTTAATCCTTTTTTAGAATTTATGCGGATCTTGAAATAATATCTATAGCCTTGCATCATTCAAAAATTTTGATATTGAATGCTATTTCAAAGATACGTACAAAAAACACTTAAACTTTCGCGCCTTTCCTCCTGAGTTATTTGTGTAGAACACTTTCAACTGGAGTCTTCACCATGGATTAGCACAGGTTTCGGTTCTCTTCTCACATCACAATTTATGCAGTCAACCAAATATGCATGTTCAGAAAGTATACAGTGCCTCATGATAGAGTAAGTTACATTCATACGTACGCGGTACGTCCATAAAGGTGCAATTGCCGCAATCTCAATACAAGTTCCAATAAGAAGAAAAAATACTCACTTTTGTTCGAGTTGAGACAGTTGGTTTCTTCTCGAAACGCCCTGTATGTGATATTCATTCAATACAGCGCCCTGGCAAGCAGACCCCCACGGTGTGTTCTGTTGACAAAGTACAATATTAATTTTAAATATCAGTGTTTTGAAACTATAGTTGAGATGTACCTGAAAATACTCAATGATTCTGGACGTGTGGGTTGGGGGGAAAAGGAGGGGGGGGGGGGGTTGTAGCAGGTGGAGTTTTTTTTTTTTTTAATAATTTATATATATAACATGGACTCTAGCATTTCAAGCTCAAGGATTTCTCAGTATACACTATTTAAGGATGTATAATTAAGGGCGACATTAAGGGGTATATAATTTAAGACATCATTTTGAGACAATTCGGTCTTCAACCACCATCAATTTAAATCGATTACTTCAACATTTTCACACTTTAGCAAACATTTGATTGCCGTAACGTGGGCGACAACTAACAAGAGACAATACATTACAAAACTAGCTTTATCAAAGTGAGTTACTTGAAGACAACAGATGTGGGTAGTGCAGCATCTGAATACCCCCCCTCTCCCCCCCCCCCTTCCTTACTGCATCAGCATCACGATTAGTTCGTTGATAGATGTAAGAGGTTCGAAGTCTCTAAACTGGTAAACATCCAGACACAACTGCCCGCGGCTAAATCCCAAAACAATTACGTGTAAGCCCGACTGGGTACCACTTGTATTGTTCATCTTAGATAATTAATTTTTCTGACCTTATTTGCGAGGGCAAGGTGGGTTTTCCCTACTCGCGGTGCAGGCGAGGCGGTTACAAAGTAAATGTAGTAAGTTCTCGGTAGACAGTGTAGACACCTACAACATGCCCATTGCCCATTGGTTACCTTGAACGGCCCATCTGGTTAGTGTCGGGCGACAGCGCTGGTGCAACAGTTTAGATCTGTCTGTAGGTGCACTGCATAATATGGTAATGCACGAAGACAGTTGAGTACGTTTGCACATAATTGAACATGATGCAAAATTAGAATAGAATGAATATGTATTGACTACAATTTTTTGAAAAGAAAAATTGAACGAAAAAAGAAAACTAAGGAAAATGTTCATGACAATAATGAGTACCCATTCAGTTTCAAGAACTGAATTACCATTACACTTATGCCATTACTATATTTATTATATTATATTTATTATATTTATTTTATTTATTATGGCTCCAAAGTCGTCGTTTACCTTACCCAAATCCTGTGAAATATTACTTATTATTTCCACTTGTCAAACGTTTTAAAAATTATCTTCTTTATTTATTATTATTTGATATATTTAATTTAGTTATTATATTTAAAGTGTTTTCAAAACGACACAGACGCCTTTTAAGAAATCGCGTTACAAATTAATATCATAGAAATCAATTCATCTACTTTTACATTATTCGATAACGTTTTTCTCTAATGATCGAGGATACCCAAATCAAAAAAGGCGCAATTCCTTCGTCACACTTAAACTATTCTAGAGAATCGGCCGACGTGTAGGTTATAATCGATGCAAAGGGGGGGGGGGGGGGGAGGTTGTATATTATTATGGACAGTTGATCGTAAATGAACATCACACTGCTGATAAAGTAGAGGTATTATACAATACAATAGTCCAACACTGACATAATCTTGCTCCTTAGTGGTTACAATCTAAAGTAGACCTTATTTCATGCCCGATGAGGGTGATTAACTATGTGTACATGGAAAGCTCAACACCACTCCATATGTATTACATACAGCAGATTCTCTGAAACAATAGATCTTCCCCCATCTCAACGACAATTCTACGAAAGGTTACTATTGTGCATTGCCCCTATTACACAGAATTCTGCTATTTTTGTACAAAACATTAAAGGAATGTCACCATCATTATTCATTCATTTTGTATTCATACAATTCTCTTATCATCGGAATGTCTTTAAAAATTGTATGCAAAATGGATTCAATTCAATCATACTATTTTCACTCACTCAGTTTTATAACAAACCATCATCTAATGCAACGAGTCTTTTCAAGACATTTACTGTTTAAAAGTATATAGCGTCAACTGTCAATGCGTTCCGTGTCTAAAACATACGGTAAAAGCGAAAACGACCGAGAAATACGGAACATAATGTGAGCGCATACTAACTACTAATTGGCAATGAAAGACTCTCGCTAGTTTGCGGTCGCAGTTGAAGTCATTGATGGGCACCACCAGCAACGAAGACAAGCGTACACCACCATCCATGTTGACATCACAGACAAAGACAATGGTCGCTCAGCTCTTTAAATAAAATGATTTCCAGGAAACGCAACTCGCTAACAACAATCGCCATTAAACCGACAAGTTTAAAGTGATTGACTTTGCGTTTAAGATACTAATTAAAAGGCTGTCCATGAACGAGCCTTAACCTTAGCCAACAGTAATGACCGTCGTGTAGGCCAGACGAGACGTACATATGAATGATCTCATCTCAGAGCTAGAGGCCTCCAACACGGTCTCTTGTTAGAGGTACTGGAACATTTTACCCTGGGCGAGGTACTTGGCACGGACTCTTATCAGAGGTACTGGAACACGGCCAGGGCCTCTTGAGGACTTTCAGCTTTTTTAAACGGTAGTTTGTAGCCATTTTCATTTTTAATTTCACCCATGGAAATAACTCAATTTCTCAATTATTTTTTCTTGTTCTTGATTTTTTTTATAGTAGGCCCCTACAGTAGTTTGTTTTGTTTTCGTTGTTATTGTTATTTATGATTTCATTATTATTAATTGTTTGCATAGCCTAGTTTTACCTAAGGTCCTCCTTTGTTAATCATAAACTAACTTATTAAGTGGCAATATTTTAAAATACATGCAAAACTCTGTATTATCGTACGACAAATTGTATTGAACGATAGAACGAAACTAAAATACATGAAATTAGAAACAATGACAGAAAATAACTTTAACAAACTAACCTTGTAACAGTGAAGGGTGAAATGGGTAATATAATAATTGAAATATCCACAATTAATCACATCCAAGAAAATGAAGACATATTTCACGGTTTTTGTAGAGTGGAAGGTATATTAGCATGCAACCTTAGTGGTTGACCTAAAATACTCAATTACCTTTGACACAAAAAGTGTGCCCACCCCTAGTGTATAATGGTAATCATCATTCATATTGCCCAATTATGGTATAATCAACCAAAGCACAGATGATTAACAAAACCCTAACCTACCACAATAATGTAACTGACAGCTTTCCATAGAAGCCCCATTGGCTATACAAGCGATTCAGTGGTGAGCATAAATATAATTTATTTCATAGCTAAAATATTCTAATTTTTGTATTAACTCATTCTAGCCGATCAAATACTATAAAGAGTGGGGGAACGAACTAGACTAGACCACTGGATACATCTACGTCAAAAACCGCAGACCATTTTCATTTTTTAAATATATCTCAAGATTGAAAAACAAAATCGAAAATCTGAGTAATCATAGCGCTGTGGTTTGATAAGCCCTACTAACTAATACTAACTAATGATAAATGTATCTAACATTATAATCAGTATGACTGTGATTTTTATTTTATTAGTAATTTAATGAAATAAAAATCACAGTCATACTGATTATAATTTAAATACATCTATCATTCAGTCTGTAGGGCTTACCAAACCACAGCGCTAAGATTACTCAGATTTTCGATTTTAAGTTTCAATCTTGAGAATGAGATATAATTAAAAAATGAAACATTTTCTGCGGTATTTGACGTAGGGGTATCCTTTGCTCTTAAATGACGTCCTAGATCACACACGGATGGCGATAGGTTGTTCATCCATCTCAAGAACGTTTGTGGAGTAAGTTAGTGTAGAAAGACGGAGGAACATCATAAACCGGTATTTGGATCTTCCGATTGCACCAACTAAACCAGCGTATCTAGACCAACGGATATTAGTTTAGTTATAGGCTAGACATTATTTTGTCAACAGATTAATACACCCACTTAGTCGGTGAAGCGTTCACTTTAATTACAGTATCCGGTATACCCAAGAATACACGTGAAAAGTTATGACAATATTGTTTACTCACGTTCCCGTTAATTTGTCAATAATTTTACACCACTTTATTTATAAAATTTATTCGTTATACAATATATCGAATGGAGAAGTAGCATAGAAAATCATAGAATGATTGTGACACATTTTAATTAAATTAATCTATTTGACAGAAATCTTCTTCAGATAACAATTAATTGTCCGCCTATTACTTGCAATATGGTAACTTCTTGCTGACGCTCATGTAGGCCTACGAATTTAGCATATTTATTTTGTTATTTAGGCCTATTTAATGTCTACTCATTCGGTTTTACAACTGATTTACAAAGGATAGAAATTAACAAACTGAACAATTTACTATGAAACAATTTATTAAAACACTGGACAAAATAAAATAAAAACAACATCAGCACACAGAAAATATCACAACTAGAAAATATCACAACTACTACTATAGAGAAAAGTGAACACAGGAAAAATTTAATCGGGGGAAGAAAACACTTGTCTATAACGAACGCAATAAGTAGTTGCAAGGTTGGTACACACGAACTACAATCCAATAGATCGCGTGTTCGATTCCCACCACCGGCATTCTGGATAAAACCTTCTAGAATACAAACGAAAGCTTATAGTGAAATGAAAATACATAATTAACTTAACAACCTTACCGTGAATACTAATATCACTTTTATAGTACACATATAATAATAAGTGTTTGATGTTTGCATCGAAATCGTCCCTGGAGGGCGAAAACTCCGTTTAGAGATTCAGGTAAAATAACGAGTATAGCAACATCAACATCAATAAAAAAATCATAAATCAACACTAGTAACGAGCGATGGACTCCACAACACGCGATGGATAGATAGATATACAGCCTAAAGCAGCAGTTCCCAAACTGTTTTCAGTCTGCACACTCGACGAGTTCCCGAGCTTCCTCTACGTTACGATCTCATCGCTTTCAAAACATTGCAGTATCGGTCACGTCTGATCACAATCATCCCACGTTTGTCGCCTCTTACGACAGGCAGAGCTACTCTGAACTGGACCTATCCTTCCACTGGGCCAAACAGATATTTTACTTTACAAACAAACTTTTAATTGCGATTGAAATACATCTTACGATAGTACAGCATCGTGCATTGTTGGCACCCACAAAGTTTTCGACTTTTTAGTTGATGCATCTGTATACAAACTGTCTGAAGCTAGTAACAGTCGAAAGAAAGGAAATCGTATTTTCACACTTAGTTACCCGTGGGTGCTAAATTTTGGTTTAGTAAACCACGGTTAACCAGCGTTCTAGGTTCGAATCCTGGGTTGGATATGGATGGCTTGTGTTGTTTTTTCCGATTGCAAATAACAACTATATTCATTGTTTCGATGAGCATCGTTGCCAAGATATGAGACGTTAATTGTCAAATGCTACCACTAAAGTAACGATAAACGTCGACAGCAGCCAAACACTCGCCTACTCCAGCGTTGATCTCTCCCGTCAACACGGCGGGCGAAGTTGCCCTTCTGTGATGCGATTCACTTTTATTTCCTAAGTTCCCGTTTTTTTTTTTTTTTTTTAAATACGACGTCAGTGAAAAAAATCCCCGATGTTCCGATGTATAATCTCGTGTGTGTGGGCTACCTTGCTGCGAGGTTGTAGTACGTGTGTTTCTTGTACGTATGGCGGGGTCTACCAAGCTCGTTCCGCGCGTGAGATCGCGCTAACAAGAGTGGCCGGCGGAAACGTTAAATAACTGTAATGATACGGCACTTAATAATAACCATCGCCGGTGTTAAATCAAACCGTTTGCATCGACTCAACTAAACCTACACAATCCCAGATAATCGCAGACGGTGTCGGAACGACGTATTCCCAGAATCACACGGACGAGTTTACTCGTTTTGAGTATTACTACAAGATGATGATAATAGTAAATATGTTTGGCGGGTGGTAACTACGACTACTATTGAATGCAATGATTACTTGCCTAATCGGGGCTTTAGCTATGGTGAACCGGAGAATTATCGCTTAGCTGTCAATGAAGGCAATTTAGTGGTATCTTATTTGAAAAGGCTTTGTAATTTGGTACTCGACGATGCCATGGAATCGCATTTTAAAGAAACTACTTCGAAGCATCCCGAACAGTTTTTGAGGCAGTCGGCGCAGACACTGAAGATTGAACAAGTGCAATTATTTATTTGTTACTTATTTCTATGGCGAACCGGCGGGGCCGTTTACCTGTGGATAGCGGTCGAGTAAGGGTGCGCGGCGTAAGGAGAAGGTCAAAGCCACCAATGCATGAAAGGTGAAGACGTAAAAAAAAAAAAAAAAAAAAAAAAAAAAAAATGAAGCCAGAAGAAAAAATCGCAAGTATACACAATGTATGTCTGAAATCGCTAGACGGAGTCGCCTTGCTCCCATGGTGCTCATCTTCTTCCGCAGTGTGGCGAGTGAGTATTCCCCCCCGACTCCTCCGCTAGGTAGCTCGAGTCTCCGCTGCGTCCGGCGGTGAGAAGAGGCTCTGCAGCAAGCCCTCCCTTCAGCGTCAGTGTTGGCCGGACCACGACGCAGCTCGCATGGCGACACCGACAAGCGCAGTCCTGGTGACAATCCTGGTCGTCGTCGTGCTGGTACCCTCAGGAGATGCGGCGCCCGGTAGAGGACAAGGTAGGACAGACACCAGGAGAAGGTTTTACACACACTGCTGGTGTTTCGCTTTCGCTAGTGACCAGTGCAGGGGTAAGCGGTGCAGGAGTTTTGCGACAACGTCAATGTTTCGTCGTGCAGATAATGCTATAAGTATCCTGTCTCCCGGTTAGAGGACAAGGTAGGATACAGATCCCGAGGGAAGGCGCAGGAACAGGGGTGAGTCGAGGGCGGTTTTGTTGAAAAACATTTCAGTTTTGCGGAGTGGTGAAAGACAGCGTCAATGTTTCGTCGTGCAGATAGTGCTATAAGTATCCTGTCTTCCGGTTAGAGGACACGGTAGGATACAGATCCCGAGGGACGACCCAGAATCAGGGGTGACAGTGATGAGTGAGGGGTGTAGGGGTAAACTGCGCAGGTGTTTTTTTTTTTTTTGCGGACTGTGGAAGACAACGTCAATATTTCGTCGTGAGCAGACAGTGCTAGGATTTACGTATCCCGTCTCCCGGTTGGAGGACAAAGTAGGACACAGATCCCGAGGGAAGGCGCAGGAACAGGGGTGAGTCGAGGGCGCTTTTCTCGACAAACATTTCACCACAGCCGGTGTTTATGACGACGGTTCGGATCAACGTAAATCGTGAACGTTTATAAACATCGACGGCTGGGACGCCGCCGTAGGTGTATCTGCAAGCTTTTTACATTCAATTAATTACTACAAAAACCCCGCAAAAACTGTGTGTTTACAATTGAAAAGGAATATTCTTTTCGCAAACAGGCGTGATGAAATAAACTTTGATTTCAACGATAAATAACCGCGTTATCTGCGTAAACAAAGATTGTCACAAAAGTATAGTGTTTTACCTCCTACACATGGTGTCTTTGATAATGAATTATTTATTTATTGACTCGTGTATCCCTACCTGCAATGTCCGCATGTTACAGTACACAAAACACATGTGTGCCGAGGTGTAAACAGTGACGCAGCCGGTATCTTCCGTCTCAATGACGGACATATCCGCATATCGTCTCATTCACCCGGGCATGACAGTTCAATGTTTAACACTCGTACTCGTGCACGAAGACACATCACACGAATTGACAAAACATACTCTAACTAAACACTTAACGATTGGTGTACATTACTTATTACCGCTTCTATGGGAACTAGTCTGTAGGCAGAGTATTGAGTAATAAAGACTAAAGACTTCCTGTGAATGCGGCAATGACCTCGAAACGAAGCCTTCGTAACGTCGGGCCCGCCGGAACAAGAGTGATTTCAACACCCCGATAAGATGAACGTCCTGATAATCGTCGTCGTCGTCGTTTGGCCAGGGGTAAATGATCGTAGAGATCGTAGACGCATCGTAGACGCGTCGTATGGAGTCGATGAATGAGTGGCCGGTCTTGCACGGTTGACGGTCGCGCGTAAATGGGAGTCGTGTCTGCCAATGTCTATACGCGGGCTCTCTATAATCGTGTCTGGCATGGACGAACAATGTTAGAAGACCGACGAGACTTCATAACAAACATTGTGAGGGGGCTTACTCTCCATTTGTTTATCTAACTACAGTTGGATTCACTGGTTTATAATCACGAGGCTGAACAATATACTTTACATTATTTCGTCAATAGGTTGTAATGTAACGTCCACCCATGACGACAATGTGATAGTTGTTTTAAATTATTGGCCGCAAAGATGTGGTTATCCCACATGGTGACCAGTGACTGCCAAGTCCAATCCATATGAAACCTAAATTTGCCACACCTAAGATTACTATTACACACACCTATTACATTATGTCAGTGTCTGTTATATGTACGATGCAAATCTTTCATTCTCCAGTTCATATTTAAACATTGTGTATTTCGCGGTTGCAAAACGATGATCATGTACTGCGAGGGTGCATATCAGCCTACCCGTGAATAGTGTCGTACAGTGAAATGCTGACAGTTGCCAGGCTGAAGCAAGAGCAGCTACAGACACATTCTAAGGCAGCTTGCTGACGGTCGCTCAAGTGGTAAATTCATATAATAAAGACAAAAATAGCACAAATGGCGAGTGATTGAAAATACAACATACGTTAATGCAACGCACGTTATAACTTTAAGTACAATTCTGCTATATACAATTATTTTGGTTCGTGAGGCAAACATAACCTAAAATACTTCCAGCTGGCCACTGTACACAAACGCGATCAGTTGGCAGCCAAGCCTGGCCGTGGCCAGAGAAGATAATTATATTAAGACAATTATTTCGATATTTTATCCTACATAGCTATACTTGTTATTGTTACACTAATCGCGCTATTTTGTCCAGTTTGGTGTAAATGTTGATAAATGTTGTAAATGTAAATGTTGATGAGCAAATGCTCTCAACGTTGCAGTGTACGAAAATCTGGCGGTACCTTGAATTTAAACGAATTGTTACTCAAATTAGGTACCTAATCAATCGCTATAGGCTATACGATAGAATAATTATTTAGTAGACATCCGATATTACCTCTTTCAAGCCATCCATTGTGTATGAAAGTTAAAATCTCAATGCATTATTTTACTGAAGAGTCAAATTACTATACCGGAGGGCTGTTGTCTTGCGTTCAGTGCAAGTTAGCCGATAGAGGTGACTCAGCGGTAAGACGCGAGACTAATTCGGGAGGTTGCCGGTTCGATTCCGGCCACCGGCAGTCCTGACTGAAGGTTTTTCCTCAGTCGTAAAAGCCAATGCTGGAATTGAGTGCTATTTCATATGCAGTATTTCATATATACAGTAGTTCATATTTACATATATATACAACCCTCGGACATTCCTTCCCAACTATCCAAACACCCCTAGTTAGTCACCTAAAGAGGGGCTCATCAGGTAAAAGCTGGTGTGCCGCACCCTATAACGGGTATTACTACGAAAAACTATGATTATGCCTTGCACTATCGGAAGTATCAGGTCCTACACCGTAAAAAGCTGTATAACATAAGAAAGTGCATACAGTAACGTAGTAATCTACTTTTTGTTCAAGACATGTTTGATGTGATGTGATAACAATCGTAAATGAAGCCTTCACAGTTCACAGAGCAGGACTCAAACTCAAGGCGCCTGGCGCTTGCGCACACACCGATACATTATAATATTGATAACCATACGTGCCACTGTGGCTGTTATTTTTGTGTGGACAAACTGAAGATTCGGGTGTCAAACAAACGATGGCGTTGGATTATGGAAAGTGTGGTTAATGTTAATTGTTATTGTTATTAAACGTTATGCATTATTTTACTGACGAATTGAATTGTTATAAATAAATAAACCAATAAATAAATAATAAAATAAAATACATAAATTGAAATTTTTAGACTGATTTTCAGACTAAACCAACCCCGTAAGCTTCGAACACCATCGACAAGTGAGCGATAACCAATCAAAGATCTATATTTCAAATATGAAATACATGAATTAGTGATTGGACAGTGTAAACACCTGCGGACAAATGCCAGAATCGACGATACCGATTCAGAACGACTTTGAATTTATTGAGTGCTTCGTTGCTAGGACGGCTCCAAAGTCACCGTTTACTTATTCCTAAGACAAGAATACAATGGAGGGCTATTTTGTCTCGGCGTTCAGTGTAGTATGCTTTTATACGGTAAATGCAGTGAAAGAACGGATGTCAAGATAGTAATAACAATAATTTTTCGTAGGAATACCCGTTATAGGGTACACACCAGCTTTACCTGATGTGCCCCTCTACAGGTGACTAACTAGGTTATTAGGGTGTTAGGATAGTCCGGGGGCTGATAGTATGACTCAGTCCCAGCATTCGCCATTACGACTGAGGAAAACCTCTGAAAAAACAGTCAGAACTGGCGGTGGCCGGAATAGAACCGGCGACCTCCCGAATTAGAGTATCGCGTCTTACCGCTGAGCCACCTCTATCGGTGACGTCAGATGAGTATTCCGCCATTGGGTTTAATTTTATACCCAATGATTCCGCCGAGCTGCAGGGCAAAAAGACGAACGGCGTCCGCTGAAGACGAACGGCGTCCGCTGATCCGTGACGAGAGGCGCCGATCTCAGTGGTAGTTGTAGGCGCCATTGTTCTTATGCTTCCGCGTGTAAGATCGGGACTCGCCATTCGACACGGTTGACAGTTACCTACCTATACCGACCATTAGTTGATGATACGGGGAGCACCGAACATCTTGACGCATTCGTTGTTCAAGGTCTGCTCGTAATTAATGTGCAGCAATATGGTGTAGTAATGGAATTAGAGTTTTAATTTCCTTTTTTTTGGTGTTCGCTGATTTACAAGAAGTTTTTTCTCTCGTTTTTTGGAGATTCGCGTTATTCTTTTTTTACGGAAATTTTTGTAAAAATTCATTTTTGACCTGAAACGAGAATTTCATGTTATTTCCTTATAAAACAAAGAAATTTAATCATTCACGGCTTCTAATCATTAACTCAAATAGGTATGCCTACTACCATTGTAATAGGTCTACAGTACACTACATGTTGCATCAACGACGTCAAAATTAACACTCTTGTTAGAAAATTTATACGTGTAAAGCCGTCTACATTATCGGTTGAAACGCAGATCAATGGGGTCATTTATTCTTAAGTGCTAGAAAAGGTAAAGTGGCGAAAGTGCTCGATATACACAAAATCTTTTTCACTCTTAAAATCTCGAAAATGTGTTCACGTTTTGTTTCAATTTTTCGAAAAAAATAAAATGCAAATAAAAATACCCGTTGAACTCGTAGATGGATTACATTCGACTTGCCTTCTGATTTCAATAGTTTATCCGAGACCAAGCTCTGTTTACTAAACCTATGCATATCTGCCGTTTTGATGCCATAGAAGTGGCGGATTTTTGGAAACTAGTGGTATGAATGATGTTCCGGACATGAAAATGAATGAATGAATGAATGAATGAATGAATGAATGAATGAATGAATGAATGAATGTACGAATGAATGAATGTACGAATGAATGAATGAATGTACGAATGAATGAATGAATGGACTGTCTGCCATCATCTTCATTGTGTATAAATATTAAATACCCTCCAAGGCGTATTTCGTCGTGGGTGTTGTTAAATAATCGCTGACTGCATTTTACATCACCGCTATACTCCATCCTCGTTTTCTAAGCACCGCTATAAAATGCCACTCCCTAAACATGAAGGACAACGTCTAGTTTGCAAAACGAAAGATTTTTTTTTTTTTTTTTTTACATAAATTGCAAGTTTTACGAAGATCGTAGCCTACGCACTGTTATGTGTAGTGATGTGACGTCAGACCAACAAAGCCGGTGTAACTGTACGAGGTGACCGCTGCACGCAAGAGAGAATAACATGAACTTACTTTGCATAGTTATACGCCCTATTCAATTCTTAACGCGAACGCAAATTTCTCCGTTATTTATTCGTTGCTGTTACCCCCACCATTTACAGCCGCCAAAATGTTATGTAAGCTTATAAGTCGGGGGTAACATATTATAACCATTGCGTCCGTTCGTTATTTTCTAATCTCAATTCATCCAGTGCCTATATTAAGGATTTTTTCCAACTGCGCAAACTAGCTTGCAAATTTAAAAATATACCTAATCCGATACTGGTTGTTAACTAGCATAAATTAATACTTTAAAATTTAAGTGTTATTTTTAGTTTCCTGACAAACACACATACAAATACGGTAAGATGTTAGTAATAATAACATTTGAAATGAAAACTCACATTTTAAATCCTGGCTTTGGAAGCATTTATCAACTGCACAAAACGAGATTTCCTACTGCACAAGTGATATTCCCAACTTCGCAAAATGTGTCCAACTGCACACTAATATAGGTCCTGCTTGTCACATTCGTACATAAGTAACAACTAACAACTATTAGCAACCATAATGGAAACAATATACATAAGAGTTGCTAGAGTAAGGCATGCTTTGCGTACCATTAATTTACTTTTGTCGCCTGGTTTGAAAACAACACAGTCGCGTCAAAAGGATGACTTTCCAGGAGTCGGCGGGCAGTCTACTAATTTACAACTTACACAAGTAGACATACTATTCATTATGGATATGGGGAGCTGAAGCCGCGAGACGAAGATATGTCGAGGAGGTTCTATCGGAGCGGAAGTGCCCAGAAATAATTAAACAATGACACCAAATAAACAGTACTAAAAAATACCAATACAAAATAACAAAATCGTACTTTTGAGAAGCTTCTTTCCGAGTTGAGTAATCCAGTTACTGTTTGACATAATTTGGCGTACATTATAATTTCCAAAAACGTTGCGATAAGAAGATATCTTGCCTATAAGATAAGAAAATCTTGCCAGCATGACCATATATTTGTGCTACTTCGGCATCTATTGTAAAACAATTGACATACGGAACCCAATATAGGATCAAGATTAACCATCGCTATATTGTTATAAATTACATTCCAGCTTCGCATAGCATATTAGCATTACAATACGTTCTTCTGTGCAGGGTGCTCTTGGTATGGAAATAACTATACAGTCTTCAGTGTACGTTCTGCCAGGAGGGGGAGAGATTATCCTCTTGCCCCCCCCCCCCCCCCCCCCGCCCCTCCCTCCCCTTCTAAGGTTCCTCCAAACGCTAAAAATCTAAAATGTTTTAGAATCGTATGAATAGATCCAGGAGGAATCTATTAGCCTGGTCAATATTTGAGAATGCAATTGAATAGTTTGTTTGCTACTAATATTTGCACGGTTATTTGCAAGGCAGCCACTGCAAAGAACGTATGTGCTGTGTACTGTGTTTAGTCTGAGACACTCGCACACGCAAACAAGGTAATTGCCAGCTCAGCTTGTACTAGTAACACTTTTCAATGCGCGTGCGCATAGTGCGGTCGCAGGCGGAAGCTTGGGTAATGCGTCTTGCATATTTGAAACCGCAGACACTTACCGACGCAATTAACCCATTCATTTTTGGGGGAAATTTTATTTTTACATGATCATAACAAAATTTGTCAATTATATCTAATAATTTTAATTATTTGAGAGAATAGTTACCAAATTGTGTGGTAAAATTTAAATTTGAAATAAAAACAAAAATTTAGAATTCCATTTTTGAAAGAAAGTTTTTTCTGGGTTTTCATAACTTGTTTTACATAGGTAGGCCTATAGTTTAAAAATTGTTATTTTTTGCAACACAATTAAATAACCGGGATTTAATTTTATTTTACTTTTTTTTTTTTTTTACTTCACAATTTTGATTGTCATTAAAAAATCGTATTACAAATGTAATTTTCAGGATTTTTTTCAACGAAAATTTGAATTTGTATGTCACTTGCGATTTCACGGGCTACCGTGGTTGTTACGTTGTAACTCAATGGGTTAATTTCGTTCCATCTCCTATAAAGGCTATAAATATTGGATACTGAGGTAGTGACGAATGAAGATCCGTAATCCGCAATGATAGTTAGGCCAATACGCATTATAATTAAACAATGACACCAAATAAACAGCACTAAAAAACACCAATACAAAATAACAAAATCGTACTTTTAGAAGCTTCTTTCCGAGTTGAGTAATCCAGTTACTGTTTGACATAATTTGACGTACATTAATTTCCAAAAACGTACGCGATAAGAAAATAACGTCAATTACACTATCTATTTATTGTGTTTACATTTATTTATATCTAAATCACGTGACAATTAAAGGTTGACTACGCGGGCCATACCTCACATGTATTTTGGGTTTGGCATATATTTTTCACCTGCAAGCAACGGCAAGCAAGGGTGGATATAGCTGGTATATAACTTGGCTGGCTAGCTAGCTGAGCGCAACTTCAATCGTTAACTTACACTATAAAGTCGCGTCAAATTAACTTGCAAGGTGTTGTCGTCACGGATTATGTAATAGTGAAGTGACGCGTGTGACAACTACCAACCTAAATCTAGTTGCATCCCGTTCTCTTGCTTAAAGTATTGTAGTGATAATATCGCGCGCCCGTTGTCAGACGTGGTGGGGTCGCATTCCATTCACGGTCGGTGCAGTCAATGCAGTGGACAATGACAATACAGGTATCGGGTGAATACCGTTGTAGAGACCGTGTGGAGCGACCGTCTCTTCTCAGAATTTTAGGGGACACTTTGCTTCTTACGGCGTGGCCAGTATAACAGCCAAGCATTATCAATAAACAAGCGAGACCGCACAATATTAATCGAGATCTGGACAGCTTCACTGGAATAGGAAACCAGTATTGCAGATGAATTATTAATATAACAACATATTAAGCCTATTGCAAGTGCGCGCTCAATAGAAAAAAAAAATTACTTGCTGTATTCTAGTAATTAACTGAAGGTCAGTCAGTATAAGATTAAATACAACACATTGACGAGAAACTTTGAAATATTAGCACAAGCTGATGTGATTTGGATACATTTATCGATATTTGAAAATGTTTCCATAACAGAACACCAACTTTGAGCACGGTTTAGCTAAATCATCTCAAAAACACATTTCCTAATGTTGTGTTTAAAAGATTAACGTAAATAAATTGTATGAAACACGATAAAAGATGCTTTACCATTACACAAATTTACAATTTGCTTTAACTTGTAATACAAGAAATTATAAATCAGTTATTTTACGGTACAGTACAAGAAAAAGTGTTGCGTAAAATATGTAGGAACTCCTATAGCAGTAGGTTTCGGTGTGATTTCCATGTCCGCCTTTACCAAAGCGTTGGACTCAACTCTAATCCCCATTCAACGCTACTTTGTAGTCATTTTCAAGATCACGGACTCCAGTATTACACAACACACACGGTAGTTCACGACTCAATGTCAATGTCGTATTATAACCAGTTTCTCCTTATGGAACATACATGTCACAATAAAACAGACATTGGACACTTTCACGTGAATTTTTTAATTTGTACTTTTTTGCCTTTTTCGTAGGTATATACCTAAATTAATTGTAAGCCCCCCAAAAAGAAAAGTTACTAACATCATTTAATGGGGGAAAATGATTGCAATAAAAGAGAGAGGTTATTTAGAGCAATAAGAATCATTTTAACAGAAAAACTTAATGTAAACAATAAGTTCCTTCCAACATAACATTAAAGTAAAATAGCAAAATTATACTAAATACAAAATTACTATTAAGGCCCAGTTACACCAATCTGTTAAACCCGAGATTAGCCGTTAATCGGAGATTTTCACCTTGAGGTCCGAATTCACCAAACTTATTAATCGGCCGATTTACTAATCTTGAATTGGTCACCATGGTTTCAACAAACATTACTTACAAAATGCATGGTAGCTTCTACCGGGCGGCAGAAAATCGCCGGGTTTGTGAGGAACTGGCCCTAAGTAACACGGCGCCAGCTAGAAGCCACCATTCATTTAGTAGGCCTACGTTACGTTTGTGAAACCATAGTAACCCATCCGAGATTAACAAAGTTTGGTAAAATTCTGACCTATATAATATATTTTTAAACGCAAAACGATCAAAACCTCAATCTTATAACGGAACGGTACTCTTAAAAAAAAAAAAAAGAACACACACAATTATGTTTGCGCGTTGATTAAAAAGCCAGCCGCAGATTGAGCGACCGGCCGGCCAACAAACACTCCCACGCGTCCCAATTGTGAGGGCAATGGCCAGTGTCGTTAATTATATAAGTTAGTTACCCAGAGTTGTGGAGTAAAAGTCGTGTGCATCGTGCAGCTCCGAGGCCGTTGTGGGCAGACACACAGACAGCCGTACCTGCACTGACCTCATCTCATCACACACAACATCGCTCCGAGATCCATTGATTGATTGATTGGTTGATTGATTGGCGGTATACATTAGTAGCTGCGCCCCCGTTGATAGGGAGTATTCACGTGACGTCACATCGGCCATATTGGAGGCCACCTATAGTATTATTTCAAGTTTCATTTAGCTGATGTTTACGGGGAAATATGACAAGTTTGAACGCGTGTATCTCCCTATACAGTGTACGAAAATGATAATTGTATGCTTTTGTAAACGATCAAAAGAGTAAGCGAGACAAAAGAGTTTGTTTATGTTGATTTTAAGTAATAATAGCAAACCAAAGTTGGAAAAGAGTTGAATTTGTATCATTTGTATCAAACGCCAGCTGAAATATAGTAACAATAAACTACCAATCACAAGCCATTGTGGCCTCCAAAGTGGCCACCATGCGCAATACGTGAATTCTACGGTTCCTGCGGTACACACTCAAATCACAACTTGTGTATGGATTAGGAATGGGCAAATACGTTTAGTAAGGCCTAAACGTTAAATCTTTTTTTAATGCCTTCCCCTGTCGTGAGATAAAAAAAATGACCGATTCAGTAAATAACCGAAAAGTTCCGAAACCTAGGGTAAAATTAAAATTCGTGGTGAGGAAAAACTATAATAGTAGACTAGTAATAGGCTCCGTTGTAAAATATTAGCTTATTTCTACCATAGATACTAACACTACTATACAAACGTTTAAACGTGCGGTAAAAAATGTAAACGTTTAAAACCATTCCCACGTTTAAACGTCCTATCTCTTGTATGGATTCGTTTTTACGGCGTTTTTCCTCTTCACTACGTAGTCGCTTGTACACTCATTCATCTCTCCTACAGCTTCGTCACCGATAGAGGGGGCTCAGCGGTAAGACAAGAAACTCTAATTCGGGAGGTCGCCGACTCGATTCCGGCCACTGGCAATCCTGACAAGGTTTTTTCCCGAGGTTTTCCTCAGTCGCAAAGGCGAATATTGTGACATTCTTTCCCAACTATCCAAACACCCTTACGTACTTTTAGTTAGTCCGTGTTTAGTGAAGTTTTTCCGTTGTTTTCCTCAGTCGCAAAGGCGAATATTGTGACATTCTTTCCCAACTATCCAAACACCCTTACATACTTTTAGTTAGTCCGTGTTTTGTGAAGTTTTTCCCGTGGTTTTTCCGTGTTTAGTGAAGTTTTTTCCGTGGTTTTCCTCAGTCGCAAAGGCGAATATTGTGACATTCTTTCCCAATTATCCAAACACCCTTGGATACTTTTAGTTATAGTCACCTGAAGAGGGGAAAATCAGGTAAAGCTGGTGTGCACCCTACGGTCCCAATTCATCAACTTTACGCTCGGTTTGGTAACCATCATATTAACCTCAATTGGTTTCAACAAACATTACATTTAAAATGCACGGTAGTCGCCATGTTTGTTCGTAAAGAATCTCCTATTACAGGCTAATTTGAGTTTAAAAAGTTGGGGATCAAAACCAGCCCATAAACATGTATTCCTACGAAATAATTATTAATCCTTCCTCCGACTATTCTTCAGTGGATTCGTTTTCATCACAATGGAATGACTTCCAAGTCAAATGTAAAAAGACGTTCCAGTGCACCCTTGTGGACGCTGACGTCACAGATGAATTAGCATACATGTTTCCTAGAATGCACCTGTTTCAAGTAAATGGTAGGAACAAGCAAAGTAGAAAATTGAGTTGGTTCTATTGGAGTCTGATATTTCGTATAAGCATGAGACTAGTTAAATTACGTTACATTGGAGCAACTCTATCACCAAATCGAAGTAAAGTTTGTTCTGTGCGCGATGACGAATGCCTAGAGATGCACTGTTATTCCTAAATATATATTTATTTTGTAGTTTTATATAAGACCTAGAGATAGATGGCAGGACCAGGTACAAGCAGATGTGGAGGAGAGGAGAGGAGTGGCCAGTGTTAGAGGAGGATAGAGAAAAATGGTGGGAGGACAGGAAAAGGTGAAGAGAGTTGGTGGAATGGCAAGAGAAATTCATTCACGAAGAGAATGAAGTTGAAGAAAATTATGTGGCGAGCTTGGCATGCCGATACTGATTCCTGGGATCCGCAAGATCAATGGTGGAAACACCCCTTTACCCAACTAAATTATGTTAGGATAAAGAGTAACGATATGTATATTTCATTTCGTATTTATAGTATTTATATTTGTAGTTCGTAGGTCTACCAATATTTGTACCCTGTACAAGTCGCTTGGTAAAGAAATAAATATTCTGTCGCTTCTCAATGCATCCAGTCAGACAAGTCACCTCGGACCCACACACAGAGACACAGCAACTGGCTATCAAGCTGTTTATGTTAATGCCGCATTTCCTTTTCTTATTTCCAGCAAAACACCGCGCTTAACAAGTTCATAAACTACTCGTATACTCGTACCTCGTATAATTTACAATTCTGCGAACTCGCATCTCTAGACTTTCTAGACTCGGGAGTCGGGCTTCAGTGTTGCTACCCCGACGGAATACTAACAACATAAAAGGGCGCTAGAAAGAGTTATTTCATTATTAAAACCAAGCGACACTCACATCATAAAAAACGTTAAATTTTCTAAATATCCGTGATGTAGTTCTGTGCGAAAGGAAGACTAATGAAAAAAGTGGTCAAAATTTTAACCAGTGTGGCTGGTAAGTTTATTCTCAATTAGAGAATTAAGAATTGAATAGTATAACCAAATTAACAACCATAAAGGTACAATATTTACAAAACTTCTAACCCATTATTTGGATGTTTTGGGTTTGTTGGAAAGTCAAAACTTCTAGATAATTTGATAGGTTTTTAAGTTGTTTCATCAATGTAACCATGAGAAACCTCTTGACATAGCCTCAGCGACGATATCCACTGAAAATCAGTTCTTTTTACTGTGTCGACCGGTAGACAATGAATTCATAGAGATGTATTTATCGTGCTCACCTTTCGCCACTGCAAATCTTCAACGAGAACAACTTTACTTTCATATAAATATAACAATAACCGCAATGGGTATACCTCGCAATATTAGTATCTTGAGAGCGCTTCAAAATATTGATTCAGATTCAGATTCACTTCATTGCATTTTTAAGAAAAAAATTATTCTTAAATTTAAAAAAAATGTTAAGCATTAAAAGAAACTGATTCCTCGCGGATTTAGTTTGTATCAGCTAAACAATTAAATTAAAAGGTGCCGTAAATTGTAATTTTTACGATTGTCATTTGAATAACTAATCAATTCAAATTTATTGAAACAATCACAGAAATAAAAACCGTAACATTTCAAAGTTTGAAAGAAAAATATTCAAACCAAATTCCACGTAGGAATCACTTTTTCAATATCTTAACGCGTTGTTAAGATATCAATAAAAAAGTCAAGTTAGCGAGGTAGCTCCCCTTTACTCTTAATTCCCCCAACCCGCTCACAGAAGTACCCGTGCACACTTAGAGTAATCTAACTTGACAGTGAGTACAACACACTCGAGGATATATGTGTTACTTTCATCTTGATGTCCTCCAAGTAAATTAGATGGGCGTAACTCTTTACCCTTAAGTCCCCCAACCCGCTCACAGAAGTACCCGTGCACACTTAGAGTAATCTAACTTGACAGTGAGTACAACACACTCGAGGATATGTGTTACTTTCTTCTTGATGTCCTCCAAGTGAATTAGATGGGCGTAACTCTTTACCCTTAAGTCCCCCAACCCGCTCACAGAAGTACCCGTTCACACTTAAGAGTAATCTAACTTGACAGTGAGTACAACACACACGAGGATATGTGTTACTTTCATCTTGATGTCCTCCAAGTGAATTAGACGGGCGTAACTCTTTACCCTTAAGTCGCCCAACCCGCTCACAGAAGTACCCGTGCACACTTAAGAGTAATCTAACTTGACAGTGAGTACAACACACACGAGGATATGTGTTACTTTCATCTTGATGTCCTCCAAGTAAATTAGATGGGCGTAACTCTTTACCCTTAAGTCCCCCAACCCGCTCACAGAAGTACCCGTTCACACTTAGAGTAATCTAACTTGACAGTGAGTACAACACACACGAGGCTATGTGTTACTTTCATCTTGATGTCCTCCAAGTGAATTAGATGGGCGTAACTCTTTACCCTTAAGTCCCCCAACCAGCTCACATAAGTACCCGTTCACACTTAGAGTAATCTAACTTGACAGTGAGTACAACACACACGAGGCTATGTGTTACTTTCATCTTGATGTCCTCCAAGTGAATTAGATGGGCGTAACTCTTTACCCTTAAGTCCCCCAACCCGCTCACAGAAGTACCCGTGCACACTTAGAGTAATCTAACTTGACAGTGAGTACAACACACTCGAGGATATGTGTTACTTTCATCTTGATGTCCTCCAAGTGAATTAGATGGGCGTAACTCTTTACCCTTAAGTCCCCCAACCCGCTCACAGAAGTACCCGTGCACACTTAGAGTAATCTAACTTGACAGTGAGTACAACCCACACGAGGATATGTGTTACTTTCATCTTGATGTCCTCCAAGTGAATTACATGGGCGTAACTCTTTACCCTTAAGTCCCCCAACCCGCTCACAGAAGTACCCGTGCACACTTAGAGTAATCTAACTTGACAGTGAGTACACTATATATACACACGAGGATATGTGTTACTTTCATCTTGATGTCCTCCAAGTGAATTACATGGGCGTAACTCTTTACCCTTAAGTCCCCCAACCCGCTCACAGAAGTACCCGTGCACACTTAGAGTAATCTAACTTGACAGTGAGTACAACACACACGAGGATATGTGTTCCTTTCATCTTGATGTCCTCCAAGTGAATTAGATGGGCGTAACTCTTTACCCTTAAGTCCCCCAACCCGCTCACAGAAGTACCCGTGCACACTTAAGAGTAATCTAACTTGACAGTGAGTACACTATATATATACACGAGGATATGTGTTACTTTCATCTTGATGTCCTCCAAGTGAATTACATGGGCGTAACTCTTTACCCTTAAGTCCCCCAACCCGCTCACAGAAGTACCCGTGCACACTTAGAGTAATCTAACTTGACAGTGAGTACAACACACTCGAGGATATGTGTTCCTTTCATCTTGATGTCCTCCAAGTGAATTAGATGGGCGTAACTCTTTACCCTTAAGTCCCCCAACCCGCTCACAGAAGTACCCGTGCACACTTAAGAGTAATCTAACTTGACAGTGAGTACACTATATATATACACGAGGATATGTGTTCCTTTCATCTTGATGTCCTCCAAGTGAATTAGATGGGCGTAACTCTTTACCCTTAAGTCCCCCAACCCGCTCACAGAAGTACCCGTGCACACTTAAGAGTAATCTAACTTGACAGTGAGTACACTATATATATACACGAGGATATGTGTTACTTTCATCTTGATGTCCTCCAAGTGAATTACATGGGCGTAACTCTTTACCCTTAAGTCCCCCAACCCGCTCACAGAAGTACCCGTGCACACTTAGAGTAATCTAACTTGACAGTGAGTACAACACACACGAGGATATGTGTTCCTTTCATCTTGATGTCCTCCAAGTGAATTAGATGGGCGTAACTCTTTACCCTTAAGTCCCCCAACCCGCTCACAGAAGTACCCGTGCACACTTAAGAGTAATCTAACTTGACAGTGAGTACACTATATATATACACGAGGATATGTGTTCCTTTCATCTTGATGTCCTCCAAGTGAATTAGATGGGCGTAACTCTTTACCCTTAAGTCCCCCAACCCGCTCACAGAAGTACCCGTGCACACTTAAGAGTAATCTAACTTGACAGTGAGTACACTATATATATACACGAGGATATGTGTTACTTTCATCTTGATGTCCTCCAAGTGAATTAGATGGGCGTAACTCTTTACCCTTAAGTCCCCCAACCCGCTCACAGAAGTACCCGTGCACACTTAAGAGTAATCTAACTTGACAGTGAGTACACTATATATATACACGAGGATATGTGTTACTTTCATCTTGATGTCCTCCAAGTGAATTACATGGGCGTAACTCTTTACCCTTAAGTCCCCCAACCCGCTCACAGAAGTACCCGTGCACACTTAGAGTAATCTAACTTGACAGTGAGTACAACACACACGAGGATATGTGTTCCTTTCATCTTGATGTCCTCCAAGTGAATTAGATGGGCGTAACTCTTTACCCTTAAGTCCCCCAACCCGCTCACAGAAGTACCCGTGCACACTTAAGAGTAATCTAACTTGACAGTGAGTACACTATATATATACACGAGGATATGTGTTACTTTCATCTTGATGTCCTCCAAGTGAATTACATGGGCGTAACTCTTTACCCTTAAGTCCCCCAACCCGCTCACAGAAGTACCCGTGCACACTTAGAGTAATCTAACTTGACAGTGAGTACAACACACACGAGACTATGGTTGGAATTCATAGTCAGCCCCTACACCTAGGGGCGCCCATTGTTACCAAGGTAACAATTGTTTGCATGTTATTTCCCATAAACAAAACAAATCCATAGCAACAATGGGTGCCCCTAGGTGTAGGGGCCGACTATGAATTCTGAGGTTGGAATTCATAGTCAGCCCCTACACCTAGGGGCGCCCATTGTTACCAAGGTAACAATTGTTTGCATGTTATTTCCCATAAACAAAACAAATCCATAGCAACAATGGGTGCCCCTAGGTGTAGGGGCCGACTATGAATTCCAACCTATGTGTTACTTTCATCTTGATGTCCTCCAAGTGAATTAGATGGGCGTAACTCTTTACCCTTAAGTCCCCCAACCCGCTCACAGAAGTACCCGTTCACACTTAGAGTAATCTAACTTGACAGTGAGTACACTATATATACACACGAGACTATGTGTTACTTTCATCTTGATGTCCTCCAAGTGAATTAGATGGGCGTAACTCTTTACCCTTAAGTACCCCAACCCGCTCACAGAAGTACCCGTGCACACTTAGAGTAATCTAACTTGACAGTGAGTACAACACACACGAGGATATATGTGTTACTTTCATCTTGATGTCCTCCAAGTGAATTAGATGGGCGTAACTCTTTACTCGTAAGTCCCCCAACCCGCTCACAGAAGTACCCGTGCACACTTAGAGTAATCTAACTTGACAGTGAGTACAACACACTCGAGGATATGTGTTACTTTCATCTTGATGTCCTCCAAGTGAATTAGATGGGCGTAACTCTTTACCCTTAAGTACCCCAACCCGCTCACAGAAGTACCCGTGCACACTTAGAGTAATCTAACTTGACAGTGAGTACAACACACACGAGGATATATGTGTTACTTTCATCTTGATGTCCTCCAAGTGAATTAGATGGGCGTAACTCTTTACTCGTAAGTCCCCCAACCCGCTCACAGAAGTACCCGTGCACACTTAGAGTAATCTAACTTGACAGTGAGTACAACACACTCGAGGATATATGTGTTACTTTCATCTTGATGTCCTACAAGTAAATTAGATGGGCGTAACTCTTTACCCTTAAGTACCCCAACCCGCTCACAGAAGTACCCGTGCACACTTAGAGTAATCTAACTTGACAGTGAGTACAACACACACGAGGATATATGTGTTACTTTCATCTTGATGTCCTCCAAGTGAATTAGATGGGCGTAACTCTTTACTCGTAAGTCCCCCAACCCGCTTACAGAAGTACCCGTGCTCACTTAGAGTAATCTAACTTGACAGTGAGTACAACACACACGAGGATATGTGTGTTACTTTCATCTTGATGTCCTACAAGTAAATTAGATGGGCGTAACTCTTTACCCTTAAGTCCCCCAACCCGCTCACAGAAGTACCCGTGCACACTTAGAGTAATCTAACTTGACAGTGAGTACAACACACACGAGGATATATGTGTTACTTTCATCTTGATGTCCTACAAGTAAATTAGATGGGCGTAACTCTTTACCCTTAAGTCCCCCAACCCGCTCACAGAAGTACCCGTGCACACTTAGAGTAATCTAACTTGACAGTGAGTACAACACACACGAGGATATGTGTGTTACTTTCATCTTGATGTCCTACAAGTAAATTAGATGGGCGTAACTCTTTACCCTTAAGTCCCCCAACCCGCTCACAGAAGTACCCGTGCACACTTAAGAGTAATCTAACTTGACAGTGAGTACACTATATATATACACGAGGATATGTGTTACTTTCATCTTGATGTCCTCCAAGTGAATTACATGGGCGTAACTCTTTACCCTTAAGTCCCCCAACCCGCTCACAGAAGTACCCGTGCACACTTAGAGTAATCTAACTTGACAGTGAGTACAACACACACGAGACTATGGTTGGAATTCATAGTCAGCCCCTACACCTAGGGGCGCCCATTGTTACCAAGGTAACAATTGTTTGCATGTTATTTCCCATAAACAAAACAAATCCATAGCAACAATGGGTGCCCCTAGGTGTAGGGGCCGACTATGAATTCTGAGGTTGGAATTCATAGTCAGCCCCTACACCTAGGGGCGCCCATTGTTACCAAGGTAACAATTGTTTGCATGTTATTTCCCATAAACAAAACAAATCCATAGCAACAATGGGTGCCCCTAGGTGTAGGGGCCGACTATGAATTCCAACCTATGTGTTACTTTCATCTTGATGTCCTCCAAGTGAATTAGATGGGCGTAACTCTTTACCCTTAAGTCCCCCAACCCGCTCACAGAAGTACCCGTTCACACTTAGAGTAATCTAACTTGACAGTGAGTACACTATATATACACACGAGACTATGTGTTACTTTCATCTTGATGTCCTCCAAGTGAATTAGATGGGCGTAACTCTTTACCCTTAAGTACCCCAACCCGCTCACAGAAGTACCCGTGCACACTTAGAGTAATCTAACTTGACAGTGAGTACAACACACACGAGGATATATGTGTTACTTTCATCTTGATGTCCTCCAAGTGAATTAGATGGGCGTAACTCTTTACTCGTAAGTCCCCCAACCCGCTCACAGAAGTACCCGTGCACACTTAGAGTAATCTAACTTGACAGTGAGTACAACACACTCGAGGATATGTGTTACTTTCATCTTGATGTCCTCCAAGTGAATTAGATGGGCGTAACTCTTTACCCTTAAGTACCCCAACCCGCTCACAGAAGTACCCGTGCACACTTAGAGTAATCTAACTTGACAGTGAGTACAACACACACGAGGATATATGTGTTACTTTCATCTTGATGTCCTCCAAGTGAATTAGATGGGCGTAACTCTTTACTCGTAAGTCCCCCAACCCGCTCACAGAAGTACCCGTGCACACTTAGAGTAATCTAACTTGACAGTGAGTACAACACACTCGAGGATATATGTGTTACTTTCATCTTGATGTCCTACAAGTAAATTAGATGGGCGTAACTCTTTACCCTTAAGTACCCCAACCCGCTCACAGAAGTACCCGTGCACACTTAGAGTAATCTAACTTGACAGTGAGTACAACACACACGAGGATATATGTGTTACTTTCATCTTGATGTCCTCCAAGTGAATTAGATGGGCGTAACTCTTTACTCGTAAGTCCCCCAACCCGCTCACAGAAGTACCCGTGCTCACTTAGAGTAATCTAACTTGACAGTGAGTACAACACACACGAGGATATGTGTGTTACTTTCATCTTGATGTCCTACAAGTAAATTAGATGGGCGTAACTCTTTACCCTTAAGTCCCCCAACCCGCTCACAGAAGTACCCGTGCACACTTAGAGTAATCTAACTTGACAGTGAGTACAACACACACGAGGATATATGTGTTACTTTCATCTTGATGTCCTACAAGTGAATTAGATGGGCGTAACTCTTTACCCTTAAGTCCCCCAACCCGCTCACAGAAGTACCCGTGCACACTTAGAGTAATCTAACTTGACAGTGAGTACAACACACTCGAGGATATGTGTTCCTTTCATCTTGATGTCCTACAAGTAAATTAGATGGGCGTAGCTCGAACCGTCAAGATTCCAACTCATTTACATTCAATTAATTAACATTTTGAGTGAACTGTCTTAACCGTCGTGCAGACGCTGCTGGTTGGTAGCTGCATGGATGCATGCGTGACGTCATGGCCTGGTTAGAAGCGGGGAGACAGTCGGAGTCGAGTAATGGCGGGTTTACATAACTGACTAGTGACTAACGACTAGCGACTAAGAGCGCGTTCATGAAACTGACTAGCCGCAACAGGCTTCTCTCATTGGCCGACAGTGGGAATACTGCGTGCTGATTGGCCGTGACTAAGGACTTGACCAAGGAGTTGAGCTATGTTCAACTTCTTAGTCAAGTCAAGACAAACCTTAGTCATAGCCAATCGGAGAGCAGTATTCTCATTCGTAGCCAATGAAAGAAGCTCATGGCTTAGTCACGGGCTCGCTTAGTCGCTAATTGTTAGTCACTAGTCAGTTATGTAAACCCGCCATAACACACCACTCCTCGGTGCCTCAGCTGGACTGGACTAGGACTGGGGATCCGAACCAGAAGTTGTGCATTTGAAAACAATCCACGTCTGGTCGGTACCTCTGCTTGTCGTACGAGACGACTAAAAGCGAAAACTCTATTGTTAAACAACTATAATCAAAATGTATTTGAGTGGTTTTCATTTGAAAATTGAAAGTCTTTTTAAATACAATATAACATGTTCTATATGTGACATGCTAGAAGTGCACCAAGTTTCAAGATAAATTCATAATACATTTAGGAAACAATGTAAATTGGTAACTTGAAGTGGCTCAAAGATGTAAATTGTTGTCAAATCTACTTTCTGAAATGATAATGTCTATCCATCTCAAAAGAGAGGTTCCCATACCTAAAATAGCAAGTTGTAAAAATAGCCAGTTGCAACCCTAAAATGTACGCGAAATGTCTATTATAAGTTTCATTAAAATTATGTCTCAATAATAGAAAAATGAGACCAACAAAAATACATAGAACAAACTTTTCGCCAAATTTCAGACCTAAATAATCTATGTTCACTCTCTGGGGGTAAGCGTATAAAAATCGCAAGAAATGTTTTATTATTTACATTACATTCATGAGATATAAAAAGAAATGTTAACATTTCTTATGCTTCTCGAAATCAGCCTGTGTAAGCCCTACAGACAATGATAAATATATAAAATACTATAATTGTTAGGGTAGTTACTTTGATTATTAAATCCATATTAATTACTTATAAGATTGCAATACAAATAATAATGTTAACTGCATTTAGCAATCAGTCTGTAGGGCTTACCTAACCACAGGGCGATTTAAGATTTAAAGAAGCATTCTTGAGATATAATTAAAACTATGAAAATGTCTTGGTTTTTTTACACTGAGGTGTGTCGCAAGAAAGTAAGATTAGTGGGCGTAGCCGAGCGGAGGTGTGCGTGTGAGTTATCTTTCGTTCCCCTCCAGCATCGGACTCAGATGATAGTTCACTGAAAACATTAGTTGAAACTATAACGGTAAAAGAAAACGCAATAAGCATTTGTAATTTCCTGAATAATGACATTGAAATCACGTTTTTTTACACGCGTTTGCTGGTTAGCGCACCCAGTTGAAGTCGTTGGTAACAAATTATACTTAGTTTGTATGCAGTTAAGATATTAATCCATACTAAGATATTTAAATGGACAAACATTGATTTTCAAACTTTTTTAGTGCAACTGATGTAATAATATTGCAGGTCGATCATTCTCAACCTACATTGCAAACCTATGTTCGTCATCAAACTCGTGGCCTTCAATTTGCAATTATCTCCAAATCGATTGTGCGCCATCCTAGACATACAGAGTATTTATTCTAATATCATTGAGCTCTAATGGTCTAGCCTCTGTAGTTCAATCCCTGGTCATGGTTGGGCCCAGCTCAAGCTAATGGCCTTAGCTCAATCCCTGCTCTAGATACAGCTCAGGCTATTGGTCTAGTATTGTCACTAGCTAAATCCCTGCTCTAGATGCAGCTCAGACTATTGGTCTAGTATTGTCACTAGCTAAATCCCTGCTCTATCTGATTTGGCCAGCTCAGGCTAATGATGTAGTCTTGTCTCTAGCTCAATGCCTGCTCTATCTGATGAGACGCAGCTCAGGCTATTGGTCTAGTATTGTCACTAGCTCTATCTGATTGGGCCCAGCTCAGGCTAATGATCTAGTCTTGTCTCTAGCTCAATGCCTGCTCTATCAGCGCAGCAACAACCGTTTCCGAGGAGACGAGTTTGTTTGGTGAGGCGCGCCCGTGGTGCCTAGCTAGGCTAGGCTAGTCTACTGCAACGAGCAATACTGATGGAATACAAATATTGACACAGCCGGAACGTGCAAGGCGCTATGAACGAGTGAATGAATGAATGAATGGAAGAAAGAGAAAACTGTGAATGAAGTCAACTCCGCATCGTGGCACGAGTGTTAAGTGAGATGGTAGTCTTGAGAAACGGCATAAAAACACCTCAAGCCGACGAGGTGGAGCGTTCCACTTCCATTAAAAACCTGCTGGAGTAGCAACAAAAAAAAAATCCCATTAATAATTCGCGAGACGAGTTAATATTATTAAATTATGAATGACAAACGCGTTGCGAGGTACACTTCACCAGGGAGTAATGTTTTAGACGATGTACTGACAGGAGATTCGAGACATGATGTAATAAATGCAGACATCTGCGCGGTAGGCACAATATAAACAGGTGCGCAGCCCGCGGCTTGTTGTTCATTGAGGGCGTCGAACCTTCTAGAATAACAAACTAAAACCGAAAACGTAACGAAAACTTTGTTTTCCGAACCGAAACCGCGTTGCATTTACCCGTATCGAAATGAATCATCGATAATTTCCTCGTCGATATTATTATTTTGCGTTGCGGAACTTAGCGCGCCATCACAACCACTGCTCTCAAGATTTTTTTTTCAAATAATTTATTTTGTTACTGCAATGTCGTCTATCGTTTTTTTTTTTTTTACTTAGTACTTACTCTGTCACCCGTTCAAACGGAACGGTGATTTTATTTTGTTCGAGCTAAACCAAAATAATTGTAATTTTTATTTTAGCTAAACCAAAGCTAAATAATATAATCATCTATTCGGTATTATATACCCGGAACATGATCGAGCGATATTGTACTGCATATATCATACGAATAACTAACGATTTAAATTCCAGCTTCCCCACTTTTATTTGAATTTCTTTTAAAAATACTGAAAATGTTTACCTGAAATTATTTATGTATTTTAGTAAAGTGACCGAGGGGGCTACACTACCGTTAGCCTCATCTTACCAAAAGGTATCGGTAACATCAGCTAAAAATAGGAGGCGTAATTTCGGTTCTATACTAATAACTTTACGACGATTTTATTTGGTACCGTAACGCATATTCAAAATTGTGAACATTTGTAATTTGTTTATTAAGTAGTTTTTGTTAAGCGGCAAAGGAATTGAAATTCAAAAATTGTGAACGATTTGTAATTTGTTGGTAAGTGTTTTTTGTTTAGCGGCAAATCAATTGAAAAGTTTCAAAATTTATGTATATAGGTCTATAGCACCGTTAACATTTATCGATTTGCTCCGATTGGCACCTTAGATAGAGTAAATACAATACGTACACACGCACATTGTTTCCCATGACTTGTCTAATAGGATAGCGTACATGACATTGTGTCACATACACGCGTTCACGATTCAGTGGAACATGCATCCGTGCGTGCACTATTACTGCACTATTGGGGGCATCTTGCCAGTAGTCCCCCCTCCCCCACGCCCCCCCACACATCTGCGGCAAACAGGAGAGAAAAGCGTACCCATATGGTCACAAGCAAGCACATTTTCAAGTTGCATTCTTTTCCGACGAGACATGCGGTGCCAAATCAAGTATGTACGTGTAATAACACGTAACAAGTATTTAAGTATTAACAATGCGGAAACATTGATTTCTGTCTATTGAAATTGCTTTAAAAAGTGTCACAATGTAAACGAAATGCGGCATTGCCAAATGTGCCAAATGCGTCATTCCCTACAGAATCTATATGGTGCTCTTTCGTATGAATGTTTCTTAGTTCCAGTCAGTGTTTACGTTTTGCAAATGGTCTCTTGTAATGTGTTATTGTAGCTTGTAACACACCTTTCACAGTTAAATAACGGAAATATTTATTGGATAAAAGATAACTAAATTCTCTAAGAGATGACAATTTGTTTTACTCTGTGACAATATCAAAGCATTTTCAGGTAATTTTAAAAGACCGACATTTCGCAAGGTGTGTTGTCTCTGTCGTATTGATAACAGATAGCAGATATGCATTTCGCAAGGTATGTTGTCTCTATCGTATTCATAACAGATTACAGATAACTTGTATGCTCTATTCCTGGTCACCAAATACTATTCTCCACGGAATCTGTATGTTCCATGTGAGAGACGAAATTCAGGTGCAGGATGCAAAACGGTGCAAAACGGTGCAAAACGGTGCAAATATGATCATAATCAGTATCGTTCGGGTTCGCATTCCAAAGTAGAGGATCTACCAATATCAATATATTTATTTTGTTCAATCCACACGATATTTGGAGGAAACCAAACCATTATAGTTCAATTACATCTGGGCTAACCTTATATTATCAACAACTTCGTTCAATATCCATCGCAACTTAGATAGCTTTTACATTTTATTAACAGCATCAAGCCATGCATCTTCAGCATGATTGTATGTTAATATCCACCTAAGATAAGATTATATTAACGTAAAGCGTAAACATTAAGCGCAGTCTGTCGTAAGCACACTTAACAGCTGTGCACATCAATGTAAGATTAGCACCAAGAGAGGTTATCTTTCAATCAGGTTTTGAAGCATTTTTCGATCCGGCTGTGAGATAAAATTCATAAACATGTAAAATCCGTTCTAAGCTATAACTTTTAATGGTTATTACAAATTTATTTATTCAAACCTATAATAAAGCGTGAAACCTGTCGAGGCGCGTCAAAGTCAAAGTACAGTAATGGGTAGACTATCATTGTCAACCCTCTTGTTTTCAGCGTCACTGCATTGAGGGGTGGCAATTAGGGCAATTACATGAGCGGATAAACATTTACCGGAGAGGTTTACACAGCAAATCGTCTACTTATGCAGTAGTAGACTAGTAGTAGGTTAGAGCGACCATTAATTGTTATAATCATCACTATTATTCTATTATTTATTGTTCAACATCAGTGCATAATAAGGGCGTACCTATTTTATTAGATATAGTCGCTTGGGTGGAAATATTAAGTGTCAAAGCCAAACACTACAACGGAGATAAGTGTGTAGAAAGACACAAAAGATTGTCTATCAACACAAGACGTATACGGAATACATCCAAATATAAATATATGACTTTTAAAATCGTGTTTTTTTTTTTTTTTTACTCGTACAGTTGAATCGGTTATTGCATGATTATTGATTTATAATTACTTGAGGTGAATTATTTTAAATTGTTATGACACAATTTTTTCTCAAGTAGTGTTTGTTTTTGGCATAACAATCGTTGCCTAATAGTTGTATGCCGCAAACTTGGGTTCAATAATTACATTCAGTATGTTTCTGTTGGATTCATATTCAAAAGTAAAAAGTCCAATTGAACAAACATGTCCAAAGAAGGGTGAAAGGAAATGTCTGCATCAGCTTACAGTGTAAAGGTCTCATTAACGTATCATACACAGTAACAATGCAACAACCATCCATTGTTAAATAATAAATCGTGGAGCTCTTATGAAATCCAGACTCCAAATATAATCATAAAATAAATTATCAGTTAATGGGCGCACGTGCGTTCTGGGTAGGCTATGCGTGCTGCGCCAGCCCTCGCATATTTTTTATTTATTTTCGCATAAATATTTGTTATGTGTTTACATTTAACATAGTTCGTTCCTCCTAAATTACGCGTGATTTGTTGCGATGTATAGGAAATATAATTCTGTTTTTCTACGTTGTTTCTTTGCTCTATCAGCTCAGCTCTTGGTGTGTGCTGTAGTTTGTACTTTGTGCCCTTTTAGTTTGTGCATAGTACATTTATTTATATTAGTACTAATAATTATAATATCATCTCGCTAAACGTAAAAAATAGTACACGAGTCGGAATGTTATTCATAATTTAATAAATTATGTCTTGTTTGTGGTATAGACCGATTTATCGCCAAATTTTGTCTACACCTTCATACTTAAAAGGCAAGTCACGGTTCACTTTGTTTGGTCCTAAACAAAAGGCCTAATAGACCATTTCAAAAACACTATCTAGGACCCTTTGTATGATCATCATCACGGTCCTCTAAATCTTTATTAGCAACAATGAACAACAATTAAAAACATAAAATATAGGTTAGTAGATGATGATCTCGTATGCATCAATCAACCGTGATATAACATTTGAAAACTGATTTTTAATTGTTGTGTATTGTTGTTCTTGAAGACTTAGGAGACAGTGATGATATGATACTCATACAAAGGGTAATAGAAACTTTTTGAAATGGTCTATTATTTACAAGTGAGTATTGTCTCGTTGATGCTTCTGATTATCGTATGGGACACCTAAGGTCTTGCACACACGCTCAACGGCAAGACCCCCCCCCCCCCCCTTCCCCGTCAACCGGTACAAGTTCTTCAAGGATTACCTGATTCTTCATTAATGTTTTATCTTTTTGCTAGATCGTCGCAAGTTTTTTTCTCAAAGAACCACCTGAATGGAACAAGTGCGAGATCGCGACTCGTGAACAAGATTGTTGTTTGGGTTTTTGCCTCTCCCAACTGTAATGAATATTCATTTGGCCGTCGTCCACCTGTCTGACAGCTCGCGAAGAGTCGACCGCCTGGCGACCACGGCCACGTGGCAGGACACACATGCCAACAAGGTCTACTTGATCTCCGCCTAGCGGAGGCTCGTCGAACTCCCAGGTTAGGTCGTCGCAAGGGAACCAAAATCGCCATTTTGGATCCCACTAAAAAAACTGTTATAATAATTAAATATCTAAAAGAGAAATTTTGATAGAATATAATGATTGAAGATTATAAAATATGATGATTTTTCCTTTTAAGGAGGTAATTCTATTTGACAGATCACTTCATTGTTTTTCTTTCACATTTTTTTCTCCCATTTGAATAACGTAATTTTTAACATTGAGGAACGGACTGCGACGACCTAGCTTGGGAGTTCGACGAGCCTCCGCTAGGCGGAGATCAAGTAGACCTTGATACATGCCAAGGTCTACTTGATCTCCGCCTAGCGGAGGGAGTTCGACGAGCCTCTGCTAGGCGGAGATCAAGTAGACCTTGATACATGCATACATGCATCTCCCTTTCATGGGGCCGTGGAGGCCGGGGCCCCACACGCATCACAAATCTTTGCGCATCATATGGCGTAGCCTAGAGAATAATTGCCCTTTTTTATGAACGTTACTTTGTTCCAATGAATATTTCCGTTTTTCAAATGTACTTATTAAACTTTCCTAATGTGTTGTTGTTACTATTTACATATCCTTCACAACTACTACTACATAAGAAACACGGAAATATCTATTTGGACGAAGAAACATTGCTAAAAAAGGGCACTGTTAATCAGTCTTGTTACTGAGTGGGTACACTATAAATAGTTGAATACAGGTCAAGGAGAAGAAGTCAGACGAAATGCAGTCCACAACCTCCCTACTCCCTTTTCCTTGCCCTTCCCTTATCCTCCTCGCCCTCCTACTTGCCTCTTTCCTCCCAACACCCCACTATTTCATCTTCATATTTCACCCACTCATCATTTCCATTAGCCAAGCTGCAAAAATATGAGACGTTAAGCCCAAATATCCATCACGAATTTATTTTTTTTATATTTGTTTACATTCTCTATGGGATGACATGTATTTTGGTTTACTTTGTGGCTATTTTTAAATCATTTTAAAGCAGACAGAGTTGCAGAACCCAATGAGTAGTAGGTCTAGCCCACCTTAGAGAGAGTAAACAGCCAATACGAAGAACGTACGATGCAGCAACGCAAAGGAAATCATTCTTTTTCGAGGTAGATTTTGTGCGAATTAACTACGCTTTTTAGACAGGCGCACCAGCAGCAAAATCACCGTCTTGCGCGATTTCGGTGTAACTCACCCGAGCGTAAATCAGACAATTTATTCCGGTGGAAATGTACATAGTTTAAAACACGTATCTCTGTTTCAAGGTCACTCGGATCGGATGCAAGTCTACCACGTTTTCGTTTTCTTGGCCCTTGACTGTTCTGTCCAGAGCTCTTCGTTAACTATACCTATCGTTTCACTGTTTAATTGGTAATTGATGAAAACTAAAATTACACACTCGTTTAATTTCCTGGGCTTCCATGCAGTTAAGTCTGAAGGCTCATTCACGATAAAAACTTAGTAGTAAACTTTAACTTAAACGTAGACGCTAGGTCTTCATAAACTCATTTAATAACGTTTCGTCAAATAAATTCTGAGCATGTTTCGGCTCCATTTTCGATTTAGCTAGCCTAGGCCTTGCGGCTGGCGCTGATTGGTTATTCCTTAAGTTTGATCGTTCCAAACTTAACCGTAGCCCAAAACTAAGTTTAAGTTTTGGTCATGAACAATCGTGTGATCTTCCATTAGCCAAACCTTACTTTAAGTTGTAAGTGTACGGTTAAGTTTAATTGTGAATGGGCCTTGATGGTTATCATCATTAGTTGTTGCACCCGATCTAGACCGAGCATAAAATACGAGACGTTACTTAAAAACGTAATTATGAAACATAGCTAAGTTTGTAATGATTATTATGGACATGATGCCTTGTAGTGCGTATTAAACCTAAACGATGTATAAGTAGACATTATTTTTTTTGTTTCATTGGGCGGTGCTGAGTTTTCTATCGATGTTTCGCCGCCCATATTGGCAGCACACATTTCCCCTCCAATAGACCTACAGCGGGCACGCCACACAATTAAGAGAGTTCGAAAGTAGTTTTGACGTTTTTAGTCAACTAATTTCTCTTAAACAAATAATAGGATTACCATGAAAATGTATACTTGCAGAGGGATGTCATATCTACGCATGGTATTAAGTACATTTGTGACAAGCCTGCTCAAAAATAATATACTCATGTTTGAATTATGCAAATAAATTACTTTCGTTGAAAATCTTCGGCGAAATAATACGGAGAATCTCTTTAAAAATGGGTACATTATTTTTGAAAAGGTTGGTGACAAATGTACTTAATACCATGCATAGATATGACATCCCTCTACAAGTAGGTAAATATTTATAATAATCCTACAATTAGATTAAGAGTAATTAGCTGACGGCCAATACATCTGTAAAACTCCTACTGCCGTTAACATGGAGACATGAACGCACGAGAAGAGTGCAACTGCACCGACGCGCCGTGACAGCCATAACGGTTTAGTAGACAAGACACAGTGCACGTCCATCTCATTACGTCACCGCCATACACCACACCCTCCTAATTCAACAAGTCATTTGATCAAAAGAACACGACCAAAGCCGCAGCCACGTTGAATAGAAGTAGCTTCCCGACCTTCCTTCCTTCAGCCGTCGCCTCCGTGGCTACCACGTTCGATTCATTCACTCGCTCAGAGCAGGCTGCACCCAACTGGCAGGCGTACGTTTCTTTGCCTTGATCATGATAATAATGATTTGTTTAACGATGTCGCAAAGAAGTCCTGTCTGTATATTGCCATTCAGGTTTTCTGTTTTGTTTTCTTTTTAGTTTAGATAGCGCACAACACGAGCTTACTTCGTTTGTTTGATGCTGGGAGGAATTATAGGTGGGCATAATACTCGGTGTAGTCTGCGAATTCATGGCCGACCGCTCGTGAGGGCCACGGGGGGCTGCAAGTGCAATCTGCACCCGACCACAATAAAGTAAATCAACTCTGACGTCATGCATTAACATATGCAGGCGTATATCTAATAAATATACTAGTTCCGTGAAATGCGTTTGGGAAATGCAACTACCAAGCTATATAAATCAACTCGGAACAAATATCCTCGGGGTATTAAATATTCTTCGAATCGCATAATATTTTAGCACCCTTTATCCCAGAACAACAGAGTATGCAACCATACCCGTCCCGCTTCTTGTCCCTGTCCTAATCTAACCAATTACAAACCCTCCGCGAAAACGGTCGAGCTTAGCGTTCATATTCGGCATACGGGTGATACGTGTTCGCTCTCTTTTTCACTCCCTCTCTCTCTTTTTTTTTCTTTTTTTTTATAAAACGTCTTCGGAAATTCCCTGTCACTTTGTAAATACTAAATATCTCTTACCGTTTAGTTAGAAGGAATGACTTTATTTTATTTACAAGGAACTGTAACTTAAAAAAGTATTCAAATACAATATTGAACAATTTAGAAGTGATTTCCCGGTATTTGCATGTTTTCCTATTTATAACATTTTAACTCGAAAACTATGGTTACCGATTTCCTGTAATATATAGAATAGGCAATGCACACCTCTATAAAGGCACAGTTACCTTTTGGAACTCAACCATTTATAATTATAATATTATAATGGTTAAAAAACCGTTTGCATTTAGGCCTATATATGTATTTTTCTAAATAATTTAAGTATGCTGGATCCTTGTGGAGTGGTCCACGCCCAGGGGAGCCAGGTAGTCACCGAGGAGCCTTGTCTCAACTGCACCTGCCTGCGAGGCGCCCTCGTATGTCACCTCAAGGTGTGCGAGAGAGAGAGAGAGAGAGAGAGAGAGAGAGAGAGAGAGAGAGAGTGACACGTGTTGCTTCTGCTACAGGATGTGTGTTCGAGGGAGTGGTCCACGCCCAGGGGAGCCAGGTAGTCACCGAGGAGCCTTGTCTCAACTGCACCTGCCTGCGAGGCGCCCTCGTATGTCACCTCAAGGTGTGCGAGAGAGAGAGAGAGAGAGAGAGAGTGTGACACGTGTTGCTTCTGCTACAGGATGTGTGTTCGAGGGAGTGGTCCACGCCCAGGGGAGCCAGGTAGTCACCGAGGAGCCTTGTCTCAACTGCACCTGCCTGCGAGGCGCCCTCGTATGTCACCTCAAGGTGTGCGAGAGAGAGAGAGAGAGTGACACGTGTTGCTTCTGCTACAGGATGTGTGTTCGAGGGAGTGGTCCACGCCCAGGGGAGCCAGGTAGTCACCGAGGAGCCTTGTCTCAACTGCACCTGCCTGCGAGGCGCCCTCGTATGTCACCTCAAGGTGTGCGAGAGAGAGAGAGAGAGAGAGTGACACGTGTTGCTTCTGCTACAGGATGTGTGTTCGAGGGAGTGGTCCACGCCCAGGGGAGCCAGGTAGTCACCGAGGAGCCTTGTCTCAACTGCACCTGCCTGCGAGGCGCCCTCGTATGTCACCTCAAGGTGTGCGAGAGAGAGAGAGAGAGAGAGTGTGACACGTGTTTCTTCTGCTACAGGATGTGTGTTCGAGGGAGTGGTCCACGCCCAGGGGAGCCAGGTAGTCACCGAGGAGCCTTGTCTCAACTGCACCTGCCTGCGAGGCGCCCTCGTATGTCACCTCAAGGTGTGCGAGAGAGAGAGAGAGAGAGAGTGACACGTGTTGCTTCTGCTACAGGATGTGTGTTCGAGGGAGTGGTTCACGCCCAGGGGAGCCAGGTAGTCACCGAGGAGCCTTGTCTCAACTGCACCTGCCTGCGAGGCGCCCTCGTATGTCACCTCAAGGTGTGCGAGAGAGAGAGAGAGTGACACGTGTTGCTTCTGCTACAGGATGTGTGTTCGAGGGAGTGGTCCACGCCCAGGGGAGCCAGGTAGTCACCGAGGAGCCTTGTCTCAACTGCACCTGCCTGCGAGGCGCCCTCGTATGTCACCTCAAGGTGTGCGAGAGAGAGAGAGAGAGAGAGAGAGAGAGAGAGAGAGAGTGACACGTGTTGCTTCTGCTACAGGATGTGTGTTCGAGGGAGTGGTCCACGCCCAGGGGAGCCAGGTAGTCACCGAGGAGCCTTGTCTCAACTGCACCTGCCTGCGAGGCGCCCTCGTATGTCACCTCAAGGTGTGCGAGAGAGAGAGAGAGTGACACGTGTTGCTTCTGCTACAGGATGTGTGTTCGAGGGAGTGGTCCACGCCCAGGGGAGCCAGGTAGTCACCGAGGAGCCTTGTCTCAACTGCACCTGCCTGCGAGGCGCCCTCGTATGTCACCTCAAGGTGTGCGAGAGAGAGAGAGTGTGACACGTGTTGCTTCTGCTACAGGATGTGTGTTCGAGGGAGTGGTCCACGCCCAGGGGAGCCAGGTAGTCACCGAGGAGCCTTGTCTCAACTGCACCTGCCTGCGAGGCGCCCTCGTATGTCACCTCAAGGTGTGCGAGAGAGAGAGAGTGTGACACGTGTTGCTTCTGCTACAGGATGTGTGTTCGAGGGAGTAGTCCACGCCCAGGGGAGCCAGGTAGTCATCGAGGAGCCTTGTCTCAACTGCACCTGCCTGCGAGGCGCCCTCGTATGTCACCTCAAGGTGTGCGAGAGAGAGAGAGAGAGAGAGAGTGACACGTGTTGCTTCTGCTACAGGATGTGTGTTCGAGGGAGTGGTCCACGCCCAGGGGAGCCAGGTAGTCACCGAGGAGCCTTGTCTCAACTGCACCTGCCTGCGAGGCGCCCTCGTATGTCACCTCAAGGTGTGCGAGAGAGAGAGAGTGTGACACGTGTTGCTTCTGCTACAGGATGTGTGTTCGAGGGAGTAGTCCACGCCCAGGGGAGCCAGGTAGTCACCGAGGAGCCTTGTCTCAACTGCACCTGCCTGCGAGGCGCCCTCGTATGTCACCTCAAGGCGTGCGAGAGAGAGAGAGAGAGAGAGAGAGTGTGACACGTGTTGCTTCTGCTACAGGATGTGTGTTCGAGGGAGTGGTCCACGCCCAGGGGAGCCAGGTAGTCACCGAGGAGCCTTGTCTCAACTGCACCTGCCTGCGAGGCGCCCTCGTATGTCACCTCAAGGTGTGCGAGAGAGAGAGAGAGAGAGTGTGACACGTGTTGCTTCTGCTACAGGATGTGTGTTCGAGGGAGTGGTCCACGCCCAGGGGAGCCAGGTAGTCACCGAGGAGCCTTGTCTCAACTGCACCTGCCTGCGAGGCGCCCTCGTATGTCACCTCAAGGCGTGCGAGAGAGAGAGAGAGAGAGTGACACGTGTTGCTTCTGCTACAGGATGTGTGTTCGAGGGAGTGGTCCACGCCCAGGGGAGCCAGGTAGTCACCGAGGAGCCTTGTCTCAACTGCACCTGCCTGCGAGGCGCCCTCGTATGTCACCTCAAGGTGTGCGAGAGAGAGAGAGAGAGAGAGAGAGAGTGACACGTGTTGCTTCTGCTACAGGATGTGTGTTCGAGGGAGTGGTCCACGCCCAGGGGAGCCAGGTAGTCACCGAGGAGCCTTGTCTCAACTGCACCTGCCTGCGAGGCGCCCTCGTATGTCACCTCAAGGTGTGCGAGAGAGAGAGAGAGAGTGACACGTGTTGCTTCTGCTACAGGATGTGTGTTCGAGGGAGTGGTCCACGCCCAGGGGAGCCAGGTAGTCACCGAGGAGCCTTGTCTCAACTGCACCTGCCTGCGAGGCGCCCTCGTATGTCACCTCAAGGTGTGCGAGAGAGAGAGAGAGAGAGAGTGTGACACGTGTTGCTTCTGCTACAGGATGTGTGTTCGAGGGAGTGGTCCACGCCCAGGGGAGCCAGGTAGTCACCGAGGAGCCTTGTCTCAACTGCACCTGCCTGCGAGGCGCCCTCGTATGTCACCTCAAGGTGTGCGAGAGAGAGAGAGAGAGAGAGAGTGTGACACGTGTTGCATCTGCTACAGGATGTGTGTTCGAGGGAGTGGTCCACGCCCAGGGGAGCCAGGTAGTCACCGAGGAGCCTTGTCTCAACTGCACCTGCCTGCGAGGCGCCCTCGTATGTCACCTCAAGGTGTGCGAGAGAGAGAGAGAGAGAGAGTGTGACACGTGTTGCTTCTGCTACAGGATGTGTGTTCGAGGGAGTGGTCCACGCCCAGGGGAGCCAGGTAGTCACCGAGGAGCCTTGTCTCAACTGCACCTGCCTGCGAGGCGCCCTCGTATGTCACCTCAAGGTGTGCGAGAGAGAGAGAGAGAGAGAGAGAGAGAGTGACACGTGTTGCTTCTGCTACAGGATGTGTGTTCGAGGGAGTGGTCCACGCCCAGGGGAGCCAGGTAGTCACCGAGGAGCCTTGTCTCAACTGCACCTGCCTGCGAGGCGCCCTCGTATGTCACCTCAAGGTGTGCGAGAGAGAGAGAGAGAGAGAGAGAGAGAGTGACACGTGTTGCTTCTGCTACAGGATGTGTGTTCGAGGGAGTGGTCCACGCCCAGGGGAGCCAGGTAGTCACCGAGGAGCCTTGTCTCAACTGCACCTGCCTGCGAGGCGCCCTCGTATGTCACCTCAAGGTGTGCGAGAGAGAGAGAGAGAGAGAGAGAGAGAGAGTGACACGTGTTGCTTCTGCTACAGGATGTGTGTTCGAGGGAGTGGTCCACGCCCAGGGGAGCCAGGTACTCACCGAGGAGCCTTGTCTCAACTGCACCTGCCTGCGAGGCGCCCTCGTATGTCACCTCAAGGTGTGCGAGAGAGAGAGAGAGAGAGAGAGAGAGAGTGTGACACGTGTTGCTTCTGCTACAGGATGTGTGTTCGAGGGAGTGGTCCACGCCCAGGGGAGCCAGGTACTCACCGAGGAGCCTTGTCTCAACTGCACCTGCCTGCGAGGCGCCCTCGTATGTCACCTCAAGGTGTGCGAGAGAGAGAGAGAGAGTGACACGTGTTGCTTCTGCTACAGGATGTGTGTTCGAGGGAGTGGTCCACGCCCAGGGGAGCCAGGTAGTCACCGAGGAGCCTTGTCTCAACTGCACCTGCCTCCGAGGCGCCCTCGTATGTCACCTCAAGGTGTGCCCGGATCTCCCTGACCCGCCCCCGCTCGGCTGCATCCTCCTGCATCGCAAGGACGAGTGCTGCCCGAAGCTCGTCTGTCACAGTAAGTCGGGACGGGACGGGACGGGTTTGACCAGTGACCACTCATGACGACTCAAGTGTTTACTGTTTTGTATCACGCGTGTCAGTCGTTTGCCCGACCCGAAGCGTGTGAAGGCTACCTACACTCTGTACATCTTCAAAATTAATTTATTCATGGCCACAACGTTAAACAGTTTTCTTAAAACAATGAGTATTAAACCTTTTTTCTTACATTAATTAGCAACTAGCATAGAGAACCGTTCATAATATTCTGTTAGTAAACTTAAAACATGAACTTCAATCATTGTTTCATTCACACACTGAAAGGCATAGCACAGAATTTGAGACATGAGCTAGTCTAATGTTTATTTATAGCATAATTGCACAGTATAAATAAAACTATGTAATTATTCAATGTTATTACTCGAAATAGGTTTGCTCCGCTTCTGCTATATAAGTTAATTGTCTAGCTGGACAGTTTTCAAATTTAGTTCCACTTCCATACACGGACGTTGAGCGGCAGATGTGTTTAAAGGAGGGTAATGAGTTTTTCTCTGTGTCAGCGCTGTATATGGCAATTTTTCTTTTTTTTTTTTTTACTTCTAGATTGGATTTAGCTAGCGCATTTTATGATAGCTGAAATTAACCGTTTGATGTATTTCCTAAAGGTCCATATACAAGAAAATTCGAAATTCATTATTATTAATGTTGGGGTGCAATCTCAGAGAGAAATTTTACCACGGCAGACCAGACAATAGAATTATTATTACGTATAAGGACATGAGGGAATGAGGGGGACTTAAAAGTTTGCTCTGCAATAATAGCAATGCAATAAATAACCAACGAAACAAAAATATCTCTTGTGTGTGCGTTTAAACGTGCTCTGCTCCCACAGAGTTGGCGCCACTGCACTGAGCCACTAGGACACAGGTTGTACTCAGGGCCTATATTAGTGTGCAGTTGGACACATTTCGCGAAGTTGGGAATATCACTTGTGCAGTTCGAAATCTCGTTTTGTGCAGTTGATAAATGCTTCTAAAGCCATGATTAAAAATAAGGATTTTCATTCCAGCATGTTTTTACAATAACATTTTACCGTATTTGTGTGTGTTTGTAAGAAAATGAAAAATAACCCTGACATTCCAAGTATTTTTTTATGCTAATTAACAACCATCTTTGGATTATAGATATATTTTTACATTTGCAAGATAGTTTGTGCAGTTGTACTATACATTCTTCCTTCTTGGTCTTGGCCACAAGTTACACGAAATAAGTTACAGTTCGTACCGAAGAGTAGGCGATCCAAACCAAAAAGATTCGTAATTTTTTTATTATTATTTCACCGAATCGAAATAATATGATTGTCCTAAACTGTAAACTGAACCAAAATAAAAATGGCTTCGAGTCGATGCCCCAAAACTTTAGTCAAGTCACACACACATCCGAAATCCCAAAGATGTTCATTATTGAAGTCGCTTTTTATATAATAGAATAGAACTGAAAAAAAAATATAAAAATAGAACTGAATGTGCCCGAGAGTAGTGACGTCATAGCCATGCACCTCTCGGTCGTTTTGCTAGCGAGAGTACTTGAAAATGACATAGGGCGGCTCACACCAAGGCCCGGTTTTTCAATCGGTTAACGGGTCGTTAACGGGGCCGTTAGCTGACGGTCTGTAATCTGTAACCCAACAAACCCTATGCAGATAACGGACCGTCAGCTAACGGCCCCGTTAATGACCGATTGAAAAACCGGGCCTAAATGCACAGTGTTTACAATAACGAAGAAACGTGACAATAGTTTCAGTAATGTCTACTTTTAGTAGGGACTGAACTATGCTTACGTACTAATAACACCGAAATAATATTCACTTTGTTTATCAAGCGGACTGGGTTCGGACTGACTTCAGTACGCACTGAGTTCGTAACCCGTTTATAGCAAGCATACTTCAATCCGGACTCCTCATATATAATTGCCTATCCCTAGACCTATTAAACCGGGCTAGAACTGAAATATGCTCGAGCTGAGGTGATAATCAGTCGAACTCAGTGCGCACTGAACTCGGCTCACGCCGCCAAGTGCGAGCCCAGTCCGCTTGATAAACGTAATGATATACGTACAATGCCGCGTGCATAAAGAGGCTCCACAGCATAGCACATAATTGCATAATATGTTGCGAATTATTCCAAACAAAATTAAGAAACATTGGTGACGAGGCGTCAACACTTTTAGAAGAAATGCGATTTGGGCACAAAAGTTCGAGAAACTCTGCCACAAAGAAGCAACAACGCCCCCACGGGCACGTGTTGTATGTATACAATATACATACAGGTACCATTGTTCGGTAACCTGTTCTATTCCATCAAAACAGCTGATAGAACGGAACATCGATTCTAAACCGTTCAATATACAGACTGAACTCACACTAAACTAAAGACAACATTGAAATATGGTAATTCTAGGGTCATGCCCCCGGACCTCACCACACACAAGTTCCGCGTCCACTTCTCCGGTGTTTATGTCAGAGACGACCGGAGTCATTCAGACAAAGATAATCGTAAACCTTTAGCCCCCCGTAGCGGGATTATCGACCCCCCTCCCCCCTCCCCCCCCCCCCCCCCCCCGCGCACCGTTAAGAAGATGCCCCGCACGAGAACCACTAATGTTCCCACGCAATGTTTTTCTCTTGTGTATCATTTTTTTTATGTTTTATTGTATACCTTGAAAATGCTAACTACCGCCAAAGAACAGTTTTCATTGATCCGAGTGTTACACTATAATGAAGCCGAACGCGCATGCGCAAAGATCTCAAACAAGAGAAGTGGTTCTGTTCTGTTCTCACCCACGTTCAAATCACATAACTGCTTATTTCGTAACTAACGCTATAGTAAGTCATCTCGCCGGCGACTCTTGAGCCCACAAGTAAACAGTTGGGCGTCCCCGATGAAGGCCATCTTAGACTGATGGATGGGTTAGGGCAAATGCGAGCAATATACATTGCACCCCACACTCTGCCACAAGTAGAGGCGTTTAGTGTGAGTAGGACTACTTGTCGAAAGAAGAGGTAAATTTAAAAAAAAATGTTGAAAAATACAAATTTGAAATTTGAAAATAAAAAATCGAGTGAAACGCCTTAATTTAAATCCTATTCCCCATTATAATTGTGGAATTAGGGTTTTGTTTTCTTTGTTTTTGTTTGGTTATTAGGTTTAGCAGTCTTCTGCTAGTTAACCCCATCAGTTACAAGACTAATTGACAAATCATGGCAATAAATACAACTGCACAACTATAGGCTACTAGGAAAATTTAAAAAAAAATAGTAAATATAGCATCCAAGAAAGAACCAAGCTACAACGTAGAACATCACAATGAAAACAATGTGATAGAAAGAGAGAAATAACTGAAAAATCAAAGAACAAAAAAATAAGAAAAGGTACAAGTAAAAATATAGTAAATTCGGATTGTGTGTTACATTTTTAAATTCATTATTGTCATAAGTATGAAAAAGAAGAAAAGTAAATATCAAAGCACCCAAATCACAAATAGAAAAGAAATTGTTGCAAATAAAATGCCATAATTTTGCAGCAAAAGATACATTTTTAAACAATTTAGTAACCAACCACGTAACTTAGTCTTGTGATAATGTTTTGATAATAATGTATCTTTTTTTTATTATTATTTATTTGTACGTGTATAATGTGTATAATGTTTTTTTTAATGCAACGCAAATTTGCGCAACATTTACTCTACATTTCATTAAGAAATTAGGGTACCTAGTTCATGAAATGATGATGATATTTGTGTTTTACGACCCATATTTTTGCAACTTCGGCTAATCGAGACGATCCACGAAACGTGCTGTAGATGTTTGGATGAGCAATAGTAAAACAAAATAGAGTAACACATATCATTGTTTTCAGAGAATGGCGTGAAGCAGTTAAAAGGAGCATACGAGTCTACACACGACACGCCGCTTGGAGAGTTCAAAAACGGTAACTTCTAAGAATAAACATTCACATCTTTAGACTATTTATGTAACGTTATCCCAACGTAACCATCTCATGCAGACGAAGTAACCGAGCCCAACATCTACTTTCAAACAGATCCGTTAGTGATAATTACTTACTTTAATTTATTTAATACTTTATTTATTTAGTTACTTTTTTTTTTTTTTACTTTATTACTTGGAGTATTGAATTCTGAAAACCCCAAACCCATCGGGCTTGACTAATGGGGCAATTGTGCAATCTACAGCGAGGATCAGATGCGGATCTCTTGTGACAACTATATATATATAACGTGTTTCTCTTTGTAGGCGAAAAAGAACCAATAAGCAATACAACACAGTACAATACAATAAATAAGCAGTGCCAACAGCTGAATCATTACACTTCATATTTTCAATACGATTCAAACATTGTATAAAAATTAAGTAACAATAATAATGTTGAGATTTTTTGAACTGAAATGTGACAAGAATACTAGTCAAAGGTAAATTATGTAAAATATATAATCTTATTGATATTGGGTTGGTATCTCTTACCTACACCCTTTACAATACACAGTAAACATTATCATACCACAGATAAATAATTGTTGTCGTGATCATACAATACAGCCAAACCTCCTAGTAAAAGTTCATCTGCTAACGTTTTGAAAAAGATGGTCACGAATTTGTTATTAAGTTTGCATCTATATTTAGTTTGCTACCCACTGCATGAATTTTCAATTTTCCCTCATCAATTTGTGATAATGTAGATTTGAATGTAGCTTTATTTGCCAACAGGCTCTGGGTGTGTGGTGAATGGCACTGCCTATGCTGAAGGTTCTGCCATGGCATCTTCCAGCCTATGTGAATACTGCTACTGCATTCGTGGCAAACAACAGTGTGTAGAACCTAAGTGTCTACTTCACCTGCTCGGATGTAAACCCTCCTACACCACACACTCATGCTGTCCAACCAGCTACCACTGCAGCCCACGCATGCCTCACACACGTAACATGATTTATTAGTACTTACTATGTTTTATTTTATCATTAATATTGAATAGTCACAAAGGCTGCTACAGATATATTTTTTTTTCTAATATCTATCCCATTCATTCAGTTATAAAATATGATATACAAATGGGGACAATAAATATAACTATCAATTATTAATGATGGAAAAATCATAAAATAGTAATAACAACACAACAAACAAACTACTGGACTACTGATAAAAGAGCAATTTCAACAATAACGATTATTGAGGGAAATCATGCTATTTATCATATAAAAATTTAATGGAAATATACGAAAATTGAGATAGGGCCTAAGTGTTCTGCGGTGATTTGCCCTGTGATGCGAGTTGATGCCTCTGATAAGAATCGTTCTTCACAACATTTTGAAAAGCTACGGCTTTCCATCTCAGGAGTTGATGCGGTGTCAATGTGGGTACGGTACACACGTTTAGACGTCACACATACGCACCAACCCGGGCCCACAATAAGGACAATACTTGAACGCAGTGGGTCTAGCCCATGAACGAGGTTCGATCTTGATGTGCGACGGAGATTAGGTGCTGCTGTAATTACTAATTATTAATACTAATATCTTTCCTAGCAACGAAGCACTCAATAAATTCAAAGTTGTTCTGAATCGGCCTTGTTGATTCTGACATTTGTCCGCAGGTGTTCGCACTGTCCAATCACTGATTCATATGTTTCGTATTTGAAATATTGATCTTTGATTAGTTATCGCTCACTCGTCGATGGTGTTCGGAGCCTACAGTTTTGGTTTAGTCGCTTTAAATTAAAGTCCCCCACTGAAAATCCGTTTCGTTACTGAGTGGGTAGACTCTAAAGGTGAATTTATTTTATTTATTTAAATTTGTATTGGTCAATTACGTAAGTAATTCCACTAGTATATCGTTCAAACCACAATCATCGACGTTATGAATCAATGTCATGAACAAATTAATATTCTGATTCAAATTCAATACATCTGTTTCAATTCTTGGGTCAGTCTCTCTCAGTATCTTTAGTATATCACAAATCACAACACTTGCCCATCTTGCCTTCTGCAATTTGTGAGCTGCAGCCACCAATACCATTGCAGTAGAATTTATTCCCTCCGGAGTCAGTATTTTACTTTTTAATATGTTAAAGGTTTAATAAATCATTTCAGCAACATTGAGCTATAGGAAAAAGTACTTGCATACAATTTGAAACTAAGTTTAGCCAGGATTAGGCTTCACAGGCAACAGAAGAATAATCTAGCAGACCTTTGAAAACAATCGATAGAATGACAGACTACGGTGGAGTGGTGTTCTGTGATCAATTTGAAACTACTCTCCAATCCTCACTTGTTTAAATTTCCATATGATATAATAATGCCTTCCAAAACACATCCTATGCTAACTTATTTGCAGTAAACCTTTACAAATAACTTTCTTGCTTGTAGCTAAACATATTTATAAATTTCAGCTGATGGCACCACTATTGCTACAACAACAACCACCCCGGCTTCGAGAAAAACGCAAGGTACTAAGTAATTACAAATTATAATTTAACTGGGTATTGAAGATATTGCATTAAGTTCAGTAGCCAGAATGGGTTTTTATTTATTGTCTAGCCAATTAAGTTAAAACTGAAAACATCCGGTGCATGTTTTATGGAGAGCAATATAAAAGCAACTTGCAGGCTCGATAAAAGGAGACACAACAAATATTGAACATTATCTAGCTAATCTTAAGGAGGATGCCAGTGTAGTTGACCGCAGTCGATTAGGCGTTGGTCTAGTAACCGCGGTCACTGCGTTACAGGTTCGAATCCTGGCTTTGGCATGGATGTCGTGTGGCATTTTTTCACCATCATAATCACCCACTCATCGTCTCGATTATCATCGTTGCATAAATATGAGACGTAAAACCCAAATATCATCATCATCATCATCATCATCACTAAGGAGGATGAAATTGTCTAAAACAATAATATTTTAAAATGTTAAATAATTTTCTTAATTCGTTACATGGGAAGATATAGTTCGGTACAATTATAGAAGAGAAGAGAAGTAATCAGGAATCTATGTCAAGCAAAGCTCACTTATGACGTTCTGAAAACTGATTCCCTGAAGAACACAACCAGTCATGAGTGAAAATACAGTCATGCAGTCATGTCATGAACAAACAAATAGTTTACCTATGTCCTATATTATCCCTTTCTCTAGTTCATTCCGTTTCAATTTCGGTGGAACAACTATAATTTTATACAGTGGATGCTTTAATTTTAAAAGACACCTTACAAGTAATTATGGTTACTGGGTGGCAGTGAATTTTTGCACACATTGATGCACCCGATCCGTCCGATGCATTTTCGTTTTCTTCGATTCATTTCATCCAATCACAGCCCATACTCATTAGACTTAGATTGTGAGAGATGCTGGCTGTGATTGGATGAACCTAAAGAACGGACGCATAAATGGGCTGGCCCCTTTAACCACTGAAAAATCAAATCAAAGTAATATCGTAAATTCTTGTGATTCCAGGTTGCACGGTGGGAGGGGAGCGGTATGACGAGGGCACGCTGGTCAGCTCTGTGGCGAGCTCGGACTGCGAAAACTGTTTCTGTGTCAAAGGCAAAGTGCGATGCATGTCTCTAGCTTTTGCACCACCCCTACAAGGCTGCAACCCCATCGTGAAGAAGGGAGAATGCTGGCCAGCCAGTTACAACTGTAGTGAGTACAATTTGGTTTGCTACTACCGAGCAAATGTCTTTTTATAAAACTGGATTAATGTGTGGTGGATCTAAAGTTTCAAATATTTTTATTGTAAATGGGAAATTAGTGAGTAGGCCGAATTGTAATTATTGTACATTATTAGTATTACCCATAACAATGGTAATAATTAAAAGATTTGCCATTTTTTAATCTAGTTTTTATTTTTTATGAAACCACAATTTGGACATTTATCACTTTAGTCAGTTTAGTGTAGGCCTAGTGTTCTCAAGATATTAATGAAAAACTTTAATTTAGCACGGTTTTTATAGCAAGACTACCCTTTGGTCTTAGCTAAAAAGTATTATATTATTGTGAATGCCAATTTTGAATTTAGAATAACTCTTTCAAATTAATGGAATGTTGCGATGTCCAGAAAAAGCTGCTAACATTTCTCTTTAATTGGTTAAATAATCAATTCCATCCAAATTTATTTGGTTCATAGCAGGCACCAAATTTTCAAAACAAAGAAAAAAGATTCAATTTTGTATTAAAAAAAAGAACTCGAGCCCCTTTTCATTGAACACAGGGGATTTATGTATACATTTCCAGAAAGAAGATTCATACACAAAAAAACACCCTAATTTGTATCAGAATAGAGTTTGCAGGATTTGCTTGTTAACTCAACCAACTGGATTCTGGATTCATCCATCAATACAAAATCAAATGTATTTATAATATATAATGGGCATTAGGGTATAACAATTTTCTCCGTTGTTCAAGGTGGTACCACAATGAACTTACAACTGACTGAAACCGATTTCATTTTGAAAAATGTAGTTGGCGATAGAAAATTACCCAATTCGGTTAGATCAATGCCAGTGATACCCGCAGCAACGCACAACACTCGATCCAGCACTTCCGGCTTAGCTGTCGAAGGAAGAGCAAACAACAAGCCGACGAACATTTCACAGGAATATCACATAGAAAATCAGACAATAATTACAACCGTGGAGAAAAGTGAGCCTTCAAAGAACACGAATATAAGTTCAGCAATACAGAAAACCAACAATACAGAAATCACTTCTAGTGCAACAACGAGTGATACCGATACAACTAGCACGGAACAAGAACATGCAGTGACCAATAATGATGCTACGCTTTCAACTGAACCGACTGACTCGGCAACCAATTCAACAAAAACAGTTACTCATTCAAAGGTGACAAACACTGCTAAGGTGCATGTAACGTCAACTGAAAAGCCTATAGAGACAACAGTAACGAAACTCTCCGATTCGAAGAAAACAACACAATCTGTCACGTCTACAATTACCACTACTCTTTCTACGACTAAGAAACCCATTAAAAACACTAACACTACATCTAAAACAAAAACAACACATTTAAGTAGCACCTCAACACCTTCTATTATTAACAAAACACTTACAAATAGCAAAAAAACACCACCTCATGTTAATACAACTCTTTCACCACCCAGCACAACACCTAGGACTAGTGTAAACACAACACAGTCAACCATCAACACAACACCTAGCGTGATCACAACACTACCGGCTACAAGCACAACCCCTAGTATTAACACAACACTCGATGACGCCAACTCAACAAAGTCTAATAAACACACGACAATTTCCGATACCAACGAAACACAATCTATTATTAACACAACACCTTCAAATACTAACAAAACTCATTCCAATACAAACACGACTATCACAAATACAAATACTAAAATGCTCACTAATGACAGCACGACACGATCTGTTATCACTAACGAAACCCTTGCTGATAGTAGTACACCACAGCCTGTTATTAATGTAACACATACAGATAATGATACATCAGTTTCTAATAGAACTAGTACAACAGTTCAGGACAAAGAGAATTCTACTTCTGCCACGACTCTTGATACAACAGAAATCACTGATAGTACTACAGCACTGCAAAAGGCAACTACTGCTTCAGAAATATCGACAACGATTACAGACAACACAACCAATCCCCAAGAACGGACTGACGTAGTAGAAGATCCGAAGAAAACCGTCACAGAGTCAACGGAAACGAAGAAAACGACGGAAACGAGTAACGTCGAGGACAAAACAAGAGACACGTTTTCCGAAAACAAATTGATCACGGCGGACGGAACGACAGAGTCGCTCGACGAGATTCTTCTGACGAGCGATGCGACGACGATCCTTATGCCCGAAGACTTGTTAGTGGTGAACATCACGATGCACAGCAACCTGAGTATCAGAGAAAACAACAAAACCGAGGCGATTGTGACCGCGTCGCCTCCACCCTCGCGAGCTATTCCACCCGACGTCGAGGCCATATTGAACGCTACCAACAAGAAGGACGACGATTACGAGTACGACTACAACGAACCTTCGCTTCCGCCGTCACTACCGAATCTGAGGTGAGCTAAATAATGGACCAACGAACGTTGAAAGGTGTTTTCTTTAAGTAAAATAACGTAAATTGTGTTTAACTTTTATAGGATCATTCCATTCGTAGCTGCAGATGCAGTGTTGGAGTCAATGGAAAAGGGGAGCCCAACTATCTATCCGATCCCAGAGAAACTACGGCCTACAGATAGCCCAATATTTTATAAAGCATCGCATCCAAATCTGTTCTCGCCACCTATTGAAACAGAAGGTACAGTCTAGCAATACAGTATATGTAGCATGTATACATTGTAGCTACAGTGTGACACCCCACTCAAAAGAGATTACAGACAGATTGTGTTTTGGACAAAATGTAAGCTTGACTTGCCATTTCCACCAGATGTAACTACAGGAAATGTTTTGATACTAATTAACAAGTGCTACTAGGTATTGAAAGGAAAAGAATAATAGAAACGAACAGCTCACCTTAAAGAAGTTGGGCAGCCGTGTTGGGATGGAGATTAATACATTTACATTTTACAAGAATTTAAAGATAGAACATTTCGGCTTACACAGCCTTGTTCACCCGTTGGTGTGGAGAACTTTATTAGTTTTATAATTCATTTCCTTTTTTACATATGTATACTGTAAGGGCCGGTCTTACAATCTCCTAATAAGAAAGTTATTTGTAGCAATTAAGCTATTTGGAGGATTTCAAGGGTTTTGATTGGTGGCTGCCATGGAGAAAACAAGCTATTTGACGAATAAGTAGTTATTAGGACATTGTAAGACTGGACCTAAGTGTCTTATAAAAATAATAGGCCTACAAATTATAGTACACTATGTTAACAAAAAAAATGTATAAATAAGCCAAGTAGAATACTTTCCTTAAAATTACGTTAGGTTCTTCTACCTCCTAGTAGGCTATCTACATTCATTATATTATTTCAGGTTGTCTACTATAGTAATATTGAATGTCTGTTATTTTCTTAGTATATTATGATCATTAGTTCACAATTTGTCAATCATATTATGAGCCTATGAGGCCCATAATACTCCCTGGCAGCATAAATGCATTATTGAATATATTAATTGCAGAGAAATGACAAGTTTCAGATACATCCTATTATGATCTAATAAGTTTATTTTTTAAATAAAAAAGCTTAGTTACCATTCCAACTTGCAAAATATAAACCCAGGCTTCTTCCAGGTGGGTTTCTTCCTAGAGAACCGATAATAGACGGACCTTTCTACGAGTCTAAATTTGACCTGACATACCACACAACCAACAAGAACATGCCAGGGGATCACTTATCGTTGGATATCACTGCCAGTACAGTGACGCCGCAGTCCATTACAGTGCCGCCCAAATCAAAAGATGGTATGTAGACCTACCCAACAGAAAACTGCTTCAACAAATTTATCCTATGAAATTATCCAGATACCTACTTTTAACCCGTGCACAGGTCCATGCGTTTAATATTTAGATGAAAACAGTAAACGTGTGTATGTATCAAATAGGGCTGGGAGAAAACGGTTAATTTTGTAAACGTTTATTTTTCCGAATTTTTCGCGTTTAAACGTTTAAACGTAACACCCCTCCAGTTCACAAAATGATAACAATTAAATGAGTTATAATGTTGCGAAAAAACATGTTCAACGAAATAACACGGTTGATTTATTATAATATTCATTGTTGATTGTGTTCCCCACCGTTGTGTCCAACGGGCGTTTACACGTTTAAACGACTCAGCCCTAGTATCAAAATGTGTACAGTAGCTCGAGACTCCAAGCCAACTTTACTGGCCGAAATACACTCATGTCCATTGGCTGTAATAAATGAGTGGCATTGATAACAATGCCGCCAAGCAAATCCCATTTTCAGTGCATTTGCGGAGGTGGTAGAACAACTGCGAAACGTGACCGTCTACAAAGAAACGTATTGGCAACTGGATGTTGTTTGCTACCAGCCTTGGACTATGTATATCACGCAAGTTTAACGCGCTTGGGATGAAGGCGTCTTGCTTTCAATTGGCCTAACCGAGTGAGGAATCTGCTCTGTATATCACGTCAATCTGAAGCGCCCTTATCTACACCAGCTGCGAATTCAGCCAATCACAACACAGGCCGTGCATCGCGGAGCCGCTTTGACGTGTAGGCCTATATCACATAAATCAAAGTGAATCTCTAACCTCCAACTCGCTTGCCCAAGCGAGTTGGATCGCCACCGCCTTGAGGTAAATTCGACGTGTATACCACACTCTGCAACCGATTGGAACCAAGGCGCCTTCATCCTACGCGCCTTAAACTTGCGTGATATACGTAGTCAGGGATAAAATACTTTTGTGATGAATTCATAAACTCTCTCTGAGTTCATCTAACAAGAATCAGATTTTCCAATTGCCCAACTATTTGGAAGTCGGCAATTTTTGCTGGTAACCAGACATATGGGTAGATGATGAAGGTGGGATTACTAAATGTCCTGACCTGACGCGCAGGCATTGGCATTGTAGGCCTACCTTGAGTGAGAAATAAAGGTGTTATGCTTTCTTTACTGTCAGCCGAAACTTCATAGATATTTTTCTGTTCTCGACTGACCACGCATACAACAATGGGAAAAGTTTGGACAGCAATGTTACTAAAGATTTTGTCAGTTAGTGTTATATCCAACACTGAATCGTTATTTACTTTCTTTGACTTGGTCTAAACTTTGCCAAGATTTTCTTAAAGACAGGTAGAATGCCTAGGCCTACCCCAAACCCAATGCCTACATAGCCCTAGGCCTGCAAAAAGTGCCCAGATCTGGGGTGGACTAGGCCTAGGCCCTAGGCCCTAGATCAGGTTTTGCTCAGTTCCTACCTTGGCCCATATAGGCCTAGGCCTAGGGCCTAGGCCCTAGTTTGACGTGTGTTATCTTACATGCTATTTAAGTCTAAAATACACCAAAATATGTAGCCTACTACAATGAAATAGGCATAATCAACTTAATTCAAATTAGTAAACGCGTACAGCACGTGTTGCATATGGCTAGCCGCTTACCTTGCTAATTAAGTGAGGTTATGATACACATCAACAGTCAGGAAATGGTCAGGAACAACTTGTAGCTTGTATGCCACTTCTGAAATTGATCACTACCTTCAAAAGAACAATTCTATTTACTTTATGTAAACAAGTTTGACACTGTAGGCCTACCCTACACATTACACTTGCAAAGAATTACATTCGATCTAGAGATTCCAACACTTTTTAAACAGCAAAGGCCGCGGCTTCCCGGTCCCGCGGCCTGCCACCGCCACCTGCAGCAGCACAGCCATCTTGAAATTGAATCAACGGCGTAAGCAGGCTGTGTATTCAAACAAGTGGCGCGTCTGATTCAAACCCACACTTTAACCAGAACGTTGAGCAAGAGCTGTGGCAAGAGCAATCAATACATTTATTCTTTTTAACTTGACATGAGTATCATTCTATAAATAAGCTATATTCTCAAGTGGTCGAAGCATATTAAATCTGATCTTTTCATGTGTTTAAGACAACTGTTTGTCTGATGGACGCGATTATCACCATGGAGAGCTGCTGTCAAAACCAGACGCCTGCATTATGTGCGTTTGTTACTTCGGCGAGATTCACTGTCATCCCCCGAAATGTCCAACTGTCAAAACGGGATGCAGACGAGTCAAAGAGATCGACCATTCGTCATGTTGTGGGAGAATTGTGTGTGGTAAGTCAGCTAAAGCTAAAGCATCTCTTCTTGCAATGCTATCTTGCAATGCTATAGCATCGTTGTCTTCGGATCAGAGTGTTTTATAACTACAAAAAGTAAGTCTGAAGTCTGAAGATGTATTGAAAGGGATTGATTTTAGATGTTATTACACTGCACACTCTTCAAATTCAACATATCCATCCACAGTCCACTACCACATTGCAAACAAGAGAAGACTTAAGTAAAGTCACAGATGGTAACGTCGTATTTTGTGTTCCAGACGAAGAGGAGTCGCCGACGGTGGTGCTGGATCGCGTCGACGTGACCCTGAACCCGCTACAGTCTTCTCATCTCGGCGGGATAGTCCCACCGATAACCGTTGCCGAAGGGGTGGTCACTCCTGACCCCTTCCGTGACGTCATCCGCACCGAGGCCGCCCCAGACCTCCCGTCCCTCATCGGCAACATGAACCCGTACCTCCTGGAGCGCCACTCGCCCACCTACGCGACGTCCACGTCTCCGTTCCCGTCGCTGTGGTCGTGGACGAACCTCAGCTCCGCAGAGCAGTCATCGACGACAACAACCACCACCACGCAGACGCCGTCCACCACTAGGAACGCCACTGATCCCCCGCCCAGTGCTGCACCGCCCAAGACGACAGAACGGCGCACGAGTACACCCGTGTACAACGCCACAACCGCGACGAAACTAACGTCGTCGTCGTCGTCCCCGGTTTACCAGTCCAACGCGCCGACGTCCACTCGAATCGCTTCCCCTATAGAATTCACAACTTTAGCTCCTCAGGAGGAATATACCGAAGATTTCGAAAAGGAGGATGACGATAGTTTTTCCCTCGACAGTGTGTTTAAGCTCTTGTTCTCGGGCGACGAACAGACGACTTCTAGACCGCGCACGACGCGGCGTCCGCCATCAACAGCTGCGCATGCGCCCGCAGACGATATCCCCTCCCAGCACATCAACTCACAACCAGAGTATATCGACAGGATCGACGTCAACATCGGTCAGACCGACCACAATCATTCCACCCACCTGTTGGATCATCTCAGCGGCGGTGAGAACGACGGAAGTAACGACCTGCCACAGTTTAGGCCGGATATCGTCCTGAGTGAGTCGCCTCCGGGACGCCCCCTGCTCGGCGACCCAGTGGCGGCTTCTGGCCTCCTCAAGCTCGCCGGATGTAACATCTACGGCCGCATGTACAGAGTAGGTAGGATCATCTCCGAGCTATCGGGACCCTGTCTCGAGTGCATGTGTACCGAGATCGGTGTGCAGTGTAGAAAACTCTCCTGTTGATGACGTCGTTATCGGATCTCAGTCGGGTAGCAAGTTGGCGTTTACACTTTCGGTGAAATTACTCAAAACAAGTTTAGATTGAAAGAAAAACTGGTATACCCATTCTCATGTCCTGAATATCACACTATAAGCACACATACTACAAAGTGGATTGTCATATACTGCAGCAAACAAAGAATAGTATTTATACCACGCCAATGTGCCATTGAGTAACCGAGAAGAGATTCCTACCCCAGTCGGAGAGCGAACAACATGAGTCGTTCTTTCTTGTAAGTGTAAACGAAAATCTCACAAAGAAAACAATGTGGCAAAGCCATAAATGTTCATGTAAAATAGACACAAAGTTAATCTTGCCATGACTTCTTTTAATCAACCACCGACATTTTGTCCAAAATACGACAGTTCTCCCTTCTCAACGAACTAAATACATACGTGCCATTGACTGGTCACCAGTCAGATAACTTCTTGTGCACAAACCCATCTCTTTTTCCCACCGACAATAACCAAGTAATCTCAACGTTCACAATACCTCAGTCCATAAACAGGCCAGCATATTATTATTAATTTTATTTTCTACAGTACATTTACTCAAACGTATTGCGTACGAATACGATACCTCCTCCCCCCTAGGCATACTTATTAGATGCAAACCTTAATGTGGTTCATAGCCGCAAAGTTTGTTGCTAGGTTTTAGGTTTAAGATTATAATAGCGGCCCAAAGACGAGAGCCAGCAGAGGCTTACAGCATTAGATACCTAGAAGAAATAGATAGAACACAATATGCAACTCAACTAAACGATCGTCAACATAGTTTTGGTTTATGATTCCTATTATTTAAATGATTGTGTTATTTTGTCAGTTTGGTGAAAACTGGAAAATGGTTTCCAATTACATTAAACAAATGTTTTCGTTGTATGATTGTAGATGTCGATAGATCTAAAACAAAATACAAGCACTCAATAAAAAGTTTGATGATCTACAACTATGCATTTATTGTACGTTTGTAGAAGACTGCATCCACCATACTTCGTCCTTATTACCTCCTTGAAAACCTAGCCTTTCTTCAACATTTTAGCGTAATTGTAACTACTAGACTTTTTGCCATTATTGTAGGTAGGTAGGATTGTAGGTAAGTTGCAAAAGTTATTGCAGAATAACCCAGTCGATACAAGTAAATGAGATGCATGAAGGTGGAGCACTGTCACACCGTTTTGTATGGAATTCCGGTATAGCCAAAATGACCGTACACCAATTATGACAGTTAACAATATTTAATTTACACAAACAATAATTTTAAAACAATTTAATTCACTACGTGAATTTGTTATCTGTGGTACAGCTATGAAGGGGTTTACGGTTTATTATGTCTGTAGATTTGCCTCGTTAGCATTCGATAAATACATCTTCACCCTAACAGTGACCTACAGTAATTCTTCTTTGCAAGAGGAAAGTAGGAAAGACTGCCGCCAAAATTAAAACCGCGTGAAATTACCGACTTTATACTAACATAGATAAAGTGAAAACTGGGCTCAATTTAGTTTCAAAAGAACTGAATAATGTTTGAAAACTTATCTTGTGTTATAAGTTTGAAATACCAACCCTGACCCATTTTGGCTATCCAAGGTGCATCGAGATGTAGCAGACAGTCTATACTATTGAATGTTTTTAAACATCAACCTGACATGAGACGCAACGGTGAAAACACCCATCTCTTCCAAAATATGTGGGTGCACACTGTACATACATGCACATACATTCTCTCTTCGTGATGAAAGATCCAGTCAAAACTACTATTTGGAAGATACCCCTTTTTAAATGACGCAGTATTTTTTTAAATTTATTTCCTATTGGCTTGTTACGTCTGCCACCAAATTACTGCACTGAGCTTTTATAGAGCAGATGTAAAAAATCGTGCACTATATGCGGAACTGCACCGTGTACTTTACACTTCCTTTACAGCGAATAAAACACCTTCAAATGCTTGGACGCAAACGGACACACAGTGCTGAGTCGTGCAGAAGTGCAAGACAAACAAACGAATATAACGGTTCGTTAGAACGCCCGACGAACTTTTCACCTTTAATTAAATTAAAACGGTTTATTATATTTAATTTTCAATGAACGGAAGTTTTGCAGATAATAAAATTACCTAGTTAGTTTATTTCAATTAACCTAAAACTAAGATTATCACTTCCGTCACATCTGTCCATCCTTCCGCTCCATAAGGGACACTACGCTAATGATACACATTAAAATTAAGACAAAAAGTATTGCTCATGTTCAAAACAAAGCCGACCTCCAAGATTTGTGAAATAATTGTATCAACCTTGTCCATTCAAGATGAGCATTTCATTTTCTGGCACGTTCCATAATAATCCTCTAGCATCAACCTTACATAGTCTACATTTGCTTGAGGTATTGTGGTAGATTTATGGCAAAGGGGGGGGGGGGGGGGGGGGATTAGTTTGGGCTTAGCTCTCATTCAATTTGGTGCTAGGGGTGCCAATTCGGCGTAGCCCGGATCTCTTCTGTGTTTGTTGGAAGGATTTGTTCGTTGAATTCATCGAAAATCACCAGTTTTCTGGCGTTCTTTCACACATTCGTAAAGACAGTCTTCCACTAAGTAGAGTGCACAAGCCTCATTAGTCACGCCTGTTGTGTTAGGAATGTACAGGTATCCAACCCAACGTACCATAAATGATCCGTATGAACCTGTTTCAAGTAGATGGCGGGAACAAGAGATGTAGACAATTAAGTTGGTACTATTGGACTCCGCATGAGAGGAGCAACTTAATTATAAATACAAAGACTCGAACCGAGTCCTTCTGCACCCCTACAATCAGATCAGTCTACTTTCAGCGTTCACGATTGCCTCGCTGCATTCTCATAATAATTCCACGCATGGTGGCTGGTATTTATTATTGTCTTGTTGAGCGAAAATATTCGTGACGCTACAGTACAATGTACAATGGTACAATATATACAATGGTGAACCGATTGAATGATAAACAACTGCTCATATCTATTTGTCAGGAATTATTCACCTTCTTGCAGAGTGAATCAGCGCTATGCGCTTATTATTCTTGTTGTGTATCAGAATAATTAATAAGTTTGCTGCTCAATAGTTCCGCATTTTCCTGCAACTGATTAGAGATAAAATTCACACAATCCTTTATGCTTGAACATTACATATACATACCACATACTTACGTTACGGGTATATATGTATAACGTATGTAGTGCACGTGGTCAGAAAATTACCTAGCTATTGGAAAGGGGGGGTGGGGGGGGGGGGGGGGGTAAAATATGATTCGTGCTTCGCTATGGGCTATGGCAAAGATTACATTGTAATCTTTGCTATGGGCACGTTGTAAATTTGTTATCTGTGTTATTATGGGGCAGCCTGGGACGGACGAATAGATCTCCAGATTGCCTAAAACGCGATCTAAAGAAATAAAACTTATTTAAAGCTAGTTTTGTAACTTCTTTGTAGCAAAAAATGTTAACTAATTGAGAATAGTCAATTATGTGTAATATGTAGCATTAAAATAAGTTATATCGTCGTGAAATCATTGACCGTTTACTGATGTCTGTGGATAGCTTCTCAAAGTTCTCTTTCTACCTTTCTCTATTTGTCGGCATGGTCACAATGTTGGTGAATTTTTTGTCAGCGATATATTTTTGTTGCCAACACCTCATTACTGTGGTGATTACTGTTTACCTGCTTATAGAAGATCGGTACTTTAGACTTACACTTTTTAGATTCTTATACAAGGATCTGTTGTATAGTGGATGGGAATTTGCAATAGCATATGTAACATTGCGAGAGCTAGATTACAGCTTCATTTTAGTACAACTGTTTTCGGGATCTATCTGCTTCAATGGATGTACATGGAATTATACCAAAATACCTCTTATAAATTATACCAAAGACATCTTTTTATGAATCCGAGCCCCGGAGAGGAATTATCAGATGTATACATCCGAAATGATTATAATACATATCGCCTAACTAAACGATTCGCCGTGTAGTGTGGTGTAAAAAAAAAGTGCTCAGGAAGAACTTCATTCACAATCACATTATAGTTATTCAGTAGTTTGTTAGAATTATTCCTTTGTCGAATCGGATTTAATTAATGAGAGCTACATTAATGCAGGACCCTAAATTGAGAATAACATTAAGAAACAGAGCGGTTCCCACACACTTAATACCAGAGATACAAGCCTACCTAGTATCCGCCTACATCCCCCAAAGTTACAAGAAAGTCTCGGTATTTACATAAAAAATAAATTAATGTGATAATATCTTCGTCAGCAAGTACATTATCATGTGAAATTAAAATAGTGTGCGATAACCCTAGCTTCGACGTTGACCCAAATAGTTTGGGTACTATACCATGTGAATTAGGCACCAAGTTATATGGTAATTACTCACAAGAAATTACACTACACGGATTCAGATAGTCAACCACACATACAGATAGACGTGTCGCTCCAATTCGAGTCAGAAAAAAACAAGTGACAGCCAAAGAACTGAAGTCTGAAAGCGATAGCAACGAGAATGCAGGCGGCATACTAAAGTGGTGTCCTATATGAGAATGTCGACCGTGTGTCAAAAAAGTGGGAAATAAGTCGGGTGTTTGGAGAGATGACTATGATGGCTGCCTCTGGGTCTGAAGACATAATAAGTGCAGGACTGACGTCACACAATAGACAACAGTGTCCAACTTAACTTATTATTAGGCCTTTAGTTGCAACAGAATACAAATTGCACTAGTGCAAATTCAATATAGACAGTCATACACAAACATAAAGAAACATACAATTAGGTATACATACTAATACGAACTAAGCAGCAGTGAAATGAGGTACAGTGTCGTCAAAAAGGTCGAAAAATATATGGTGTATAAAGTATAGATAGAAAATAGAATAAATGTATATCTGAACATGTGCTATGTACTATATAGTTACTAACATATTAAGCTACACAGAATTTACTAAAAGTTACTAGTTACTAAAATATTACATACCCCCTAAGCATCACGCCTGTGCCCCCCCCCCCCCTTCTTTAGTTTAGAAGACATGAAAAACAGAAGATTCTCACACTTCTTGTTGCATGTTATAAATATCATTCATACAATATGTAATACTGGGATTTTATTAAAAGGATTTAATTTTAGATGTAGTGGTATCATTAAGTCATGTAAATTTATTTAGCTTTATTTTGTTTTGTTTTTTCTAAAGGATTAACTGTTTGTTATTTCCTACGGTTAGTATATTATTCAATAAGAGAAGAGGTGATTATATAGTTGCTTTAATTACCGCCAACGGCAATCCTGACTGAAGGGTTATCCGTTTTCCTAATATTTTCCTCAGTCATCAAGCAAATGCTAGTATTAACTCCTTTTCACAAATATGCCTTCGGTCATTCCTTACAGATTCATAATTGGTACACGTGTGTCAATAATGTGTGATACTGCAGTGATGAAGCGGGCGATGATTTTGTTTTATGAGTCAACTTTATTTACTCTTGATATGTAAATATGTTCAAAGTTAACTCTGTATAAACAACGATAATAATATCATATATTTAGCTTCGTCATTAGTCAATACTTTTCGTCGTGGACAGACGAAATTCAGAACACAATTTTAATTGAAATTCAAGCTTTTTCATAAACCTAGCGATTATTCATATTGAATTGAATTAAAAACAGTGTTTTCAATAACGAAAAGTGGATCTTTTAGATCAATGATAAGTGATTCTCATTCTTTTGTCCCCATGCCTCACTTCCATCATCTTACAAGTAGTCATGAGCGTCGCCAGCATATTTTCCAAAGGGGGGGGGGGGGGAAGGGACAAAATAACAATATTCATTCGGGTGTACTAGGGGGGCGTAAGCCTCCCATAGTTAACCCCGCCACATACACATAACAGGTACATGTTTGGATTTTCAACACTTTTTAACCGATTTTCGAATTGAATATTTCCAACACATACATTTGTGCTAAAAACATTCTCGAAATTCTGGGGGGGGGGGGGGGTTAGTGCACCCCCCTGCCCCCCACTCGTGAGTAGTGACGTGACGTGACTATGCCTCCCCATGCAACGTCCTTGATGTACTTGTTTTATGTAATTTAAAATCGCGACACAAATTGAATTAAGAATAAATTATTATAAATAAAAAACAGTAATGATGCGTCACTTACGTTGCCTTCGCGCCTCATAGTTTGAGAACCACTGTTTTAGAAGACAAGAGGTAGATAACGACCAACCGGGAGTGGAAACAATAGTTGGCTATCTGTGACGCAACATTCTAGCGTGATTGAGGTGGTATTGTTGGGTTGGGGAGCGACTTGGCCAAATCGTGCCACCACAGGCACGGTGACAGTTGTCGATGTACCCATTGATAAAGTACACCCGGCCCTCCGAGCGTGTGCCGGCCCTTGCTGACCAGAGTCCAGCTGGTGGTAATGCGGTGTTGCCACGTCGTCAGGACTCAGGAGCAGGGGGCAAATGTGCGCTTGTATAGTGTGTTTTCTTTTCAAGAATATATCTTAAATTAAAAAAAAAAATTATAAAAAAAATAAACCCACTCAGTAACTAAACTGATTTGCAGTGGGAGACTTTAATTTAAAGTGACTAAACCAACTGTGTAGGCTTCGAACACCATCGACGAGTGAGCGATAACCAATCAAAGATCGATATTTCAAATATGAAACATATGATTTGTATTTTATTGTATGTCCCGAATTAGATATAAAACTGTTTTCGAAGGAGGGCAACAAACACAACTAAACAATTTACCATACAAAAATTTAACCATAAAAAAATTAAATTATAAAATAGCATAAAATAAAATAACACAACAAAAACAAACAAACAAACAAATGAACAGAAAACAACATAAACAAGAATAATCGACCTGGTGAAAAAGTATACCTGTATAAATTTTAAAATTGAGAAAAATTCAATATTAAATCAATATAGGTCAGAAATACATTGAAAAAGAAAGTGTTAATAGGAAATTAGAAATAAAGATCAGATATAAATACCAACAACAGAAAATGGAGCCATATTTGGACTCCTGTTCCGTCGCCCGTCCCATTCCTGTCCTGAAATTGCATTTATTTGGAAATGGGAAATAATCATAGTTTTTATGCATATACACCAAGGAAAGGAAAGATGTGCAGATAACTTCGAATTATTATTATAATATATTATATATATATATATATATATTATTATAATATATATATTATAATATATAATATATATTATTATAATATACGTATATTTATTGTGCTCCTTTGTAAATCAGTTTTATACCAGAAGGATCTTCTACAATAAATACATATAACTAGATCGAAGGGATGGGCAATGAGATTGTGGTAAAATATGCAAGGTCTTCCGGGCAGGCACTTGGGTTTCTCATTTTGTCTATAATATTTATTTCGTGTTTTTTCTCATTCATAAACTGTTATCTCCTGCTTTAGGGTCGCACTTTATAACACGAGATTGCATGCAGTGCGGTTTGAGGTTACATTTACAAGCAACTTTATTGTAATATTAATTTAGATACACTCGTTGCATCATTGAATGATTGTATAGTCACACTACGAGCACTATAGAAACTTGGCGGAACCATACGAATTGCGAATGAACAATTTACTATGCCACGCCTGCGTAGTGCGTATGCAGGCTCATTTATGTCAAGGTAGAAATATATTATTAAGCGAGCGAAGCGAGCGTTTCCACTTGACTCTTATGGCACTTCGTTCTGTTGTTTTTTTTTTTTGTTTTTTTTTGTTTTTATGTCCGTTGATAGCGGTCGAACGGAAAGTCCGATCAACTTGAAATTTGGACCATCCACAAGCCTCGATGTGGATTGAAGGTGTAGAGTTTTAAGGCAAAATCGTTCGAAAAGTTACAAAGTTACACCATAGTTACTGCAAAATATTTTTCTGAAACAAAATGGCGGCAAAATGTGAGATAGCCAGATTTTTCTACAGATTTTTCCGGTCACGAATATGTTAATGTAATGGCGATCTGACACGAAAGTTACTCGAAAATATTTTTCTAAAACGCAGTAACGGCAAAATGTGAGGTGGCTATCTTATAGTAAATTTTTGTCCGGTCACGAATATACTAATGTAAACGTGATCCGATACGTATTAGAGGCAGAAATTACATTTCTATTGCTGTCAATAAGTGTTAGTAACGGTGGCGGACCGTGTTGAAAACATGACCACGAAAATTCTTAGCAACGCACATTGCACTGCATACAACAATGTCGGAAAGTATAATAGCCATGGAAATAAGAACAATTTTTGCAATGCGCATTCTTGAATTGTTGTTAATTGTTGTTCGTATTAGCATTGAAAACTTTTCGCAAGAAAGTTCGTAGATATTGACGCGCTCGCTTATCAACGCGTCAAACAGAGCGTTTTCCTAGTTATAGACAAGGTATTCATATTGTCTTCTCTCCTTTGAATATATTTAAGCCTTTTGAGGTTTGACCTAAAACTTACATTCTAATTAACACAGCAAATATCGTATAATGATTCCATCTCACCAACAATGTGACACGAGATGACAAAATTTCATCCAACAACGCTTAAAAATGGAGGTGTTTGAATGCATGTACAGTAGTTTGAGTAGTACGAAAGTATTGCATATCGGACGCTCAGAGTGGTTTTCTGGTCGCACTCAATCCTCTTAGGTATATTACTGCATAACAATACCTACTAGTACTATTATAGAAAAGTGAACACTGATCAAAATGAAAAAAGATACACTGTTAGAAACAAATGTTTAAAAAAACGTTAATGAAAAGAGTAAAGAAAGGAAGAAAGGAAGAAAGAAAGAAAGAAAGAAAGAAAGAAAGAAAGAAAGAAAGAAAGAAAGAAAGAAAGAAAGAAAGAAAGAAAGAAAGAAAGAAAGAAAGAAAGAAAGAAAGAAAGAAAGAAAGAAAGAAAGAAAGAAAGAAAGAAAGAGAGAAAGAAAGAAAGAAAGAAAGAAAGAAAGAAAGAAAGAAAGAAAGAAAGAAAAAAAGAAAGAAAGGAAGGAAGGAAGGAAGGAAGGAAGGAAGGAAGGAAGAAAGAAAGGAGGGTATTTAAATTTGAAAACAATTATAATTTAAAATAAGTAACCACAAGTGTCCTACTTAGGAAGGGTTAGCAAGTGTGGGCTAACCACTGGCACGTATACCCTCTAACTTATATCATTGTTTTATGTCTTCACACTCATTAGTCATTACTACTTAGTACTTCCCCAAGTATTATCTGTGCTACTTCCACGATGCACTTGTGCGTTCAACAACATCACACTACGTGCCGGCTCGCAGTAGCAGACATAAACAACGCACCACCTTGAAGACCCCCTGAATGCAGGAAAGGGAAATGTTCCCACAGTGAAGTCTTTTATTTTCATTTTTGGTCAAACGCACCTTTTTTAACGTACGCCCCTCTCGTGAGATTGGAATGTGGTAAACGGTTTACACAGAATTAGGGGTTTACGAAATTAGGTCTTCAACAATGGGACAGATGTTGTTCAGAGCAAACCATTTGATTGGTCCCTTCAAACTAGTCTATTCAACTTGTATCCTAACCTGAATGTGCCACCCTGAGATCGCCGCCATTACTGACAGGTCCAAAATGGCGCTGAAAGAATTTATTGCAACTGTGTGCGGCAACATGGCATCACTGCCCTTCTTCATCCCCAACAATGAATAACAACAAGAAGAAAGTTGTAAATAACCTTTTACTCTAATTGAGTTCATATACAGTACAGAGGAAAGTACGAAATAGTAATGATATTATGGTCATTACAGTGTTGTCTTTACAATGCACATTGTCGTACTGACACGGTGCATTGAATTATGATAGTTATTTGAGGGGGGGTAACGTGAGGAAGGGGAGGGGAGGGGGTATTGAAAAGCTCACGCGCTCATGCGAGTCTGACTCGTCACGCTAGGCCTCAGGCGAGAGGCCAGCCGGCAGTGGCAGTTGCGATCTCGCTCTGGTGCGGAGAGGTACGTCGCGTGTTCGCAGACACGTACGTTCTGCACTGCAACTATGACTCGGCGACGCGGCAGCTCATTTTCGACAGTGTTCCTATTGGTGATCGTCATCGTCGTCGTCAGCGGTAATAACCGTCACCCGTTGACGATCCTCCGATGTTGTCCAGAGGGTCAGGCGCTCTACCTGGACAAAGACAAGGGTGGCGAACATTGTCGTAAACTCGGTAAACTCGCGAGTGCAAAGTGGCCGCCCTACATTTACTCGCCTCAATTGAAAGATTTTTTAAATAAGACACCGGATAATTGGATAGTTAAAACGGGTAAACCAACGTGTGCGTATGTTCCCGTGACGTCAGACCCTCGTACGGCGCCCACGTTCCTGTTGTTCGACACCGGGTTCTTGTGGGTGCAAGACGTTCCCGATTTGTTGCAACCCTTGCGGTTTTGTGTGGACGAGAAGGTGGCGCTCACGTGCTTGGATCACGACGAGCACTCGGGCGATGCGCACGGCATCACGGGCAAAAAGAAGACCAAGATCAAAAAGTGTTGTGGTGCGGGTGCAGCCTACAGTGAGACAAAGTTGTCGTGCGTGAATTTCGTCGACGAGTCTCTTCTTTTTACTAATCTCGCGGCTAATTTATCCGACGGTTCGACCACCTTCGTGTCGGGCTTCCCGTTGTGTGAGAAAGTGAAACCGGGCAATGCCAGATTCATCATAGCCGAAGGGTTCGATGAGAACCAAGCATCGATAGACCCCGAGGGTGTTTTGCGTCTCAAGGAACCGGTGGCCACTCTTCAACCAAACGACTACTGTTTGGAGCATGTTTTCGAACACGCGGTCGTGAAAGCAAACATATTTACTTGCCCGGGAATTTTGCCGAATGTAAACAACATTTCCAGGACGCGAAACAAGTCCGAATGGGATCTGAGATTTACGTTGTACCCGATAGGTTTAGTGTTTTCTGTGTTCTTCCTGGCGGCAACGATAGCGGTTGGATTTATTTTGCCCAGCACACATCAACACATGCTTCACTGGCGCTGTCAAACTGGACACGTGGCCTGTCTACTTGTTGGAGACTTGTTGCTGGCCATCACGCAGTTCTCCGGAAATAGATTGACTGGAGTGGTTTGTGCGCTCACTGGTAAGTCTGTCGTGTCTCTCATCTTGCTTTCAATACCTTCCAGTCCCGGGTTCGATCCCCTGGCGCTGTCAGACTGGGCACGTGGCCTGCCTAATTGTTGGAGACCTGTTGCTGGCGAGTGTTTTGTACTCTCACTGTGTCGGTGTTGCTCGTAGATCATCTTGCTTTCAATGCGTCCATCGGTCCCAGGTTCGATTACCGATAAAGGTTGCAAATGTCTATCAACACGATTTCAACATGCATTTGAACAGCGACTTCGGAGCCGTCCTAGCAAGAAGGCGCATACCTTTAGCCCACATATTTCCTGGAAAAAGGCATAGAAGCCGAGTGTTATGAACATGTACCCCACGGGCCCACACACAAAAAATCGGGGAGAGGGGAGGAGGACTCCTTGTATTATATTTATTATAATTTACCCGGCCGAGAGCAGGAAGCATGGAGGAGCAGGGCACAAAACACCTCTGGAGTCATGAACAAGACTGGACACGTAACATTTCAACCCTCTTCGGTCACCGAGCGGGGAACATAAAGTTATCTCCCAAGTAATTAACCAATCGCAGTTACGATTTCATCAATTTGTCCAGTGAAATTATTCGTGAAATAAATGTGAATCTCAAAAATTTGAACGCATCATTTGGCCAATTTAAAAATCTATTAGACTATTACATTTATTTTCATGGAACAACAATTAATCATCTACCGTCACATGGTACTGCGGTACATGAACTCTCGTGTGATCTGACTAGTAAGAAAGACTCTGGAATGTTCCATGAGAATGGACAAGAGTGGCAACCCTGTCCAGTGTCCCCTATTAACAACAAGCCTTGATTAGACTTATACCTGCCAAACAACATTCGTCATGTCTTGGGTTAGAGTCTTCTCTTCTCTGAACCAAGTCACATTAATAATGTTATGGTGCAGCTTTAAAAACATTCTTTGGCTAATACCGTTCTCAAGCTAAGTTGAATAAATTAATCCAGAACGTATTACGGACGTACTTTGTGTCATTACAAATTTGATGATGGTGATGATGATGCATTCAACCCGTCTGGACCAGGGGTGACTCTGCCAGTCGTAAGAGACCTGACAAAAGGAGAGCCCTCCCTTTCTGGACTCTTTTATGACGACCCCGCGATGTATCATATTCATGGATCTGATTCGGAAGACGTCATATGACCGAAGGTGACGAGTACGTCGTTAAACACCAAATAAATAAATGAATAATAATAAAATAATGATGTCGATAACAGAACACAGCAGAAGTGGTTCAATTCAAACTAACAAACAGAGACAGCCAATCACAGCTTAATCTGCAAAAAACACAAGTTTCAACTGAGAAGTAGAGCATCAAGGCCTGCGTTATCACAAGAGTTTGAGGACGTAATACTTTAGTGAAGTTTATCCTCCCATCCCATCACCGAGTTTTTGTCTGTTTTTTAGTGATGCGAAACAGAATTTCACACGTTTTCATGCCCTATTAAAATTCCTAGCAGTATCAAGATGGCTAGCTAGTCTTTTTAATTAATTGTGACTCGCAGCTCTAAGATCTTGTCACGATCGTGGTTTGGAAGAGTAATAACTACGTATGCATCGTTCACGCACTGAATGCGGGGGAGAAAACAGTGATACGATATAATAATTAATTGTTTTGTTATTCATTTGGGCCCATTCTATCTTTAATCTTTATGGAAGAGAAAGATAGACCAAGAAGAAGCAATAGAGATTACATGAAGATATGGGAAGCTGATTTGCCACTTTTGCGTTATGTAAATTTACGGTATGACTGGTTCTTCAATTTGAGTTTCGTAGAAGCGAGTAGATATTTTTAAGAGAAACACGCTGTCATGTTTTAGGGTATAGGACAGGTACAGCGAATGTAGTATGGACAGTTGAAAATTAAGTTGAATTCCAATTTACCGCGCTTGGGACTACGGTGGCTTGGCGGGAATTTGCTTCGGACGCGTCGGGGGTTTCATTTTTAGAGGGGGAGGGGGTTAGGTATAGGCCTACATACACCACCACCATAACATTAACTATGCAGTAGGTATTGCATACGTTCTGTCAGCAGTTACATTATGTACTACACAACAATTTTATGAGTAGAATAGCTGGTATAAGTTTGCTTCATATCAATTTTATTTTAATTTTATTGTAATTAAGGCTAGTGTGGGGCACAATGCCCTCTTGAGTCTGATGAGTGATGATTGGTGAATGATAATGAGGAAGGGAGGAGGGGAAGCCTGGTACCGTATTGAAGCCTACTCCTGTCGAAAAGTACCAAGGGGACCATCGGCTTTACGTCCCATCCGAAAGGACGATGTAACTTTGACCAGTCATATAGGTTCCTCCACTAACCTTAACTGCCGAGCAGTTGACGAGAAGAACGAAGCTGTTACACAAGCTTTCGAACCCTCCAATCTGCTCTAACCAACGGTAACTAGTGTTTCAGAGGAGAATGGTCACCCATCCACCTCCTGACCTAGCACGAGGTTTCTTAACTTCGGTGTTCATATGTGAACCGGCTAAGCGACCGTGGCTAAACTGTTGGCTCATCATATCGATTATATTGTTATTAGTACATAGAGTTTCATGGTATAATATTTCTAGTAAGGAGAAATGTTATTCTACCATTATACCACAACAACACTTAGTGTTAATTAGTTATCTGTGATGATACAGTTAACACTTATTTGTTGATGATGACGATCGCTTGGTCTTTACGCATATATATATTTTTAGCTACGATGCTAGTCGAGACGATGAGTGGGTGATACACGAAGATGAAAAAACGTCATGTGGTGGATATTCAGATAGGCCAAAATTCCGGAAGCGCGGTTTACTAGAACAAACGCCTGATCGCGACCACATCCATTAAGTACTTCCGCTCCTTAGGTACCCATTTGAATGTGTAAAAGTATATGCTACGTTAACAATTGAAATAATGTCATTCGATTCACCGGGTAGAATTGCATTAAAAAGTAAACGTTACAATATAAAAATAAAAACAATTTGGTGTAAGGACTGCGTTTTGGGAGCATCATAGCATGCCGCTCTTTCTAACACTGCGCTGACTGGTCTATGTACAGTCCCAGTTCCTATAATAATGATGTAGACTTATTTAAACAAATTAATAAGAATAATGAATGATTAGAGACGCACATTTCTTTGAGGGAGTTAATTTACTTACATTATTGGATTGTGTATACGTAAAAATTGTTATTTTGTAACGGAGCTACACACAAATCTACAGCTAATACATCGTCTACTCTATAAATCGATCGAATTAAATCTATTGATGAAAGTAATGAATTGATAATTTTCTTTCAATCCTGTACGAGTGTGTGTGTCATTATCGATAAATTTGAAACTCATCTCAGCCATTGTCTTGACTTGGTTGGCTCTTCTTTGCAGAACATTTGGGTTTTCGGAATTGTGAGTAAAATAAGTGAAAGACGGAAGCTAGGAGATGATCCCTACATTTTTTTTGCGGTGGGGTCATCTGCGTATAACTTCCACCAAAAGAAGAGTGTTGCTCGCACCAATTTATATGAACAGTTTCAAATCGTCCGAGAGTAATGTATAATACACGGTTTCACATTGCAAAGAATGCGGTTCCGATTCCAAAAAATGAATTTGGAACCGATACGTTCAACTTTGAGCACGTGGTGGGCTCCAATGCAATACAAGGGAATATTCCTCGCATTCATTGATAGGAAATGCTAATCGTTTTTCCAGACACTTAAAACAATTAATTAATTAAATGGTCTATCCATGTTTTCCCTAAAAAAACTTCGAGTAACTGTCAATTGGCATTGTGTACTTTCATTTTACGTTCGATTACAAAAATTCGTGAAATGCCGCCTATACTCAAAATTAATCAAATTTGTCATTACAAATAAATCCGTGATGACCAGCTTAGCTGCATGGTAATGTTTTGTCTTTACATGTTCATTGATATCGCCCTCGTCACGTCTATAATAACATTCATTAACGCAGTTAATTGTTTTGTAATTGAATAATTTAATTAATTATGTAAAGAAATGTATACTTATTCATAGGTTTAGTGCATTGCCTCGTGATTTTGTGGAATGTTGTTGGCAACGCCGATGATCGAATCAGCATTGTGTGAATCTGCCTCCAAACATCCGACCCAGCGTAACGCAAGCTGCATCTCTCACGATGATGGTTACGTCGATGACGCAATGTGAAACATCGATAGCTATGGCTCACTGATGAACTAGCACAGCACATGAATCTATTCCGCGGATACATGATGAGCTTTTGATTAACATTACCCGCAATCATGACTGAAGCGTTTAGTTTAGTTTTTTTTCTTTTTTTTTTACCATGGTTTCAATCCGTGGATAAGCAATACTGGTATCGAGAGTCGGCATGTGTGGCTCGTTGGTCATAGTCTAGGTTGGGTTCATTCCTGCCTACAATGCAGGAGGACCAGGGTTCGATTTCCGGTTCGGGCTGTAAACGGTGACTTGGAGCCGTCATAGAAACAAAGCACGTAATTAATAAAATAATTTCCCCAGTGAAAATCAGTTCATGTAACTGAGTGAGTAGGCCTATACTATAAATAGAAATTAATTTTATTAATTTATATATTTATTTTGTATCTTTTTATTTATTTATCTATTTATTAATTTATTAACAAATTTATTTACTAATTTGTTTACTTGGGGTCGAATCTTGTTTATGGGCACGCGAAAAATGTGGCTATTTTATCTTCATCACCCACTCATCGTCTCGATTAGCATCGTTGCCAAAATATGAAAACCCAAATGTATCATCATCTGAGATTGAGACTTCAGCCAGAACAGAGCTGGAACATTCCTTCCCAACTGTACAAATACCCAACTAAAGACAGACACTCACACACACACATGATTATCTAATTTGCGCCTGCAGCAGACAATAAAAAGTAAACTTGTTGCAATTTGTTTACTAGACTGTATAGAAAGGATCACTATGTCAAGGACAAGGTCGAGTGCTGCAGATGCTTAGATTGAGATACCCTATAATTCTCTAGCCACGTTCCAGCCACCGACAAATTATGTTTTATTTAATCGTCAGTCCAATTTTCTTATCTACTTCTAGAATTCAAGGACAAAAAGCTTCAAACGCGTCTTCGGGTAAGATCGTGAGTTCCTGGTTTTGTGAATCTAGCAATTACGCGATGCTTGTTTTGTTATTGTATTGTCAATTGAAACTTTTAACTATATCTATACTTATAGTGCTGCGAGTAGCGGATATTAAAAGATAAGTTATTGGATATATATATATTATTGACTTCGCAAAACGCAGACTAACTTTAGCTTTATGGCTTATACAAAAAACGTGTTCTTTACACCTATGTAGTTTGAAATATTTATTGCCTGGGCGATAGTAAGAGGCGGGAACTTTTTATTTACTCTGGCTAATATCCGGTTCCGTTCGTAGGATCGCGGCTATGTTCACACAGTCAGGACTCCCGAACTAGAAGAGGTGTTTATAAAGACTATCTGTACCAATCTCGATTGTTTGTAAAAGTAGCGAGTGTATTACAAATTCAGACTGTTTTATTTAATTACTTTTGACCCGTGAATTTAAGAAATTGAGTAACATTTTGGACCGTTAGGTTTGTTTAAGCAATCCGAAAATTCGAATGTGTAAGATCACGGTATTTTTTTGTATTCACCCTGCATCAGAGCTTGTTGCCATCTACAAGTAAAAATATCTGTTTCAAGCACTTATTTGTAAGTATAACTAAACAGGCTGAACTGTTAAAATAAGCAACCACCTGAAATTATATCAAATTATAGTCCCTCGTAACGTCCTTGATCGTCCATAGATGTAAAAACAACGCGAATTGGGGGGGGGGGGGGGGGGGCCGAAGCAATACATTAAATGTACATTGAATAACAAGATTTTGCTTGTGTATTATTTTGGTATGCTAATATCCCGGAACAAGGTCATGTACGTACTTGAATGGGCCACATATATGCCCAGTTATAGAAGTCGAGACATTCCACGGCAGTAATTACTGATCGAGCGTCTCACCGGTAGCCGAGACACTTGAATCCTGGCGGCCACACGTTCGATTCCTACCACCAGCAATATTGTTATACGCTGTAATATGGTTCCAAATAGCGCGCTTCGTTGCCTGAAGAGGGAATACCCCTGTCTGTATTGGAAAGGGAGAATGAAAAAAACTCACTGGGGATCACAACTCCCCCAGCCACTTGTATTCCAGACAATATTATTCTCAAGTGTGTGAAAGGGTAGACTGTGTAAATTTGTTGCTGCGTGTTTCAGAAGCAGACGAGGGAGGAGGGTGGGTGATGGGGGGGGGGGGGGGGGCGTATTGGGAAGGTCAAGTGCGGGGTTATAAGAACGGGTATGCGGAATAACGTTCATACAGTCATGCCTGACCCAGATAACATTGTTAAACTACACACGAGCGACACACATTTTTTTATGAAATGCAATCGAAATGAATTAGAAAGTATACGCGTATTAAACTGAATGTTTTTCATTTATGTATAAAACTATAATGTATTGTTTTGCGTAGTCACGTAATGTATATAAAAGTAATCCACAACTTGAGATCAAGTCTACCGTTTCAATTATGCGTGTTGCAAAGTATGAACGTGTGGTGACAGTGGTGTATGTGTATAGACTTGAATCCTCCCTTGAAATGTTTCACAGCTCCAGTTCAGCTCACTCAAGACCGCCCCCCCCCCCCCCCCCCCCCCAGTAGAAGTTCGTAATTACTTCATATTGTCAATGGTATGATTATGCAAATATTACTCCGGAGTCATTTTCCGAGCTCTTACAAAGAAAGCAATGCACATATTCTCGCCTTCTGCCGCTGGGGCTCCGCCCCGGACCCCCTATATAAGATTTAAATCTATCACTATCACTTCACCCTGCAAAGCCTCTCAGGATGAAATCCTGGATGCGCTACTGTGTGTGACTGTGCGTGACTCTGTGTGACTCTGTGTGACTGTGTAAGACTGTGTAAGACTGTGTGCGACTGTGTGTGACTGTGTGTGACTGTGTGTGACTGTGTGTGACAGTGTGTGACTGTGCGACTGTGTGTGACTGTGTGTGACTGTGTGTGACTGTGTGCGACTGTGTGTGACTGTGCGTGACTGTGTGTAACTGTGTGACTGTGTGTGACTGGCTTATCTTCGGAATGTAACTCGAAACTTTGCTGGGCGCTGTATTAAAAATATATATTTATTACTTAACTGGATATAGACATTAAATATATTATTATTTTATAATTATTCTGATAGATCAACTTATCATAGAAACTGGCGAAAAAGTTGGTCTAGACCGGAAAACGAACCCAGGCTCTTCGGCTTTACGTACCGCGGTACCGACGCTCCAACAATCTGATGGAAAACTGTTTCTAAATGACAATTTAGAAATAAATTGTATTAAATTTAAAATTGAGTTTCATTAATCGAGCCATATAAGAGCCCAACCGATTCAGAATCTTCCACTTTTGAGACGGCCCCTTTTGATGTAGTCCGGACGTGCATAACGACCTTGAAATTAACACATTCTAGCTCATATCGTGAGACCGACTGAAATCTAGGCCGCCTGCATATTTCTTTGTTCCGATTTATGTAAAACGCATATTACATTTAACGAGCTCACCAATCTAAAACTGTGTCTCTGCCTCTCAAACTGTGAGCCGTGAAGCGATCTATACAAGTGAGACACCAATTCTGATTTTAGTTCTCAGTTATTAATTAATTTCGTTGTATCTCTTGAAGGGTACACTTGCAGTTATTTATTTCACTATTTCACTGTTTCTTATTGCATGTCTTATTTCAATTGTGACACCTTGTCGTTGTGGAATTTAATTCAATTGGTAAATATTATATATTTTTCATGTGTTGCGATTTTATTGCACAACAAAAACAATTTAGAATCATTGGTGTAAGGGTTGGGTACAAACATTTAGGAAAATATGTTTGTTGCTATTGCTACTCTGCATTTTATTGGCTAGACGCAAACTGGGATTTTTTCAGCAGATGCACCAAAACTAATTCACAGCAATTTTTCTAGTGCAGTTGCATTCTTAGAAGCGGAGTTCGAGTCGAACCCACGTTGCAAGTTTACCACGCATGCGTTCAAGTGCAGACAGACAGACAGACAGACAGACAGACAGACAGACAGACAGACAGACAGACAGACAGACAGACAGACAGACAGACAGACAGACAGACAGACAGACAGACAGACAGACAGACAGACAGACAGACAGACAGACAGACAGACAGACAGACAGACATACAGAGAGACAGACAGACAGACAGACAGTTAGACAGTTAGACAGACAGACAGACAGACAGACAGACACGGACAGAAAGACAGTCAAACAGACAGACAGACGGACAGAAAGACAGAAAGACAGAAAGACAGGCAGACAGACAGACAGACAGAAAGATAGACAGACGGACGGATCACATTCCCAAACGCTGCTAAAAACAATAGCGTTGCGTTCGTTATCTCGTCTGTAAAGACAGAACGGTACTTGTTGACCAAGGGGCCCGGCACGTAATGGTGTAGCCAGCAACTCCTCTGATGAAACGCTATTGTTTTACGACATGATACATCTTGATAACGAGGTTACGCCTACTTTCATTGCTAACTGCTACTCGATACAATGATGTTTTGATTATAAAATACCTCTGTATTGACTCACGGAGTAGAAATATACGCGACGAACTACAATACTTGCAACTCTCTACCATCGCTCGCTGTCTTTCTTATACCTGTAGTCTACACTACGTCCTCCTCTCTCAGACCCCACGTCTACGTTTGAGGACACTAATTTTTGGTCAAACTGACTTTTGTTCTCATTGACCGCATGTCTACGAATGAAAACCATTATGATTTTTTCGTCTCAATGTGACAAATGGTGCCTTTATTAGAGACGTCGTTTGAAAATTCATACTTGCAAAAAACGTTACAAACAAGATTATTTTTATATGTCCTAGAAATTTTATTTCAATTTCTAGTTTCTCTTGCCAGACATAATTATAAAAAAATGTGTAAAAGTTAGAAAAAAATCTATTTATTTAATATTTTGGATTCAAATTTTGATTTAGTTTACAAACCAAAATTTACCAAACATTCTAAAAGAAACGTGATATTATACTTATTTTGAAAAGTCAATAAATCTTATGAACAACCACACATTTTATGGCACCGCACTTACACTTATACATAAGTACATAAGTGTACACTAGGTCAGTGGTGTAGTGCCAAATTTACCAGTGCGTATACGCTTCAGTGGCAAGCTGGAGGGACACATCTTTCCAGACAAAAAACATGGGGGGTTTGGGGGGCTCTGCCCCCCAACAATGGCGCCGCAGGCGATAAAAAAAGGCTTTTTAGAGTGTGTTTTGAGCGTTTTAGAAACCAATACCGGACTGAATGCAATCCCGAAATACTGCCGTTTTTGTAGTGCAAAACCAGAAAATCACCAAAAATAATTGGAACACTGAGAGAATTGTTCAGTAATACGTTTTAGGGCTTGGGAAGTGGTATGGCGACACACACGTACACTTGGCTGTTGATAATCGACATCGCAATATTTTTACCAAGCGAGACAATTGTATCCCACTTGGTGTATTGGCGGGACGCGGGACTTAAAATTGAATATCGGGACTGCCAGATCCAGGGGTGGTCTTAGATGATTTGAGGCCTTGTGCCAATTAAATGCCAGTGCCAGAGAGCACAATTAGTCCTTTGCATAACGCTCGAAAAAGGCCTGGTCGGTATAAAATTTGGGTCAAAGGATGACATATATCAAATGAAAGCTTGAAACGAGTACTTCTCAAAAAACCATGATATACCTCTGGCAAATCCAGCTTTCTATGTCAAAACTAGGGTCAAAGGTCAAATTTGTAATTTTTTAAATAATTTTTAATTAAATAATGAAAAATGTTTGCAAGTTACATCATACACTTTTAGTAAGGTAAATGTATTATGTTGCTTTAAAAAAAATTAAATTACCTATTTAGCCTTTTTTGACCTTAACCCTGCATTACTCGCGTGGGGTATATATTACCCCAGTGCTGCAAACTCTAATGGTTCTCAGTAATATTCAAACTTACCGCTCTCTCCTTCTATGTATTCTCAAGTTAGTCTATCTTTTATGTTTTTCTACAACAAAATGTTGAGCAGGGTTTTTAGTTTTAATAGGTTACATGATTGAAAATGGTTGGGGTTTCCATGATCCCACGCGATGACTGGCGCTAGTTTCAAACCGCTCCAGACGGTTGGCGGGAATGAGTGTAAGCAGGTGTAAGCTTGTTGTTTATCCAGTAAAAAGCGTTTTGAATGCTGGTTGGTATGTAATCTCCATCATAATTATATATCCTTACATTAAGTTATATAAATCCCCTTTTTACCTTTGACCTTATAACAATAAATTTGTATTTAGTTATGCACTCACAATTAGTAATTATCTAATGCTTAAATTTCTATGTTATGTTTGCATTAGGCATAAACCGAAGTTAGTCAACAAAACAAAATGAAAAAATTTGGGCCAAAAATGTTCCTACTATAGAAATTCGGCAATTAAATGTATTACTGTAATTTCAAAGTAAAATGTGTAATGTTTACAAAAAATAAAAATTTCAGCCGTTTAAACTCCTTAATTGATGTTGTTATCTGAAAGCAGTAGTAGAATACATTCCAAGTAACTAAAATATGTGAACCCTACGTCCAAACTCCATCACAACTCCAAACTACAGGTAATTCAATTTGGGGTTATATATACCCCACGCGAGTACTGGCGTTAAAAAAAACCACGCGAGTAATGGAGGGTTAATTGAGGTCAATTTCCTCAAAATGGGTAATTTTTAAAATTTTCTTCGATTTATTGGCCAATATTCATTTTTACTCATAAATACGTTAAAATGAATAGTTCTTATTGTTATCACATTGTTTTCACGGTATTCATTCAAAATGGCGGTCAAAGGTCAATAGGTAAGTATCGTCAAACTAGGTCTAGGAACTAAAATATTACTTGTGGGTACTCTAAAGACGCAGAATTTTAACTGCAATTACAATAACGAATAACAATATAATGTTTTAATCGTAAGAGAATTTAATTATCATATAACTTATGAACTACTTCAGATTGTTACTGAATTTCTAAATTATGTCCTCAGATATCAGGGTATTCTGGAATGGGTGTGCAACTGCAACAAAATATATTTTTAGAAAAGAGCATGACCATTCTGAGATACGTGATATGATACTAGTATTATGTTATATCTACCTTAACAGTCACTGTCCAAGTTGTCAGACTAATCACCTTCTGACTCACGGGAATTCTCATGCTGGCTACTGGTACTGGTACTGGTATTTGTACAATCCTTCAGATTACAAGCGTGGGTACACTTTTATTGATTGGCCAAACACTCACATGTCGGCATCTTGCAAACACGGCAACAGTTAAAGGCTAGGAGATCCATAACGGTCAAAGGTACTGGAGTTCCAATCATCCACTCGTTGCTCAGATCTCCTTCTGCCGTGGTTTCTCATCCATAGCCACGCGGATCAGGAACATCAGGGTTAGCGTCCAAACAACGTATCCAGACCGCTGTTTGGTGGTTAGCTCGCAGTTGCAGGATTTGAAGCAGTAGACACTAGACAATCGTTTCAAGGTGGTAGCTGATTAGACTTAATATATACTTTACTAATACTTTATATACTTACTACTTTATACTTACTACTTTACTTAATATAGACTTTATATACTTTAATGGAAGCAAGGATGCTAACTGGACCAACACAGATAGTTTTAAATGTGAAATATTTGAACTTATATAGGCTCGATATTAAAAAGATCGTAGGGCAGCTGGTTGACGCTTGACTACCAAAAATCAATCAAACACACTTCGAAGATGTGTAAAAACTAGCGAGTTCGTTGGGATTCGAAGTATGTAATACCCTCCCTGACCTCCATGCACTGGTTGTGACAAAGGTTGGAATTCATAGTCGACACTTCACCTAGAGGCACCCAATGTTGCTATGGATATGTTTTCTATATGGGAAATGACATGTATGAAACTGTTACCTTGTTAACAACGGGTGCATCTATAGATGTAGGGGACGACTATGAGTTCCAACCTGAGTGAGCTCATTCAGTGGTAAAGGGAAAAAGAGAACTTTGAATATCATGAGAAAAAAATCGTATTTCTGTGTCAAGCTAAGCAAGATGGGTCAGGACTGGAGAGTTTCTATCGATGTCATCAACAAAACTCGAAGAGTTTGTCTGTAAACTCTGCTCTTTGACCACGACTCTGTCATGCGTCAACCTGCTGCGCTACGAGCTTTTTAGAAGTAAGTGTGATGATATGAAGTCTAATCAGCTACCACCTTGTAACGATTGCTTACTGCTTCATATCCTGCGACTGTGAGTTATCAACCAAACACGATCTATTGATTGATACGTTGCTTGGAAGCCAACCCTGATGTTCCTGATCTGTGTGGCTATGGATGGAAAACCACGGCAGAAGGAGATCTGAGCAACGAGTGGATGATTGGAACTCCAGTACCTTTGACCGTTATGGATCTCCTAGCCTGTAACTGTGGCCGTGTTTGCAAGATGCCGACCTATGAGTGTTTGGCCAATCAGCTGAAGTGTACCCACGCGTGTAAGCTGAAGGACTGTCCAAATATCGGTACCCAGCATGAGAATTCCAGTGAATCAGAAGGTGATTAATCTGACGACTTCAATTTTGAGTGATTTTGACTTCAATTTTGATTTATTTGACGACTAGACAGTGACTGCTAGGACAGATATCATATCATACTATCATATTACGTATCTCAGCATGGTCATGCTCTTTTCTAAAAATGTATTTTGTTGCAGTTGCACACCCATTCAAGAATACCCTGATGTCTGAGGACATAATTAGAAATTCAGTAACAATCTTAAGTAGTTTATAATTTATATGATAATTACATTCTCCTACGATTTAAACATTATATTGTTATTCGTTATTGTAATTGCAGTTAAAATTCTGCGTCTTTAGAGTACCCACAAGTAATATTTTAGTTACTAGACCTAGTTTGACGATACTTACCTATTGACCTTTGACCGCCATTTTGAATGAATACCGTGAAAACAATGTAATAACAATAAGAACTATTCATTTTAACGTATTTATGAGTAAGTACGTTGATATAATGAATATTGGCCAATAAATCGAAGAAAATTTTAAAAATTACCCATTTTTAGGAAATTGACATCAATTAAGGTCAAAAAAGGCTAAATGGGTAATTTAATTTTTTTTAAAGCAACATAATACATTTACCTTACTAAAAGTGTATGATGTAACTTGCAAACATTTTTCATTATTTAATTAAAAATTATTTAAAATATTACAAATTTGACCTTTGACCCTAGTTTTGACATAGAAAGCTGGATTTGCCAGAGGTATATCATGTTTTTTTGAGAAGTACTTGTCTCAAGCTTTCATTTGATATATGTCATCCTTTGACCCAAATTTTATACCGTCATTCTCGTTATGCAAAGGACTAAATTTTACCAACGGAGAAAAGCTGACAATCGTGAATAATGTGTCCGTCATTCAAGGCATGTTACGACCGTATCATTGCGTATCACTCGTATCATAACCAAAACCAGTGTGTATACGAAAGTTTTTTAGCCGGAGCAGTGTGTATACGACGTATACGCCCGTATACGCACCACTACACCACTGCACTAGGTATTAGATTGCTTATTATGCACTTTCGACATCCTGTTGACGTTTGCAGTTATTTTGTTTTGTAAATAATAGATGACAATGCAATGGGTAATACAATATTTATATTTCTGTTTCAGCGAGTGCCATGCACTTCTTCTTCCTGTCAGCGTTCTTCTGGCTAAATACCATGTGCTTCAACATCTGGTGGACATTTAGGTGAGTTCCGTTAGTTCGGTTATGAGTGCCCGCACACTCACCCACTCATTACTGACACATCTGCCGGCAGTCAGTGGCCTACATCGAGCCCAAATGCTAACATTTCACAATGACTAACTGAATTGTGACAACAACAATGTTGAAAATGATAATAAATTAAAATTATATTTTATTGGTGATTTTTTTTTGCCGTTATGTCGGGTTCGCATAAAGTCATAAATAGCAGATGAGGTATTGGTAACACGTGCAAGCGTTGACACTTAAGTTTAGTACCTAGTATGGTCAAGTTAAGTGGTTCCACAGTAACTGTGTGCAATGCTGACGTCAGTGATGAGTGAGTCGGAGCCAATCGACTGGTGGATATCGACATCATCATGACGTCGGTTCATCTTTCTTAGGACTATAATTTATAAACAACGACTATGATGACTAAACCTTGTGACCGTGTGCGAACGTTTGCATGTGTTCCCTATATGAGACTTCCTTATACATAATATGCTTTCGTCACAGGCGAGGCACTCGTAGCCAACCAGCGAACCGCTCGAGACACACCCGCGCAAATAACGATCGCTGATTGGCTACGAGTGCCTCGCTAGTGACGAAAGCACATGTAAGGTTGTCTTGGGTTGCCTATACCATCACGTGCCCATGGCCGCTCAGCGGTAAGACGCGAGACTCTAATTCGGGAGGTCGCCGGTTTGGTTCCGGCCACCGGCAGTCCTGACATGAAAGTTTTTTCCAAGGTTTTCCTCAGTCGTAAAGGAGAATGCTGGACTGAGTCCTACTACCAGCCCTCGGACATTCCTTCCCAGCTATCCAGACACCCTAGTAACCTATAATTAGTCACCTGAAGAGGGGCACATCAGGTAAAGCTGGTGTGCACCCTATAACGGGTATTCCTACGAATAATTATATTATCCCAGAACGTGTTCCCATCTGCCGTTTATGACTACGACTTTATGTGAACCCGACATTATGACAGGCGACAAATGTAAATCACATATCTTGCATATCTTGCCATCTAATATGGCTGCTGATTGTTGTTACTCTTGTACGAATGTGATTCATAGATTGGATTTTGTAGTGTAGTTTTGGATAGTGGATTATATTTATAGTGTATATTCACTCAGTTGTAAGAACTGATTTTCAGAGGAGGACATTAATTTTATACAATTTATTATGTGCTCCGTGGCTATGACGGCCGTGTCCATGTTTACATGTGATTGCGAATAGATGTGTGTGATGGAAAAATTTAGTTTTGAACGTCGAGTATGTTGTGAAGAAGTTGAACGGCTATGTAAAAGCTAAGACTGATTCCTACGTTACAGTGGTTGATATACTAATATGCCATCTACTATTTGGATAGGTTTGGAATCAAATAGGATGGAATCAAATAGGATCAAATAGGTTGGAATCAAATAGGAAAGTCACCTCTCCCCAGAGCAGTCATGCAACAGAAAACTAAGTCCAAGTTATGCCGAGTCCGCCTAAATTTTTATGTCTATAGACCACCCCTGATGCATGCATAATGTGGTGTGAACAATTGCATACACAGGTGACAGGTGTGCTTTGATAGTCGCATCACGATACGATTCGCTTAGGATGCGACTTAAAATAAAGTAGCCAAGGAGTTGATGGTTGTGTGTTGTATTGCATAGTAGTAGTCTTTAATATGTAAGGGCTGGTCCACACTCCACACAGATTTTTAAGACATAATGCATAAGGTTTCAACAATGAAAACAACGTCTTAAAACTAAAAACAACGTCTTAAAACTAAAACTTGTGTGAACGCCAGTACGTGTTTCCTATGATCCAACTTTACGACTACGCGTTAAACCTTAAATCTTATGCTTAAAAAATCTGTGTGGACCATCCTTTACATACATGGGCTTTATCTGTAAACTGATACACTCAACTCAAGCACAGTAATTATAATAATAATAATTTTTGTAGGAATCCGTGTTATAGGGTGCACACCAGCTTTACCTGATGTGCCCCTCTTCAGGTGACTAAAACTTTGGATAGTTGGGAAGGAATGTCCGAGGGCTGATAGTATGACTCAGTTCCAGCATTCGCCTTTACGACTGAGGAAAACCTTGTAAAAAACCTTCAGTCAGAACTGCCGGTGGCCGGAATCGAACCGGCGACCTCCCGAATTAGTGTCTCGCGTCTTACCGCTGAGCCACTTCTATCAGTAGTAGTTATATTGGAAGCAAAGCAGAAAGCACCCATTTAACACATAATCTCGAGCACCTGTCGAAGCACCCTCTCCGATAAGGTATAATTGCATGTTTTAGTGTTGTACAGCGTTGCAACAGACCCTTTCCACACTGCACAAGTCTACGTTCGTTAGTATGGATGGCATCAGGTAAAAACTGAAAGTTTTCAACGGTGCAGATCAAAGATGGTGCAGGTACGGACGGGTTATCCCCACCACTTTCTCCTCGAGCTGCTTAGTATGTCATTGGTATGTTAGGTCCGGTTTCGACCTTAGCATACCTCACGGATATTGTTGTGTGACGATGTCTTCCAAACACCTCAAAAACACAGAAACACCAACAAATCTTCAACCTGTAATGATTCGAAATGTATATTGCACAAGAGTGAAATTTATCTCGCAAGAAGTGTTGTAGAGACAGGTAAAGAAAGAGAGAGGGGGAGAGAGAAAGAACTGTTACCTGAGTGTGTTGTCTTAGTCATCGGTAGCTACCGGAGGGCATGAGAATATACTGTTTATCAGAGTAAGCACGAGTAGTGGTCAAGGACGGTGGAACGGATGCGTCTAAAGTTCTCTCAACCCAGGTGTTTGTTGCACAAAGTGTATGTTTATAATATTAGACTAGGAAGTTTTGAAACCTTGCAATATCAGTCACACACTCGCAATGTGTAATGGTAAATAACAAGGAAGTGTTTATAAAACCTAATGAAACTAACTTTGACCATGGTTTTGGAGAATATAATTTATTTCCTTATAGCAAGCTAAAATTATACCTAAAATGTGTTGATAGATCTTTGGGTTTAGGTATATATCTATAACGTGCAGACATATACTGGCTCTAGGAATATTTTTTAATTTTTTTTTTTAAATTTTATAAATGGGACAGTTGCTCTTTCGTGCGACAAATATTGCTACATTATTATTACAAAAATAACGACAAATATTCCTGACTTTTACTGCTTTTATTCATCACCGTTTGCCTATGACATATTTTTGGACTTGAATCAGAATAAAACCGTAACCGAACGGTGTGTGAGTCGGCAACCGTAACAAACAGTTACAACAACTGGGACTCAAAATAACCAGTTACAGTCACTGCTTGCTCTGATCGCCTTTTAATTTTTGTCAGTTATATAACTGAATAATACGATAGATAATATTAAATACATAAATAAATTAACATCTTAATTGATATTTGCAGGACAATTTACTATGAGTAATGTTTTTAGACTTTCTCTATGTGTGAATGTGTCGCACACGCACACGCACTCGCACACGCACACGCACACGCACACTCAAATTCGCACATATACACATTCTATTCATAATAACATTTACTCAGAATTATCTTGAAAGTGAGTTAAACACTAGACAAGGATCACGTTAGGAATTGTAGAATATTCATATTAGTAAACTGCCACGCACGCTAGACGAACTTTCTGGCATGAAACCATGACTTGTGCACAGTGGTCGAATTGGGGGGGGATGCGGGGGGATGCCATCCCCCCAAAAGAAATTCATTGGCTTTACCATCCCCCCAAAAAGAAACATTGTTGGAACCATCCCCCCAAACGAAACATAGCAATTTTGCATAACATACCATATATTGTGTTTTCTCGACACATAAGTTTAGTTAATATTTTTGTGACAGTTGGTTAGGGCTTTACTAACTTTAAAAATGCATTTTTCTTCTTCTTTGAATCCACAATATAATTGGCGAGTGAAGAAAGAAATGCTTTTTCCGCAGAGATAATAAGGGTATCTACAGTCAAAGATGTAATCTTTGCTACAGCTGGCTCCACTACAGGTAGGTTTCTTGAGGTGTTATTCGGATGGTCTCTAGTTCAGAGTAGAAGGACAAAGTAAAGGGTTGACCTATTTTGACAGTGGCACAAAGGCTCCAAAGACTTCAGCTTCAGAGAAAAACGTAATTTTGTTAGTGAGCAACACAGTGACACGAGCGTCTTTCTCGTTTAGTTCACAGTGGACATTGAACGAGCAGCAACCGCGCATTGCTAAGTCGTTCTTGTGTCGAATTTTACTTGTTTGCGTGTGTTCGTGAGTGATTTGTTGAG